>OW240915.1:274766301-275149699 GCA_933207985.1 Pelobates cultripes | reverse complement strand
GCATCAGCAGACATCCCGCGTGGCGAGAGGGAGCACAGAGGACACAGCTCCCTCTCCGCGTGTGACAGGGAGAGAGCCCTCCTCACTGCAGCCCCACTGGACCCCATGGAAAGGTAGGGATGCTGGGTGGGTGGGAAATGTTAATTTGTTAATAATATTATTAATTTGTATATATGTATGTCTGTTAGTGGATGTGTGTGTATGTCTGTTAGTTTGTCTGTTAGTGTATGTGTGTGTTTGTCTCAGTGTGTGTAGGAGTGTATTTATGTCTGTTAGCGTTTGTACGTGTGTATGTGAGTGTATGTGCTTCTGTTAGTGTATGCACGTGTGTGTATGAGTGCATGTGCTTCTGTTAGTGCATGCATGTGTATGTTTGCATGTATGTGCATATGTTATTGTAAGTTTCTGTCAAATCAGTGAGAGTCTGTCATTTAGTGTGTGTGTGACTATTAGCGTCTGTCTCTCTGTCAATGAATGAGTGTGTGTCAGTGAATGTGTGTGTCAAATCAGTGACGTCTGTGTGTTTGTCATTGAATGTGTGTTACTGTCAGTGTGTATCTGCCAGTGTGGGTGTCTGTCAGAGAATGTGCTTAAAGGGACACTTTAGGCACCCAGACTACTTCAGCTCCTTGAAGTGGTCTGGGTGCAGTGTCCCAGTCCCCTTAAACCTTCTCAGAAACTGCAATAATTACCTGAGGTGTAACTCCAAGTCTAGTGGCTGTCTATCAGACAGCCACTTAGAGGGACTTTCGGGTGGTTAGGTGACCAAAAGTCACCTAACTGATGCTGGACGTCCTCACCCTGTGCATGAGGACATCCAGCATCTGCTAAATACCAATAGGATTTTAACCCCTTCAGTGTCGAGTGGGGGAGGGGAGGACATGAGAGGAGGGGGCACTATACGGAACTATCCTGGCACTATAGTATTTCTTTAAAAGGAGCAGGAAAAGGTGGAGTCTAAAGAGGAAGGGGTGGGTTCTTAATCAGGAAGCGGTGCACCCTTGACATGAAGGAGTGGTAAATTTAGATTAGGGGGGTGCTCTATAGTCATGTCTAGGGCAGCACAAAATTAAAATACACCACTGTGTGAGTGTATGTGTGTGTGCACGCGTATATATATATGCATACAAGTGTTTTGGTTTTTTTTTGTGAGGAGGGGAGTTCCCACACTTTTTTCCCCAGGACATGACCCCTGCCTGCAATGTAAATATTTGTATATACTTGCAGGGTTAAGGGTAGTGGGAGTTGGCAGAAGTGGTCTGGGTACCTGGAGTATCCCTTTAATCCTGTGTATATGGATATAGTGATGTTTTTCTAATAATGGTGTGCAGAGTGCCTGTTGTTACAATCAATCTGTGTTTGATTTTTCACATTCAAATCTTCAGTGTATCACCAGTTTGTGCTCTCCGTGATGCCGGAGGACTGGAGTACGGGCGCTCGTTAAGCCACAATACCACAGGAACTACAGTGCTCAATCGCTCTCAAGGACCCCAGACCATTAGATTGTCTCCACCATGCTTGAGAAATGGTGTCTAGCACTCCTCCTGTATCTTTTCATTTAGTCTGCATCTCATGAATGTTCTTTGTTATTTGAACACCTCAAACTTTTTTTTCAACCTTGATTACTGTATAACTATGTAACTAGGAATCCAATCCTTCTTTCAGTATAAATACTCTCCTGTCCACACATCCAGGATCTTTCTACAAAAACACACTTTTCCATGGCTACTGAAAAATGACTAGCAAATTATGCATGCTAGCATACAAAATCAACAAATATGACAACATAACTGTTCCCACAATGTAGATGGTCTACTTAGGAAATCCAATGCTTGATTATTGTATTCAAAACAATATTATATCGGCTCCTACAACTATGTCTCTGTATTCCTTTTTTCACTACACTAATCTTCTCACTTTCATTCAGCCCTGACAGTAATGCCTTTAATTTCTTTATGGACCTCCACTCCACTCTTCATCCATGTCCCATTATACTGACATTCATTTACAGCACAAGGATGATGCAATCAGAAATTACTTCTACACTTATATATAACCACTGTCTTACCACAACTGAGAACATAAATATTTTATTTTGATGACACCTCACACCCAAAACTTTCCTCCTGTGAACATCTTTATACACTCTCATCCATTTTAGACCAATTGAGCCCCTGTATTTTCTATGTTCTGGTACTCTTTGTCCTTCAAACATACTATTATAACACATAGAATCATTATCTAGATTTTTCTACCATGAAATGTTATTTCTTATTTGTTCCTACACTACTCAAAATACTTGTATATAATTTTCTAATTCATTTCCTGCACTCTGCCTGAGTTTGCGCCAATTTCCTCTACAGAGACTGTCGTTTTTTTTTGTTTGTTTTTTTACAAATGATACAGCATGTAACTGGTTCACATCATGCCTATTTATACATTGCTTCTCTGTTTCTTTCATTGGTAGTCCATCATCCTACCTCATAATTTCTATTGGTGTTACACTGGGGTTAGACATTGACCATATACTATTCTCATAGTACACGTCTTTGTAAATGTGTAACGTCTTTTAATTTCTAAGATCTTTTATGCAGAAGATACTTGTCTTATCTTTTATCCTTTCTCATACCTCATGCTCCTTCTGCCGTCACTTCTTGAATTATCTAGTTAACTGAAATCAAACCATTCTACATGACTTGCATTGTGTAACATAGCATGATGCTCATAGGGATAAAAAAAAAAAAGACTTGGGATATGTGGGTTTGTCTGAATAGAGACTGTGAACCATGATCTATGATCTGCTTTGAAAATGTATTGAAAAAAAGTCTACACCCACGATCTTCTAAGAAAAATTATACAACAGAATAAAATTTGTACATATGCTCTTTTACATAACATCCAAATTTTTGCCTTAAGACAAGGTTACTCAAAGGGACACTACGGGCACCAACACAACGTTAATTCATTTAATAGAGTTTGACCTCGTTAATATGCTATATTAATCGGGTTTCTCTCTCTGTGCTGTGCTAGTCAGTGCAGGGAATATGGGAATATTGCTGCTGCTGCACAATAATGTCTTGTTTCTGTCATTAGTGGACTTGTCGGAACTGGATTAGTGGGTGAGTAAAAGGTAGTGGGGGAAGGCTGAATAAACTCCCCTAGCTAAGAGGCGTGCCCAACAATGAAATATGTCAAGAAAAAAATCTCAGGCACTCACTGTGATACATTAAGCAGCTTTAATGAACACCGCAATGTTTCGACCTGTACCCAGGTCTTTGGGCACAGGTCGAAACGTTGCGGTATCCATTAAAGCTGCTTAACGTATCACAGTGAGTGCCTGAGATTTTTTTATTTTTTTTTAAATATGTTCTCTGGGGTATGCTGACCCATACTCAGTTGCTTTAAAACCAATCACAGTGTTATGAGTGAAATTACACAGCATGGGAAAATTCCCAAAACGTTTTCCACGCTCTGTAAAATGACACAGAGCAACAAATCAGAATGCTGTGACAGGTAAATGTAGAGGCTTACCTGTCAGAGCGCTCTGATTGGTTGGCTTAAGCAGGGACTTCATCTACCCACACAAAGTTGGCGGCGCCCAGGACCCAGAAATAAAGATTAAAAAATAGGTAAGATGGGGGCTTAGGGGCATTTGGGGGTGACTAGGGGTACAATTAGATGTAGTGAAGTCGGGAGGGTGGTTAAAAAAAAAAAGGGTTTCGTCCATGACAGTGCTGTTTTAAACTTGTTTCTATTATAATAATATTACACACTATATTAAAACTATAAGCTACTTTTCAATGCTTTTTTTTGGTTTGTATATTTGTTTAAAAGTATTTGATTGATGGTTTAAAAAAAAAAAAAAACACACCAAGCACCATGCTATATTATTCAATCACTGAAGCACAATGTAGTGGTTACGATGACCACAATGTAAGTATTCAAACTTCCTTAGCAATTTTAATATACATATATTGACCTATTATAAATGATATTATTTCTCCTTGCAAGAGGACATATCATATAAACATAGAAACATAGACGGCAGATAAGAACCATTCGGCTCATCGAGTCTGCCCAATTTTCTAAATACTTTCATTAGTCCCTGGTCTTATATTATAGCTAGGATAGCCTTGTGACTAACTCATTAATGCTTAACCCCTTAAGGACACATGACATGTGTGACATGTCATGATTCCCTTTTATTCCAGAAGTTTGGTCCTTAAGGGGTTAAACTCCTTCACTGTGTTAACCTCTACCACTTCAGCTGGAAGGCTATTCCATGCATCCACTACCCTCTGAGTAAAGTATTACTTCCTGATATTAATTTTAAACCTTTGCCCCTCTAATTTAAGACTGCTTGGTAGCTTTTCTTATTTTAAATATAATCTTCTCCTTAACGTGTTGATTCCCTTTATGTATTTAAATGTTTCTATTATATTCCCCGTCTCGTATTTCCTCCAAGCTATCCTTTAACCGTTCCTTGTAAGTTTTATTCTGTAATCCATGAACCAGTTTAGTAGCCCTTCTCTAAACTCTCTCTAAAGTACCAATATCCTTCTGGAGATACGGTCTCCAGTACTGCGTACAATACTCCAAGTGAGGTCTCACCAGTGTTCTGTAAAATGGCATGAGCACTTCTCTCTTTCTACTGCTAATACCTCTCCCTATACAACCAAGCATTCTGTTAGCATTTCCTGCAGCTCTATTACATTGTCTACCTACCTTTAAGTCATCTGAAATAATTACCCCTAAATCCCTTTCCTCAGATGTTGATGTTAGGACTCTATCAAATATTCTGTACTCTGACCTTTGGTTTTTACACCCAGGATGCATTATCTTGCACTTATCCACATTAAATGTCAGCTTCCATAACTCTGATCATTTTTCTAGTTTACCGAAATCATTTGCCATTTGGCTTATCCCTGCTGGAACATCAACCCTGTTACATACTTCAGCAATCATCAGCAAAAAGACATACCTTACCATCAAGACCTTCTACAATATGGGTCTAAGTACAGATCCCTGAGGTACCCCACTGGTGGCAAGACCATGCTTCAAATATACTCCATTAACTACAACCCTCTGTTTCCTGTCACCCCCAGAAGGTAGTCCGCTCCCAAGGGGATCCTGTGAGGAAGGCAGAAATCAAAGATGCCTTTTGTGATGTCTGATAGGAGCCTGTCCAAGTGATTGATATACCGGACTGCTGACGCTCTGTTCATCCGGAGTAGGATGAAACAAAGGATTACTCCTTCACTTGGCTGTGGATAGTGAAGGATCCCGTTAAGAGTTCCAGGCAGTTAATATGAAGTAAGAATTCTGGAGTTGTGCACATGCCTTCCATGTGTACACTCTCACAGGTTGTTTCCGCAGCCCCACAGGCTGGTATCCAACTCCAGAACAAAGTCTGGTTGGTCAAAGGTGGAGTTCTACCAAAGAAACCTCATCAGGAGGCGGTGAATGTCCCGGTAAAGTATCAGGCCCAGAGAGATAGTCTGGATGGAGGAGGACAGTAGCCCACAATCCGTGCGAGTGTGTGGATGGGGCACGGTGTTGCAATGGTGGACCTTTCGAATTTCCTTGAGTTTTGAGAAGACCTTTAAAGGGGGGAGTTTCAGGATGCAAGACACGGAGCCGATTATGAATTCTAAGAAGTGGACCATCCAGGAAGGGCCATCACAGACTCCTGTCGATTCACTATGAAATCCAATGATTCCAGCCGGAAGATGGAGAATCGTGAATGTTGACATAGTCTAGACTAGACTTGGGCACCTAAGAAATGTTCGTTTTTTTCATACAACATTTTTTTTTTATTTCATCAGAACCGAAATTCGTCCATTCTTACATTAATTTTCGTACAAAATTCATTAGTTTTTTCCGTTCTGGATAACCCATTCATTAATTCGGTGCGATTTAATTGTACCTAATAAATTTAACATAAAAATCAGTTCCCTAAATGCCGAATAACCTTAAGCGAACAAAGTAAAACCATTTGTTTCAAATTTCATACATTGATCACAACATCGCATTGAACAATGTTCTATTCCCCAGATTTTACGCCAAAAACTCCCGAATCAAAACTCCCGAACCGCCAAATGCCCAAACACTATAATTTGCATGAAAATGTACTAGCACTATTAGTAAACTCCCGAACACTCACTATAGGTATTCGTATGTCGAATTACATTGCAAATGCTTAGACTCTTAGGCTCATGAGTCATCATGCTACTACACTAACAGGTGGTAACTGGCAACGCAATATCATTTTAGAAGTGAATGGGACTGGAAAAAAGTAGCAAATTGAATAGGCCTAGACATACTGCCAGACAAAACTGTAAAAAAAGTAGCAATAGATCTATTGCTACTTCCGGCAAAAAAATACACTTTTACCGGGACACTATAGTGACGGGAATACAAACATGTATTCCTGACACTATAGCTATGAAAACACATCCCTGTCAGCAATGTAACTGTAATTACTCATCTTTATAACAGTGCTGCACAGATCCATCACAGCTGGCTCCACTTCCACTCTGCCTCCTTGGGTTAAGGGACCTGGTACACTGCACCAATGAGCTCAAGTGATCTGGGTGCCTATAGTGTCCCTTTAAACATGTCAGTAAACATATATATATATATATATATATATATATAGAGAGAGAGAGAGAGAGAGAGAGAGAGAGAGAGAGAGAGAGAGAGAGAGAGAGAGAGAGAGAGATTAAAGTTATTCAGCAATTATACGTCATCAGGCGGATGGTGAAGAGGAAGGTGAACAAGGCAGCAGTCGCCCCCATGAAGACAGGAGGTGGTTCTCAACAACAGCCAGACCTGCCACCCACTCAATCCCAAGAAGAGGCATCAAGAACTGCAGGAGATGCTGTTTCCACAGAGAGTAGGGCAGCAGGTTCACCTCCTGTCTCCCTGGAGATGTGTCTGGCTTCACTTTCCTCTCGTAAGTATTTGCATAGCATTGTTTTATATATATATATATATATATATATATATATATACATATTGTTATATATATATACATATATATATATATACATATAGTGATATATATGTATGTGCATATGTAAACATACACACATGTATTTGATTGTACTGTGTATGAAGTTACTTTATCACATATATGTATTTCAGACCATCCGCAAATTGTCGAGCATTCTTCAGCACGTCCGACTGAGATTTCCCTCCAACAGTAGGCCACTGGTGTCCAGGAACAGGGATCCACTGCTGACGGTTAGTAAAATATGCTTAATGTCATCTAACAGTACAAATTTGCTTTGCAGTCAAACTAGTTTATGTAACAGGCAGGGCCGGGTCGACTGCTAGGCTAACTAGGCATCTGCCTAGGGTGCACCGGCCAGGGGGCTTAATGTTTGTGTGACCAGCAGGGGGGGGCTCTTCTCTTTCTATTCACTTTATGTACCGTGGCTGAGTAGACCGCGGGTGTATGATCTTCTGTATTCTCTACTTGGCATGACAGGAAGCTGAGTGCAAAGATCAGCTTCCAGTCATGCAGAAGAAACAGGAGATTCTCCACCTGGGGACACTCAGCCATGATACATGTAGTGAGATTAGAAGAAAAGGGAGGTGGGCACAAATAGACATGCTGAAGGGGCACAAAAAGACAGAGAAAGGGTTGGGGGGGCAAAGACGCATAAATATACTTAATAAATAAATATACATAATAATAAAGTAATAGCATGACTGCATATATCTTATTTCCAAGTTTTAATAATTTTGTTGTACAGATAATAGTTATCATTGCAACATATGACAGATGCTAACAATGTTCTTTCTCTGTTCTCCCCTATAGGTTCTGATGGTGCCCTCCACCTGCAAGAGGAGGGTACAATTACCCTTACAGCAGTGGATCCTGGTTAAGTGACATCAGTGGTCGAAGAAATGTCATTGTCACAACTTCCTCCACAGTTGGCTGCACTGTATGAGACGATCCAGGCTCGCCAAGCTCAGCTGAAGACGTCCATACAGCAGGATAGGGAGAATCAGCAAGAACTCTTGCAGACTATAATAACTGAGGTACGCTCCATGTCAAACATTTCGAAAGTGGGCGTTAGGCAATTTACAACAGCAATGGTTTCCTTGGAGCAAAATATGCAGCGCTTTATGGAGATGAAGGAGGAAGAGTGCATTCTAATGCGCATCCAAGCTGCCCACAATTTGGGCATAACAAGTGCTGATGTAGATAACCTAATTTGTGAACGACGTGCGCAGGGTCTTCCCAGAAGGGATGATGATGAAGAGATATCTGCAGGTAGAATGCACTCAGATGTTTATTCCTCATTATAATCCAAAATGTGAACACAACTGACGCTGTTCATAGGTTGTTACATTCTCTTAATTTTCTTCTGGTTTTCCCTATCCTTCCCCTGAAAATACATTGGTTTATTCTCCTCTGCACTGTATCCTTCCAGGCCTGCTCCTAACAACCTGGGCTGCCTTTGCTTCTTTGCTTCTCCCACTTGCTTTTATAATTAAAGTTAAATTATATTATTATTACTTATTATTACATCTGACTCCTCCTTTCTTTAATGATTTATGCACACACACACACACTTACTTCTTGAAAGAAAAGAACTTTTAAGGTAAAACTACTGAATGGTGAGTGAGTCTTGTCAAGGTGTATCTCCAAAGAAAAAAGTTACCTGCGCTCTTTCCACATCTCTATGTATTTTTAAACAAATGGAGATTTTTAGTTACCTCCCAGGTATTCCCCCTGCAGCTGTTCCGGCCCTACTGGGCTATGTGATCGCAAGGTCTTTGCATAGCCGTCCATACAAGTGCCAGCAGGGAGAGTGCATGTAATTACTGGTACTCACCCTGTTGCCTGTAAAATGTAAACAAAAATTAAAAACACAGTTTAAAATAAAACAATATATACTTAGATCATATATATACACATACATACACATACACTGTCTAAGTGTATTTTAATATTAATATATATATAATTATATATGTAAAAAAATATAAGAAAATAAAGAAAATATAAGAAAGTCAGGCACTCTACCTTTAAGAATCTGATGAAATAGACCCCGGTGCTGCACAGCGTGGATAGATATGCAAGACGATGAAGAGAGCACTCCAGAGGATTTGTTCAATAAATTTTATATATGGGTCAAAGTGATCAACGTTTTGGCCCAAGAGGTGTTTGTCAATATATATATATATATATATTTATATATTAATATATATATTAATGTCAAAATACACATAGAATGATATTGATTAAATATATAGAATTATATATATATATATATATATATATATATATATATATATATAAAAAAATCAACGTCCCCTGCACTCACGCTTGTAATGTTCCAATGCCGGGTGCACCACCAGAGCTCCAATAGGTACAACATCCAATAAGAAAAGGCTGCTCTCTGGACTTAAAACAAAAGTTTTATTGAAAAAGTTTAAAAATGATGACCAACGTTTCGGTCCCCGATCGGGACCTTCCTCAGGGTCAGAAACAACAGGTCCCGATCGGGGACGTTGTTCATCATGGTGTTTTAAACTTTTTCAATAAAACTTTTGTTTTAAGTCCGGAGAGCAGCCTTTTCTTAATGGATGTTTATGTATTCTTTTATGTAGGTGTTATATGTCAATTTATGTATTAATTATTAATCATGGATGCAGAATATTGATTGTTTTCTGTATATTTGATGTTAAGAGATATAGCACTTTATCACTTTAATTGCATGATATCACTTTTAAGCACAAGCACTTTATAATATAATATTTTCTGCCCCACCATGTCACTTTATCAGGTGATTTAAACATTATTATATGTCTTATATTTCACACTCATGTCACTTTAAATACCAAAATGAGGTGTTATAACTTTATACTCGTAATTTGGGGGTTTATACAGCCCTTTTCAAGATAACACAGTGTTTTATTTATTTGTTGCCAGTCTGTTTCAACAGCACTAACCACTTATTCATTATTTGTAGCCACGATCTCCCCCTATGCGGTAGCACTGTTTTTTTACATGGGGTATAGATCGGTGTGTGTATGTTTCCATGGTGACCGGATGTTTCATGACGTCAGCACGTGGAGTGGGAGGAGTGAACGTGCGGGTGCGCGCGCATACCCGGAAGTCCCTGTGGCTCCGATGGTGATGGGAGTAACACACCTGGGTGAGTTTTAATCTTGATTATATGGGTATATATTCATTGTCTGTATTCATGGTATTTGTTGATCTGTTTTTCTGACCCTGAAGAAAGTCCCGAACGGAGACTGAAACGTTGGTCGTCATTTTAATTTGATTCAATAAACTTTTTTTTTCTTAAAGACCGGAGAGCAGCCATTGCTATTTTGGATCTGTGTCATGTGGAGCCCTGGTAGTTGCGCCCGGCAGTGAAGTATTCAAAGCATGAGTGCAGGGGATTTTTGTATTTTTTATATATATATATATTCTACATATATATTTATGTAATAATGTTACATAATTAGGACATTTTATTAATTACAATTTGCGGGACCTGTCTGATAACCTAGGCTGAAAGTCCAGGGAATTTAATTTGCTAGCACTATATTTAAACCTGTAACTTTCCAAGACACCATCAAATCTGTACATGGTGGTACTGTTTTACTCAAAAAACTTTGTTAACACAAATATTAGTGTTTCAAAAGAGTAAAATGTATTACAACAATGATATCATCAGTGAAAGTGAATTTTTTTGATGATATTGTTGTGATACGTTTTACTGTTTTTAAACACTAATATTTGTGTTTAGTGAAGTATCCTGAGTATAACAGTACCCCTCATGTACAGGTTTTATGGTGTTTTCAAAATTTACAGAGTCAAATATAAGGCTTGCGTTTCTGTTTTTTAACATTGAAATTCGCCAGATTGGTTACATTGCCTTTGAGATTGTATGGTAGCCCAGGAATAAAAATTACCCCTATGATGGCATACCATTTGCAATAGTAGACATGGTATTGCAAATGGGGTATGTCCAGTCTTTTTTAGTAGCCACTTAGTCACAAACACTGGCAAAAATTGGCGTTCAAATTAGGTTTTTGCATTTTTCACACACAAACAAACATTAACACTAACTTTGGCCAGTGTTTGTGACCAAGTGGCTACTAAAAAAGACTGGACATACCCCATTTGCAATACCTTGGGTATCTAGTCCTTACAAGAACTTTTCCTGCTGAATCCTCCAAGAGTTGGAACAAGCTGCAACAGTGATTAGCCCTTTCCCTTCCCAGTAACTAGACAACACATAGTTCTGGGAGTCAACTGTTTAATGCAGGCACAGTCACAGAATTTATACATACAGTAAACTCCTCCCCTGTGCCAGAGAGATAATCGAGTCAAGAAATGTACAAACTCAATATCTCCAGGTACAGAAAAACAATTTCCCAACACCGCAAAAGTACCCCAAAATCCATGGAAACCCCTCAAGAGTCACATCCTCTGATAGCCCTGATCTGCGTTACCAACATATCCAAAAATCACTCAGATTATTAGCAATAATCAGCATGGTTTTATGAAACATAGGCCATGTCAAACTAACCTAATTGCATTCTGTGAAGAAGTAAGTAGAAGTATAGAGCAGGGTGTTGCAGTGGATGTGATCTACTTGGATTTTGCTAAGGCATTTGATACGGTTCCTCACAATAGGTTAGTCTTAAAACTAAAAGAAATTGGTCTAGATGAATATTCTTGTTCTTGGGTAAACATTGGCTTAAGGATAGAGTATAACGAGTTGTCATTAATGGTACATTTTCAGGCTGGACAAAAGTGGTAAGTGGTGTCCCTCAGGGTTCTGTTTTGGGACCGCTTCTTTTTAACATATTTATAAATGATCTTGAAGTGGACATTGAAAGCCATGTTTCGGTGTTTGCAGATGACACAAAACTTTGTAAAGTAATAAAATGTGAGCAGGATATTGCTTTGCTTCAGAGGGATTTGAATAGATTGGGGGATTGGGCACTAAAAAGGCAGATGAAATTTAACATAGAAAAATTGTAAGTTATGCACTTCGGGGTCAAGAATGCACAAGCAACTTACATCCTAAATGGTAGTGAATTAGGGATAACCACACACGAGAAGGATTTGGGAACTGTTATAGACAAAAAATTAGGCAGCAATATGCAATGTCAATCAAGGCCAGTAAGGTTTTGTCATGTATAAATAGGGGCATAAATTCTCAGGATAAAAATATAATTTTGCCTCTTTATAAATCACTGGTAAGACCACACCTTGAATATGCTGTGCAATTTTGGGCACCTGTTCTAAAGAAGGATATCATGGTACTAGAACAAGTGTAGAGATGAGCTCCAAAATTAATAAAAGGAATGGAGCATTTTAGTTACGAAGAAAGGTAAAAAAATTTAAATCTCTTTAGTTTGGAAAAACGGCACCTCAGAGGGGATATAACACTATACAAATATATTCGGGGCCAGTACACACCATTATCTGGAAATCTATTCATAAACAGTGCTATACATAGGACACAAGGTCACACATTTAGTTTGGAAGAAAGGAGGTTTCATCCGAGGCAAAGAAAAGTTTTTTTTACAGTAAGAGTAATAAGGATATGGAATTCTCTGCCTGAAGAAGTGGAGTCCATACAGATGTTTAAACTGCAATTGGTAAATACTTGCAAAAACATAACATACAGGGATCTAATTTCTAATTAGTGGGGTAATAGCTGCTTGATCCAAGGAGACATCTGACTGCTATCTTGGGGTCAAGAAGGAATTTTTTTCTAGTTTGTTGCAAAATTGGAAGCGCTACAGACTAGGTTTTTTGCCTTCTTTTGGACCAACAGCAAAAACATATGTGAGGAAAACTGAACTCGATGGACGCAGGTCTCTTTTCAGCTATGTAACTATGATCGGTTCAGTGGTTCTGATTTTCCATGGAAGTCAACTTTTGACCGACTGCACATGTGGCTTATGCCCAAAATAGTTCCATTAGAAAAGTGGTAGTGGTTGGTCACTTTTGGGAGTGTAAAAATGAACTAACTACCAAATGCATCCTCTGGCTCCTAGGTAGCGCTGCCTGCCTTCGTGTGAACAAGATTCCCATGTGTTCGTGCATACGTGTTCATGCACAATTAGAATCCATGATGATGGAGGTGTCAGGAGAGGTTAGTAGAGGTTAACAAGCACAGAGATGGTCTGCAATTCGTGGGTGTGTTTGGTTCCTCAACAATACAGGGAAATCCCACGTATATACAAAGTCTTTTAACATGTCTTTTACATGGCCCATAGTCCTTGGGCAAGAGGCTAGCCAGCTGGCTCCTCCAGGAGCTTGTGGCATACATACTTGTGAAGGAGCGTTTGTCACACTGGTTTTCTACCAGAAATCTATATCTATCAGATTTCTATACCTATGTCACTTCTGGTGCACCCATGTCACCAGAAGTGATGTGACATCAGCTGCGCATATGCGTGCTAACAGGCCTCAAGGTATAGAATTCTGGCCGAGGCCCTGCATGTCTGTGCACCAATTCTGAAGCCGCTCGATCAGCTGGGCCTTTAATCTGAAGGGTGTACTGCGCATGTGCGTGGCACATCTTTCAGATATATAAATCTGACCGGTGTACTGTGCATGCACGTGGCACATCCTTCAGATAGAGAAATCTGATATACAAATCTGATGGGTGTACTGCGCATGCACGTGGCACATCCTTCAGATATAGAAATCTAATATACAAATCTGATGGGTGTACTGCGCATGCACGTGGCACATCCTTCAAATATAGAAATCTGAAATACAAATCTGATGGGTGTACTGCATATGCATGCGGCACATTCTTCAGATATAGAAATCTGATGTACAAATCTGATGGGTGTACTGCACACGTGCGCAGCACATCATTCAGTTATAGAAATCTGATAAACAAATCTGACGGGTGAACTGAGCATGTACGCAGCTCATCCTTCAGATAGAAATCTGATGGGTGTACTGCACATGCATGCGGCACATCCTTCAGATATAGTAATCTGACGGGTGTAGTGCGCATGTTCGCGGCACATCCTTCAGATATAAAAATCTGATATACAAATCTGACAGGTATACTGCATATGCACGCAGCACATCCTTCAGATATAGGAATCTGATATACAAATCTGACATGTGTACTGTGCATGCGCACATCACATCCTTCAGTTATAGAAATCTGATGGGTGTATTGCGCATGCACACGGCAAATCCTTCAGATATAGAAATCTGACGGGTGTACTGCGGATGGTGATCCCCTCACTGTCACTCCACAACTCCACATCCTCTGTCTGTCACCCCATTAGCCCCCCATCCCCAGTGTGTCACCCCCAGCAGTGAAAACTCTTAAAGATGTACCGCATGCATGTACAGTACACCCGTCAGATTTGTATATCAGATTGCTATATCTGATGGATGTGCTGCGCGCTGCGCCTCCGCCAGAATTCTAGCAGTATTCTATACCCCAAGGCCTGCTAGCACGCATGCGCGCAGCTGATCTTGCGTCACGTGGGTGCACCGGAAGTGACGAAGGTATACAGATCTGAAAGATATAGATTTCTGATATAAAACTGGAAGTCCCTCTAGTGGCTGTCTGGTAGAGGAGGAGTTAACCCTAGCAGGTAGTTATTGGAGAGAAAAAGTCCCAAAAAGTTGGTTGGCAATTTTTTTTTTTTTTTTTAAGTAGCTGGTCTCCCGCTATTGTCCTTAGTAGTTGAGTAATTGAGGTAGTGTCGATGGAATATAGATCTGGAATGGATGTGGTTTGTTATACAAGCTTTTATCTTTTGTGAGTTAAAGAATTTTAGTGTTCTATTGTTTATGTGTGTGTGTGTGTGTGTTTGTTTTAAATTTTAATCATAAGAAAGACAGTGAAAAAGAAAGAAAAAGGAAATGGAAAAAGTGAGTTTAGCAAAAAAATTGTAAACAGAAATGTAACCGCAAATGGTAAAGAGAAGTGAGTGGGCATTTGGCGATCCACTCACCTGTTTCATTCCTAGGGCAGAGCATCCAAACTCCTTTAGTCCTTGATGTGGGGAGCGGACCTCCAGAGTTCAAACACAATGCCCTAGCATTAGGTGACTGCTCTGGTGGAGGTAGTAGGCGTTGCCACACTGCTGTGAGACACAGCCAGAGGGGAGAAACCAGTATCACTATAAGGGAGATTTTAACATATTAGGTGGAGAAGAGAATGTAAAATAAGGAGGAATGAGAATAAAAAGAGATGTTTTGCCGCCACCAACAGCAAAATAGAAATAAAATGGTAAAGAGGAGTGAGTGGGCAATTGGCGACCCACTCACCTGTTTCATCCCCAGGGCAGAGCATACAAACTCCTTCCGTCCTTGGCGTGGAGAGCAGACCTCCAGAGATCAAACACAATGCACTAGCGTTAGCTGACTGCATTGGCGGAGGTAGCAAGCGTTGCTACACCGCTGTCAGACACAGCCAGAGGGGAGAAACCAGTACCACTTTAAGGGAGATTTGTGGGCATTCACTGCTAGCACTCCCAGTGGGTCCAACTATATCCTCAATGCAACTGCTCCACTCAGTTGTGTGGTGGTGATAATGCCACTGCCAATGCTTTCTCCTAGCAGTAGCAGACATCTGAACTTCTCCCTCAGACAGCATTCCCCTCTTTTGCTGCCAGTCACACACCCTCTGGATCAGTTTCTCCATCCAAGTTGTTAGGCTATTGGATCTGAGTGCTAGCTTTCCCTTAATCCTTGGATCACACAGGCAAGCTAGCATCAGTTTGGGAAAATTATCAATTCGCTCAAGTTGGCGAACTTTAAGCTGATCTTTCAGCCTCCTGATCAGAGTTACTACCTCAGAATGTAGAGGGTTACCTTGAACAACCTCTTGGTCTTCAAGAAAGACACCCATCTTGCTCCCTAGATGGGTGAAAACAGGTATTACATGTCCCAGATTGGCAGTGTTCAAGCTTACATTTTCAGTGGCAACCCCGAATGGTTTCAGGACTACCACTGGCTGAGCGATCATTGTCCAATCGTCTCTACCCAGTGGAGATGCCAGACTATGGATTGCCCTCTGCTGTTCTAAAATCCTCTCCAGCATCTCCAAAGTAGAGTTCCACCGTGTACTGACATCTTGTCGTAGACAGTGTGTGGGAAGATCTGCCTTCTCTTGCTCCTGCCTCAACAGTCAGCTAGCCTTCACACTGAGGTGGAAGTGCCCAGCAATCCTCCTGCACCTTTCAATCACACTGGAAACTCTGTTATTTCCTTCTGGGGTTGCTGACTAGACTACTAGATGGATAATGTGTGCTGCACAGCGCACATCAACAAGGTTACCATCACGCAGAGCTTTCACCATATTTGAAGCACCATCAGTAACCACAAACCCCACTTCTACATTGGTGCCTGCCTCAGCTACTACCCAAAGAGACACCATCCTCCTTACTGCCTGCAGAATGTTATCTGAAGTGTGTTTTTCATCCATCATTTCAGCACGGAGAAGGAACGATCCATAGCCCAGCTGATCTACAGATAAACGTTCTCCTTTTCTGCTAGACCCTGATGCTTCTGTTAAAGTTGCAGAAGCAGCTTCCTGAGACACACCAGGCTCCCACCAGTGTGCTGTCAGGGAAAGAAAATCATGCTGGCCACTTGGTGCACTCCACAAATCTGTAGTAAAATGCACAGACTGAATAGCAGCCTTCGAAAGCTATTCACTATTCCAACACAAGACTGAAAGAGTGAAGGCAAAATCCTCATGCTGAAAGTAGAGCGTGAGGGAAGATGGCATTGTGGAGCCACAGCCTCCATCAACTGTTTGAAAGGCTCCCCTTCTATCATTTAAATGGAAGACCCCCCAACAGCAATTAACTGGCCAATAAGTTGCGTGATTTTATTGGCCTGCTGTTTAGACATAGCCCTGGAGTGGAATCACCCAAATTGTTCGAGGGTGGGCTGGACGCATTGTGATGCTTCATCCCAGCACTAGTGAGATGAAACAACACTCTTCCCCCGCTAACTTACATCCCACAAAGTTTGCAGTTTGCAAAGCGCCCATCTCCAACACTTTCAAAGTGATCCCAAACTTTGCTGCGGTCGCAACACATTGGCGTCTGCCCTTTGGGATTCTGTTGCTAATGGTGCAGGTTGATGAGCAGCAGCAGGAGTGCGACTACTGGGAGATGGCACAAAAGCCTCTACACTGGTACTGTGGCTAGTAGTACCAGTGGTCGTGGTGATTGTTGGCACAGTTACACTGGTGGTGGTAACTATGTCACTACGAGGTGGAACAAAGGACCTGGAAATAGTAGTGGTAATTGATTGTGGTGGTCTATTAATGGTTGAAATAGCACTAGCAGGAGCTACTATTGGAGAAAGTGGAGAGGAAGGGTAAAAATATGCACTAGTAGCAGGAGAAAAGGGTGGACTGCTCACTGGAGAATTCTGACTATCCTTTACAATCTCCTCCTCGCTTTTCAAGTTTATAGTCAAGCTCTTCATCAGCCAGACTAAATGCAATCCCTGCAAGGCTGGGGGTAAGACTGATATCACCTCCAGGAATAATAGGACTAGGAGCAGGGGTAGCATTGGCAATGGCAAGAACTCCTGTGCTGATGTGCCACAGTCAGTTGTAGAAGCAGGCACAGCACTAGTGGTGGTGGATTGGTGGTTTTGGGATTGGGATTAGGAAACATCCTCCGTGTACAAGAAGGAAGCTCCTTAGCTACACGACTCACAATCCTGCTTGTGGTAGAGAAGGACGCTGGGGGCAAAACAAGTTTCATCTTACTCATTAGACTACTCCTACTACTAGTTGTGTTTTTAGTAGTAGTACTATCCATAGTGCTCACCCTAAAAAGCCCTGCTGGTTTCCTTTTACCACAGAAAAGTCTTGCGGTTCTGGGCCTTGCTGCACTAATGCCTGCTTTTGGTGCCTTTCCTTGATCATGATTTTGCACCAATGGGCCTGAAATACGAGACAAAGACCTTGGCCTCCTAGGCGGTAAATCTGACATAGCGACACTCTTTGACCGCTGAAGCTAACGCATAGGCTGCCTACTCAAACTACCACTACTTGTGGTGCTGGCGGTGGTGGTGTTAAAGTTAGCCAAGTGTTCAGGAGGGAAACAGTCTCCTGAAAGTGGGTGACGGATGTTGTGTGGGTTAAATAGCTAATGATCAGTAGGATCCAGGATCACTTCTGTATCTTCTTGGGCAGGAGCGTGCAAGGTACCATCACCCTCAGCCATCTTGTGGAGCCATATGTGGATTCCAAACCCCAGTCGTCATCAGAACTTGATGCCTCCGTGTGCCTTTTGTCCAGGATGGATAGATAATGAGGTAGGTCATGGTCCTCACCTGAGGAGGGTCTATCTGTGGGGTTGTGTCAGGTGCCGGATTCAGCAAACTGCATTTGGTGGAGGCTTTGTCCATAGACCGTAAAGGTCTAGTGCCTTCCAGTGACGCTTGCTGTGATGGGGAGATCCCTTAGCGGAGACATCCAAGGCATCAGAGTCCACCCAGTAGTGGGGTGGTATCGGTGAAGTGATCAGCCCTCCTGTCAGCATATTTGAGAGTGTTTTTGAGAGAGGAGTAATGCCCATGGGTCTAAGGGGCAAGGGTTGGTCAGTAGTCTGGTAAGGAGTGATGGGATGGATTGCCATATTGGTATGATTTTGGGGCATGTCCACCAGCAGTGGAGGAATGTTCCTATAGTCCCGCTTTGTTTCCAGCAAAGATTTGTGGGCAGTTTATGCATAATGGCCAGTCGTTGGGGGGTCAGGTACCATCAGAATAGCATCTTGTAGGCCTGTTCTTTATGTGTCATGCAAATTGTAAGGGTTGATATGGCCTTCCAAACGTCTGACCAGTCTCCCGCGTCCTCAGGTGCTCCCAAGTCTTTCTCCCATGCAGCTATGTATGGAAGAGAGATATGAGTTGTGTGTGTTGCAATTGTGAGGTATGTGTCTGAGATTTGGCTTTTCCTAGTTGGGGCTATTATACAGTCTATTTTGAAGCTGGTGAGTGGTGATTTGCCTGCTTGTTGTATGCTAGGTGTTTTTGCAAAGCTTCGGAGTTGCATATATTGAAAGTAGTCGAATGTCGAAAGTGAGTTGGCTTCGGGGATCTCGGCAAAGGGGATGATTTGGTTATTGGTATATAAGTGACCTAGTCTCGATATTTCTCTCCTCTCTAATTGGGCAAAGTGTTGTGCCATAATTCCCGGGGGAAACAGTCTCTTCCGTAGAACAGGGTCATCGGTGAAAGGTAGGATGAGAGGTCATATTTAAGGTGAATTCTATCCCATAGGTCAAGGGAGTAGGTTATAGTGGGGATGTCGGAGGGGTAAGGGGTGGTGCGGTCTGGGGATCCATATGTAGAGGGAGGGAGGGTCCCATCCAAAGATTGAATGTTCTCTGTCTACCCATCATTTTTTCATGGGTGGTAGATGCCACCTTTGAATTTATGATAGATGTGCTGCGTAAAGGTAGTGTAGTGTGAATTCAAATTTAATACCAGATTAGCATAACTGTAAGAAAGGGTGGAATTTTTCCAGTTTGGTTATTTTGACTTAAATTCACTATGAATTTTCTCTTTAGTGAATAACCCTGTCAATATTATCCAGCCTTCAATGTCATTGATAGTATATAGGAACTAGTCTTTGCACTGTCAACCACATGACCAGAACAGGGTATTGCAAACAGAAACAAAAGAGGAAGAGTAACGAGAACAGCAGGACATAGGGTAATCATGGCCTGAAAATCTTATAAGGAACTTTTCTTTCCCACAGAACCTCTTTTCTACAAAAGTCCAATCCCCTCTTTTACTTCTAAACTTTACTCCTACCAGCTGTGAGCTGCAACCAGGAAGGAGATGTCTTATGGTAGAGTTAGTCAGCCACAAGGGCAATTACACCGTATATTACATTAATAAGCAATCTCCCATATGGTGGCTGTGAGATTTTTTTTTCACTCTGCCGTAAGAATGAAAGAGAATTTCCCCTTCTGGATGCAGGTCAGAGCTGCAGGGAGTACACTTATTAACCAGTTCAGTTCCAGCAACACCTTCCAACTATTAGTTCTCTTAGGATGCAACTGATGAGCAGCCTCTACCTATCTTTTGCGCTAGTGATTTAATGAGATATTTACTACCACTGCCCATACTTAATCTGTTGCATTCCAGACATTAATCCCTTCAGTGCCTGTGTGTATATATCTCTGTGTGAATTAGAGAGTCTGTATGTGTATCTATATATTTGATTTTGTGTCACTGCAAAATATGTATGCATGTTTGTATGAGGGTGTGTCTGTTTGGCACTGTTCAAGAGAGTGTTTGTATGTGTGATGTGTTGGGCATGACTATTTGTGTGCATAGATGTGTTTTAATCTCTGTTTTTGTATTTGTATTTTTGTATTTGTGCAAAGGCATGAAGACAAGTAGTGTCTTCATGTCTTTGCATGATTGCTGACCTCCTAATCATCATGATTTAGGCAGGGCAGTCCAACTCTCATGATTTTGTTCCCTGGTTTCCTGCACCTTGGAACAATAGGGAACTATTCACAGCACGTACAGCATCCTCGCACTGTTCTAAAGGCATTAGGCAAATGCAGAAAGAGCTCCGTGGTGCTCTTTCCAGTGTCTGCCCTGAGTGAGGCTGGATAGAAGGCATGCATATTTTGTGAGGCACCACTCATGCAACTTGCATCACTGGCATGTCCCCATAAGCCTGCCAACCTCTATACCTTTTGTGTTTGTTTCTGGGTATCTGCAAGTCTAAACATAACTAAGTAAGCTACAGATACCGACTTCTGCATTTGAGAAATAATAGAATTATGGTATCAAGGTAGATCACTTATTTGAAGTATGATTAAATAATAATTGCAGACAAAATCATATGTACACCCCTCCAAACAAAGATGGAAAAAATATATGAAAATGTTTTTTCAGCTATTTGAAAATGTAATTCAAAATTTTAAGGCAGTAATATGATTAAACAAAAAAAAAATAGCTTTTCCAGGTTACTGCATCTTCAAATTTTGAATTACAGTTTTGTGTAGTTTTTTTAGGGAGGCAAAATTTGTTCGACCTTCTAATGAAAACTCATACTGTGCTAATACGTACAAAACAATATAATAATATATATGTTCTTATCTGTAAATGTTAGTGTCATAAAAACAATTATATTGTTCATTCTTAGTTTTAAACATTTTCAAATATATATATATATATATATATATATATATAAAATATTATTTGTAGCATGTAACTTAAAAAAAATAATATATATATATATATATATATATATATATTAATTTTCAGTTAACTGTTTGCAAATGTCACAAACTCAAAATTCACATCTTATTTCTTGGTATTCTTGGTTCTTTTGATCTTTCTGTGTAAAAATGACAGCATTTTTCACTTCCCTGTTAAAAATGGTCAAACCTTGAAGAGCAAGGAGGAAGACAGCAGAGAGAGCTACATATAAATTTTACATTAGTATTTTCAGCATTGTAATGAAGTATTGAAAAGAATTACAGTATATTGGGAGTTGCAATCCCGTTTCATTTTCCACCAAAGATGACCCTGTTCTTTGAAGCTTAGGGAAGGCAAGATAGAGAAGCCACCTTCATCATTTTCATTCACTACCAAGGATAATAAATAATTTTGGGGACATACAAACAATGACATCACTCACACTGTGCCTGACCCTTACTGATATATAACAAATGATAGGCTGAATTAGGCAGTCATTAAATTTGAGTAGAAGCTGTGCACAGTCAGTCCATTTTATAGAAGTGATTCTTGAAGTAAAGAATAGGAGAGTTAGTGTTGCTGCTACAGTAGAAGGCCATCTATTCGAGATACCAAGGAGTTTCTTTATTTAAGACACAAGAATTTTCTTTGTCTTCACAATACTTGAATTAAAAATGTAATAGTAGGATCCTGCTCAATGTGGAAAAATGATAGAATAATACAGTTATATAATATAATTTGTGCTTTTTAAGAATCCTAATCAAATATTAACAATTAATTTACATAGTTTAAGTTAGTTACTTCATTACCATATTTACACTGTGTATTGGCTAGTCGTAAATTAAAAATGCAAAATATTCCACAACTGTCAAGGTTCAAGAAGGCCACTATGATTTACATAATGTTAATGTTGCTTTTTAAAATTAAATGTTCTGGCCATCCTGAATTTTAATGAACTTACTACGTAGCATTTAAGTTTTTATGAATATAGTGCTCAGCGAAAACATTGGCATAATACCACTTTGGAGAGCCTCAGTCCATCTTTAATCACATCATATTCCCAACTCTGCATTTTTTTAAATTTTTATTTATTGACACAAATGACAAAGAACTTTAATGTTATATCACAGCTTTATTTAGACAGGTATTTATTTCCATGTTGATAAAGTGTTATTATATATTAAGAACATTATCATGAGTTGAGCTAAAGAGTTGATTTTTCTACCTGGACAGAAAAAGAAACAAAAAGCAGTGTGAGTTTACTTCAGAATTGCAAAGTAAGCTCATACTTCTTACTTTATACTGTTGTATAATCATTATCTTTTACTTGCATATTTATATTTATTTGTATTACTATAAGCCATCTGTAACGGACCGTTTTGCACAAAAGGGGAAAAAACCACTTAGACGATAATCCCCCTTTTCAGAGACAGGCACAGCTACTGAATAATCACCAAAACTCACGAACCGCCAATAAGTGAATGCTCCAAACTCCCGAACGGCATACAAGGGAATAAGGTAGCACTTCAAATAAGCGAACAGGAACCATACGAATAGCTGCTAGCAGGCGAACAGGAAAAGCTTCCAAGCGGCTTACACTCCTGGCAATCAGTCCTTAGCAGCATACAGTAAATCCCCCAAAGACGAGACAAGGCTCCGTGTTGAGGGTCAAGCAGTGGTCTGTTTAATGAGGGCTACCTGCCCAGCTTTTATGCAGGTCTCCCACCTGGTGGACACTCCCCTAGGGGACCAAATGGGAGACTGTGACAAGGGACAGACAAGTATACAAAAAGGACACACAGTCACAGTATATTCCCACAATGCATCCTGGCTTCCTCCCCTCTGCCCTGGGAGATAATTGGGAAGTAATTCAATTATCTCCCAAGACAAAGGCAAAACTCCATTACACACGTGGGAACACAAAACAGCATTATACTTTAAAATGCACAAAGTAACATTTACTACATAAACCACAGACATGTAACATATCCCCAGATAGCTAAGGTCTGAGTGCACATTATTTGGTGAATGGCACTCAGACTACACGAATACAGTTCAATCGCCATGGAGCCAAAGTCTTTACAGTCAGTTTCATACGAATGGGCTCCATGGGATTCCTATCTGGGGTATAAGATATTCACACAAAAATACCGAACTCCGGGTCATTCGTGTGCTTTCACCGAACAAGAAGGGAGGTCGGCGGCTTCAGCGGTGTTCGCGCAAAACTGTGTCCGATTTTAGTTCCATGAAAATAGAGGCGAACACCGCTGTTCATTAGTATGGTTTAAAATGGCCGCGACCTCGTGTTCGGGATACGAATGGCGGCCACCCAGCGTTCATCAATTAAGCTGCGGTTAACCGCAGCTTCAGGGAGGTTAATTGCCGGCACACTCCAGCTCCCAGGTGGTCCAGTCACTCGTACGGTTGTTCGGTAGATTGAAACTACCGAACAACCGGCAGAAAAGCACGAATACAGCTTTTCTGCATGCAAAAATAAAGTCTTTTTAAAAGGGGGCCATAGTCCAAAGGCAGCAGGCGAGCAACCAGGCTTCTCCAATGCAATGTGGCGAAATTGGTCTCGTCACATCTCTCCCCTTTTCCAAACAGACTAACAGGGTATCTGACCTCCTGCCGGTCAGTGCCCTTGTTAGTCCAGCAGCCCACCCACAACAAATAATCCACAGCACAGCCCACCCACAATAAATGGTTACTACACCTGGGTAGAGAAGAGGCTTGTCCATGTCCAGGTGCCTCACCACGGCTGTGCTGGGTACGGGTACGCTGACTTGGTGGGTTGCTGCGTGGGCAGAGACCAGCGGCACTCTGCCCTGTTGCCAGCGCTACTGGGAGGGTAGCCTGGTGGAAGCCTGGTTGTTGGAGGGGGAGACCGACTGTCTCCCCTTTAAATACACCGCTCTGCTGCTGCTGCTGGAGACTGACTGTCTCCCCTTTAGATGCACAGTCCTGCTGCTGGAGACCGACCGTCTCCCCTTTAGATGCACAGTCCTGCTGCTGGAGACCGACCGTCTCCCCTTTGGTTACCCATCTCTGCTGCTGGAGGGGGAGACCGACTGTCTCCCCTTTGGCTAAACAGCCCTGTCGCTGGGGAGAGGGGGTAACAGGCTCCTCTCCCAATATAACACTCTGCCGCTGGGGAAAGGAGACTGAGCTCTCTATTCCCTGCCCATTAATGATCTGCCGCTGGGGAGAGGTGGTAGCAAGCTCCTCTCCCATACCTATTTTCATCCTCTGTGGAGGGAGACCGACTGTCTCCGCTCCCAATACAGTGTCCTGCTGCTGGGGAAAGGAGACTGGGCTCTCTATTCCCGGTAGGACACTCTGCCGCTGGGGAATGGAGACTGGGCTCCCAATTCCCTGCATCATTCTGCCGCTGGGGAATGGAGACTGGGCTCCCAATTCCCAATATCTGCCGCTGGGGAATGGAGCTCAGGCTCCCAATTCCCTGCAATATCTCCCGCTGGGGAATGGAGACTGGGCTCCCAATTCCCTGCAATTCCTTCTGCTGCTGGGGGGTAGGAACAACTACCTCTGCCCCCTGTAACTCAGCCTGCCGCTGGGGAATGGAGCTCAGGCTCCCAATTCCCTGCAATATCTCCCGCTGGGGAATGGAGACTGGGCTCCCAATTCCCTGCAATATCTCCCACTGGGGAATGGAGCTCGGGCTCCCAATTCCCTGCAATTTCTCCCGCTGGGGAATGGAGACTGGGCTCCCAATTCCCTGCAATTCACTCTGCCGCTGGGGAATGGAGACTGTGCTCCCAATTCCCTGCAATTCACTCTGCCGCTGGGGAATGGAGACTGGGCTCCCAATTCCCTGCAATTCACTCTGCCGCTGGGGAATGGAGACTGGGCTCCCAATTCCCTGCAGTACCTGTCGCTGGAGTTCTTCCCAACGTGCCAGCTGACCTTCTCTTTCTGCCCGGTGTTGCAGATTCTTGAACACTAGATTCCTTATAAGCTGCACCGATTTCTCCGGTGGATTGGGTCCGTAGTACTTTAGCCGCAATCCCATCATATTGTCAAACTCTCTCCTTGAGTAGCTGTACGCCACTGCTGGTTCCATGCTGTTGCTGTCAGGGTCGCTGTACTGGGACATGCGTTGCCCTCAAATTGTAAATCCACGGAATGGTGTCTCCTGTAGCTGTCCTGTAGTCCGTGGGAACGATCCCGCCGCTTGCCACCAATTGTAACGGACCGTTTTGCACAAAAGGGGAAAAAAACCACTTAGACGATAATCCCCCTTTTCAGAGACAGGCACAGCTACTGAATAATCACCAAAACTCACGAACCGCCAATAAGTGAATGCTCCAAACTCCCGAACGGCATACAAGGGAATAAGGTAGCACTTCAAATAAGCGAACAGGAACCATACGAATAGCTGCTAGTAGGCGAACAGGAAAAGCAGACGAACAGCTTACACTCCTGGCAATCAGTCCTTAGCAGCATACAGTAAATCCCCCCAAGAACGAGACAAGGCTCCGTGTTGAGGGTCAAGCAGTGGTCTGTTTAATGAGGGCTACCTGCCCAGCTTTTATGCAGGTCTCCCACCTGGTGGACACTCCCCTAGGGGACCAAATGGGAGACTGTGACAAGGGACAGACAAGTATACAAAAAGGACACACAGTCACAGTATATTCCCACAATGCATCCTGGCTTCCTCCCCTCTGCCCTGGGAGATAATTGGGAAGTAACTCAATTATCTCCCAAGACAAAGGCAAAACTCCATTACACACGTGGGAACACAAAAACAGCATTATACTTTAAAATGCACAAAGTAACATTTACTACATTAAACACAGACATGTAACACATCCCCAGATAGCTAAGGTCTGAGTGCACATTATTAGGTGAATGGCACTCAGACTACACGAATACAGTTCAATCGCCATGGAGCCAAAGTCTTTACAGTCAGTTTCATACGAATGGGCTCCATGGGATTCCTATCTGGGGTATAAGATATTCACACAAAAATACCGAACACCGGGTCATTCGTGTGCTTTCACCGAACGAGAAGGGAGGTCGGCGGCTTCAGCGGTGTTCGCGCAAAACTGTGTCCGATTTTTAGTTCCATAAAAATAGAGGCGAACACCGCTGTTCATTCGTATGGTTTAAAATGGCCGCGACCTCGTGTTCGGGATACGAACGGCGGCCACCCAGCGTTCATCAATTAAGCTGCGGTTAACCGCAGCTTCAGGGAGGTTAATTGCCGGCACACTCCAGCTCCCAGGTGGTCCAGTCATTCGTACGGTTGTTCGGTAGATTGAAACTACCGAACAACCGGCAGAAAAGCACGAATACAGCTTTTCTGCATGCAAAAATAAAGTCTTTTTAAAAGGGGCCATAGTCCAAAGGCAGCAGGCGAGCAACCAGGCTTCTCCAATGCAATGTGGCGAGATTGGTCTCGTCACACCATCTTCTTATTAAGAAGAAAAACAAGAAATAAACATGTATAAGTATGTGTGATGGGAACATAGCAAGTGGCAAGTCATACCTTGAAAGATCCAATTTGTTTTTCAAGCACATTTGTCAAATGTGAATTTTGAATCAAATGTCTCAACGACCTTCTCTTACATAGGGTGCAAATTACCCAACTGAGTTTATATTTATGGTGAGAGATATTATGTTACCCAGCTGGATGTGCACCTTACCCCTTAGTCCTCAAGAGACTAGAGGTGACATTGATTTCTTTTTTGATCATGCGCACACTGATTGATCATTTGATATGCATGATTTAGTAGATCATGCCACGTGATAGTACAGCATGCCTACAAGATAGTTAGTGCATGTGCAAGCTTTAACTATTTAATGGACACAGTACATACTCCAAAGAAAAGAGTACTTGCACACCATCCCAAATCCCTATGCATTTTTAATAACTGGAGGTTTTTAGTATGACTCTAATGGCCATTAGATGTAAGCCCATCTGCCACGTCAAGTTAAAATTCTTAGGTGGGTCCTACATTAACAATTCATCTTGCTTCCTTCAGCTTCAGGTAAAAAGAAAAAATCTCTAATGAGAACGAGAGGGGTATTTTTCTAAACCCCTACATACTTATTAACAGTATATTTACTCGTTCACAAAATCTACTAAATCACGAGCATGAGATAACTATATAGGGAGATTTAGTAAAAACCTACCACACCTGCTGATTCAGCCTGCTCTGGTCCACTGATGTCATCACATGTTGGAGCAGGATGATGGATGAGCCTATGAACTTAAAGGTGTCAGAGTTTGGAGCTGAGATAAGGGATAGGGCTAATAAATAGTAGCATTGCTTGCTCTGCCCATAAAGTTTTTTATTAAAGTTCCACTTAGTAGGATTTGACTGTCCTCTCCAACAACATCAATGGATCTGGAGCGAGTCGAGTGGGCACATATAGTTATATTGTGGGCACACTGTACTTTCTCTTGGGCATGATTTAGTAGATAGTGCCCACAGAATATTTAAAGAATGCAGATGTAATAACTATTTTGTGGGCACATCAGGATCTTATTTTCCATTTGGCAGAGTAGGTACTCGACTATGAGGTGCCTAGCTTTCACACTTTGGAGCCTAAGTCTGGTGGAGATGTAAGAACCAGGAACCTTGGCCTGTGTCAGTTTCCTATGCTTGATTGCAGATCTTTAAGAACAGTTATAAAGGGTGTAAAACTAACTGCTGTCCCAGCTCTTCCAGTGTATTTGTGTCCAATGTCTGGGTGTGAGGCTGAACAGGAATTGGATGGCATGATTTCCCATCTGCCCACTAACACCCTGTTACACAGAAAAATGCCTTGCAGGAGGAGCAGGGGAAGCATTGAGTGATGCATACTTTATAACAGCTACTGCAGCTCTGGTCTTAAATATAGGAGGGTGCCAAGCAGTGGTGAATTTACCACAAGGCTGGCAAGGCCTTGCCAGCCTCTTGTCGTAGGGGGCTCAGGAGCGGACCGGGTGGCCACCTCTGGGTCCCCCCGAGGCTGGTATGGGCTGATGTGGGAGGTGGGCAACAAGGGAGCACTCAGAGCTCTTCCCTGTTGAGCTCCCTCACGTGCACCGCAGTGATGCCGGAGCCGGAAGTCACTCCTGCTCATCACAAAGAGGCGCGCAAGGGAGCTGAACAGGAGGATCACTGCTTCCTCGCTGCCTCCACTATGAGCCTGCCTGCCAGCCCAGCCTACAGAAGCCCCACTGGACCACAGGGAAGAAGCCATCAAAATGTTAGCAAATAATAAAAATAAAATTGTGAGTGTGTTAGTGTGTGTTTGTTAGTGAGAGTGTTAGTGCTTATCTGATAGTGAGAGTGTGTGTGTCTGTTAGTGAGAGTGTGTGTGTCTGTTATTGAGTGTGTCAGTGAGAGTGTGTGTGTTAGTGTGTGTGTCTGTTGGTAAGCATGTTTGTGTGTGTGTGTCTGTTGTTGAGTGTTAATATGCCTGTTAGTGAGAGTGTGTGTATCTGTCAAAGAGTGTGTGTCAGTGAGAGTGTGTATGTCTTTTAGTGAATATGTATGTCTGTCAGTATGTGTATGCGTGTCTGTCACTGAGAGTGTTTATCTGTTAGTCAATGTGTATGTCTGTTAGGGAATGTATGTCTCTAACACTGAGTATATGTGTGACTGTCAGTGATTGTGTATGTGTGTTTGTCAATGTGTATCTGTCAGTGAGTGTGTGTGTGTCTGGCACTGAGTGAGTGTGCATCTGTCAGTGAGTGTGTATGTGTCTTGTCAGTGAGTGTGTATGTGTATCTGTCAGTGAATGAGTGTGTCAGTTAGTGTGTCTGTCGGTGAGTGTGTGTGTCTGTATGTCAGAGAGTGTGTATGTTTCAGTGAAAGTGTGTGTTGGTTAAACAGTGTGTGTGATGATGACTGTATATCTGTCAGTGAGTGTATGTCAGTGCATGAATCACTGAAGGGGTGTGTCTGTAAGGCAAAGAGCGTGTTGGTTTTTAACAGCTCTTAAAAACAAAGCACCTATTCTCCTACTAATGTTCTTCTATTTTTCACTTTCTCCCTCACTGCCCTCATTATTAAAATGTCTCTATCATTTTACTTACCTGTTCCTGCCGACACCATCTTCATTGTTCCCTTTCTGCTTCCTTCACCACTATATTCATCAACATGCACTTCACTGATATTTATCCAGTCTTTCTCCACAAACCCCTCCTAAATCGCCTAAATGCAAACGCTCATCCACAACATTTAAATCTTACTCCCACCTTCTCTTCCTTTCCATCCTACTGCTCCTAGCAGTGATGCCTCTCCAAACCCTGGTCCCTCCACTGCTCAGCCACCTGGTACAAACACCAGAAACCACAACAACCTAATACCCATTCCATGAAATTCTCACTATAATTCCTCCTTTAAAGCTGCCCTCTGGAATGCACGGTCTGTGTGCAACACCTTTAAATTAACTTCCACCCATGACCTATTTATCTCACACTTCCTAAACCTACTTGCACTAACAGAAACATGGCTCTCTCCCTCTGATACTGCTACCCCTGCCTCACTGTCCTTTGGTGGTCTTCACTTTACCCACAATCCAAGACAAGCAGAGAGTAAAGGTGGCGGTGTAGGTTTCCTCCTTTCACCCCACTGCTCCTTTAAAACTCTGTCCACCCCCCTTCCCTCTCTTTCCCATCATTTGAAATTCATTCAATTCGCCTTTTCAAACCCTTCTCTGCTAACATTGCCGTTATCTATCGTCCTCCTGGTTCCCCTCTCCTCTTCTTTGACCACTTTGTTGCCTGGCTACCCTAGTTCCTCTCTTCTAACATATCATCCCTGTTAATATGCCTGTTAGTGAGAGTGTGTGTATCTGTCAAAGAGTGTGTGTCAGTGAGAGTGTGTATGTCTTTTAGTGAATATGTATGTCTGTCAGTATGTGTATGCGTGTCTGTCACTGAGAGTGTTTATCTGTTAGTCAATGTGTATGTCTGTTAGGGAATGTATGTCTCTAACACTGAGTATATGTGTGACTGTCAGTGATTGTGTATGTGTGTTTGTCAATGTGTATCTGTCAGTGAGTGTGTGTGTGTCTGGCACTGAGTGAGTGTGCATCTGTCAGTGAGTGTGTATGTGTCTTGTCAGTGAGTGTGTATGTGTATCTGTCAGTGAATGAGTGTGTCAGTTAGTGTGTCTGTCGGTGAGTGTGTGTGTCTGTATGTCAGAGAGTGTGTATGTTTCAGTGAAAGTGTGTGTTGGTTAAACAGTGTGTGTGATGATGACTGTATATCTGTCAGTGAGTGTATGTCAGTGCATGAATCACTGAAGGGGTGTGTCTGTAAGGCAAAGAGCGTGTTGGTTTTTAACAGCTCTTAAAAACAAAGCACCTATTCTCCTACTAATGTTCTTCTATTTTTCACTTTCTCCCTCACTGCCCTCATTATTAAAATGTCTCTATCATTTTACTTACCTGTTCCTGCCGACACCATCTTCATTGTTCCCTTTCTGCTTCCTTCACCACTATATTCATCAACATGCACTTCACTGATATTTATCCAGTCTTTCTCCACAAACCCCTCCTAAATCGCCTAAATGCAAACGCTCATCCACAACATTTAAATCTTACTCCCACCTTCTCTTCCTTTCCATCCTACTGCTCCTAGCAGTGATGCCTCTCCAAACCCTGGTCCCTCCACTGCTCAGCCACCTGGTACAAACACCAGAAACCACAACAACCTAATACCCATTCCATGAAATTCTCACTATAATTCCTCCTTTAAAGCTGCCCTCTGGAATGCACGGTCTGTGTGCAACACCTTTAAATTAACTTCCACCCATGACCTATTTATCTCACACTTCCTAAACCTACTTGCACTAACAGAAACATGGCTCTCTCCCTCTGATACTGCTACCCCTGCCTCACTGTCCTTTGGTGGTCTTCACTTTACCCACAATCCAAGACAAGCAGAGAGTAAAGGTGGCGGTGTAGGTTTCCTCCTTTCACCCCACTGCTCCTTTAAAACTCTGTCCACCCCCCTTCCCTCTCTTTCCCATCATTTGAAATTCATTCAATTCGCCTTTTCAAACCCTTCTCTGCTAACATTGCCGTTATCTATCGTCCTCCTGGTTCCCCTCTCCTCTTCTTTGACCACTTTGTTGCCTGGCTACCCTAGTTCCTCTCTTCTAACATATCATCCCTAATTCTTGGAGACTTCAATATTCCCATTAACCCACCTTTGACCCCAGCAGTCTCTAAACTACTTTCAATTACTTCCTCCCTCTGACTATTGCAGTGGGCTAATTCTCCCACCCATGTAGCTGGCAATGCCCCGACCTTATTTTCTCTCATTCATGTCCAGTAACTAATATCTGCAACACTCCATTTCCTCTCTCTCATCACCACCTCTTATCGCTTGCTCTCAATTACCCCCTCATCCAACAACCTCAGCCTAACCCCCCTCAACTCAGGAGGAACCTTAATTCTATCAACCTCCAGCAGCTGTCAGCTGACGTTGATTCACAACTGCTATCCATCCTTTCCCTCTCCTGTCCCTCACTGGCCATTTCCACATATAACACTACCCTCACTTCTGCCTTGAATGCCGCAACCCTGCTCCAAACATGCACCACAAGGAGGACACAATCCCAACCTTGGCATACTAAATCAACACGCCATCTGCAGAGTTGCTCCCGTTGTGCTAAATGCTCCTGGAGGAAGTCCCGCACCCATGCTGACTTTCTCCATTATAGATTCATATTGTGTTCATACAGTGCAGCCCTTGCCCTTGCCAAACAGTCCTACTTTTCCTCTCTCATTGGGCAGACTAGATGGGCCGAATGGTTCTTATCTGCCGTCACATTCTATGTTTCTATGTTTCTATGACCCTGTAATCCCAGACGTCTCTTTGACACCTTTAATTCTCTTCTCCGCCCTGCTGTGGCCACCCCCCAAACTAACCTCACAGCTGATAGCTTTGCATGCTACTTTAATGACAAGATTGAACAGCTAAGGAAAGGATTCACCCCTCCTTGCCATTCTCTTTCTCAACCACACGTAGATCATTCCTTTCCTACCCTTCAGACTTTCTCCCCAGAGGTGGCTGTGCTTCTCCTTTCCTCTCACCCTACCACTTGCCCGCTCGATTCTGTCCCATCTCACCTCATCAAGTCTCTCTCCCCTTGTCTTGTGCCTTCCCTAACACACATCTTCAACTGCTCTCTCTCTTCTGGCACTGTTCCTGCTGACCTTAAACATGCCACTGTAGTACAAATCCTGAAAAAAACATCTCTTGACCCATCCTGCCCCTCTAACTATCGTCCCATATTCCTGCTCCCTTTTTCATGAAAGCTTTTGGAAAGACTTGTCTTTACTCGTGAGTCTCACTTCTTCAATTCCAACTCTCTCCTTGATCCTCTTCAGTCTTGCTTTCGCCCTCTCCACTCTACTGAGACTTCTCCTATCAAAGTTACTAATGGCCTAATCCAAAGGTCACTACTCCATATTAATTCTCCTTGACCTCACTGCTGCCTTTGACACCGTTGATCATGCCCTCCTACTTCAAACTCTTCAATCACTTGGTCTCTGTGACTCTTTCCTCTCATGGTTTTCCTCTTATGTCTCCCAATGCTCATTCAGTGTCTCCTTTTCCAAGGATACCTCCTCCCCTTGTCCTGTCTCGGTTGGAGTCCCCCAAGGCTTTGTCCTTGGTCCCCTTCTATTTTTTCTTTCTACTGCCTCTCTTGGCAAACTTATTGCCTCTTTTGGATTCCACTACCACCTGTACGCTGATGACATGCAGATATACCTCTCCTCCCCGGACTTCTCCCCTGCCATCCTGCAACGTGTCACTGCTTGCCTTTCTTCCATCTCTGACTGGATGTCCTCAAGATTTCTGACACTCAATCTCTCTAAAACTGAACTCCTTGTCTTTCCTCCTCCTAATACTGATCCTCCTCTGTCGCTCTCCCTTCAAGTCAGTGATATCCACATAAGTCCATCCTTGCAAGATCGCTGTCTTGGTGTCATACTTGACTCTGGCCTCACCTTTGAACCTCACGTCCAGTTTGTTGCCAAATCCTGTAGATTCCAACTTAAAAGCATCTGCCCCTTTCTTACACAAGATGCTACCAAGGAGCTTGTCCATGCTCTAGTAATTTCCTGCATGGATTATTGTAACCCTCTCCTGATTGGTCTCCCCAAAAGCCATATTGCCCCGCTGAAGTCTGTAATGAATGCCGCCGCCAGACTGATTTTCCTCTCTAGCCGGTCCTCTCACACCTCACCCCTGTGCCAGTCCTTACATTGGCTCCCTGTATCCTATAGGAGTCAATTCAAAGTGCTAACCCATACATTTACAGCACTGAACAATTCTAGCCCCTCTTATATCTCTTCACAGATTCATAGGTATGCCCCTCCTCGTTCCCTCCGCTCTGCCCGTGACCAACTCCTGACCGCTGCTCGCACCTGTACGGCCAACTCGCGCTTGCAGGACTTCTCGTGGGTGGCTCCTTTCCTATGGAATAGCCTGCCTACCCCCATCAGACTCTCACCTAGCCTTCAATCATTTAAGAAGTGCCTTAAAACCCATCTCTTTAGGAAAGCTTATGGCCTCCCAGAGTAATCTCTACCTTACATACCTGTCTCTTGGTCTCTCCTATAGGGCAGTGCTTTACTCTCTCCTCCAGCTCTGCTTCACTCCCACCCTATTTGATTGATATTTCCTGTCCTAACGTGTCTTATGCCCCACCTCCTATAGACTGTAAGTCCTCTTCAACCTATTGTTCCTGTAAGTTTTCTTGTAATTGTCCTATTTATAGTTACATCCCCCCTCTCATAATATTGTAAAGTGCTATGGAATCTGTTGGCGCTATATAAATGGCAATAATAATAATAATAATAATAATAATAACAGGAAGTGAAATGTAGAATGGGGTGGGGGGGTGCCTGAGTTTTGTCATGCCTAGGGCAGCACAAAACCAGAATACACCACTGGTGCCAATAATATAGGATAGTGAATACTTTGCAAATAATCCTTCAAATTCTAAAAGCCCTAAGCAACCACTTGCCCTATCCCTGACCTAAACAAACTAGTTTCTTATTCCAAAATTTAAGCACTCAAAGCCTAAACTTAAAAACTCTGTTTAAAGAATGCTGTTCTTATCTCATTTGCACGATCCAACAAACCATGCACATGAAATAGTGCATGCCCACAAAGTAACACATATATTTTCTGTGTCTGCTATGGGGCTCTGTAGTAGTTTAGTAAATCACTTTTTTTAAACTTTACACTATAATGGTTAAAAAAGAGAAGAGTAGGATGACTTAAAGGAACACTATAGGCACTTTAACAACTTCAACTTATTAAAGTTGCTATAGTGCCTGCAGTTCTGCCCCTTCCCCACATCCCACATTCTACCCCCAAGCCCCTTTATTTCATTTATTAGAATGTTTGGAAGCGAAGACTCTCCAAGTCCTCTCATGTGTGACCTGGAATCTTACTTCCCGGTTCTCTTACTGTAACATACCAATTTCTATATAGGAATCATAGGATTGGCCTGTCATCCTAGATGTATGTCAGGTGTCCAACGTGAGGATGAGTTTGTGGCAGCACCAATGGAGACTTAGCGCTGGAAAAACGGGGAGTTATTCAATTTAATGTGTTATTTTTATTTCTAATTAGAGAACTTCCACAGCACAATGAAAAATGCAGTTTGTCTGTATTTTTCATTGTGCTTTAGCTATATGTTATATGAAAGAAGGTCCTTGAGGAACTTCTATAATTAGAACAAAACGCGTAGGACCAGGCCTGCTTTTGGCAACATTACATTTTTTTATTTGTTTATTTGAAATGAATGCTTTTACATTTATACTGATTGTGGTCTTCTTCTTGTTCCTAGATCCTATCAAGAATACAAGGAAAGAGATTCCTATAGCACCCCTATGACATTGGGTGAGGCACCCTGAAAGTGATATCATACTCTATATATTGTGAGTGCAAATTAACAGCGTGTCTCTCTTATGTGTTAAACAGTATCACACTATGTGTTTTTAAATTTAAACTTTTAGGTTAGGTAATACAGCAGTATCCCTCTGTTTGCTACTAAAGGTTTAATGGTGCAATACCAGAAATATAAATGGTAGTTCTGTATATTTTTTGGTTTTGTTTCAAAATCTAATACAAAACTTGTGTCTCTGGAACTTCTGTATAAACGTTTAGAAAGTTCCCATGGTGAAGGACAAAAAACTTGATGAGGAAGCTTACCAAAGCAGTCGTTTAAAAAAAAAAAAAAAGCCTGAGGCATGTAAATTAATGTTCCAAAGCATTAATGAGTATTCACACAAAATGTAAAATGAATTATTTTAATCAGCAGTTTAAAAAAGCATTATATAAAAATTATGGTTGAGTTTGAAAAATTAAAAACAACTTTAAATAAGATTTAAATATAAAACCACATGATTTATGGTCACTTTTTTAGGTCAGACAATCTGGTAATTCAACTTATCTCAAATATTACCTAAACACTAAATTATTTTAATTAAAATGTGTTCTTTTATTTATTCAGGGTTTTCAAACTTTTTTTAATCAGATTGTAAAAAAGGTGATATTAAATAGTTTTTTTTTTAGTTATGTTTGTGACACGGTAATACTGTTTTCAGTTTTTCTAATTTTATCGATAGCTTACAAACAGAAGCATCCTAGTTTGACCTCTCTGTCATGACCTCACATCCTACAGTTGACTCTAAACACAAAAGCCTTTCCACATCTCCTAATGCTTTCTTCAAGGTTTCTGTTATTCCACACACACACAGAAACATACATGCTTACCTTGCACATATAGACTAATTTATTCTCATAAACTTTGACAACTGCCTACAAATATTCTTACGTGCTGCAATGTAATCTCTATGCTGTGGGGCTCTGTGTAGTGTTCTTGCGTTTAACAGATGCCACGTGTTGTTGCAAGTTGATGGGAAAGGTGCGGGCCATACTCACCTTGAAAATCCATAGCAACATCTGGCATTGTGCAAGAGTCCTTAAAGATGGATATTGTTGCACACATGCTGCCTTATATAGCTATTACTATAGTTATCATATACAGGCGACACGCCCTGCTGCCTCTTTTTGACAATGCCTTCCCTGTTAGTTTTGTCTCTCACTAATGACACTATTCAATTGTATTGCACTACACCCTTTAATAAAGCCTCTGTTTTTATTGGTCTATGCATTATCATGGTTCTTACTACCAGCGAGTGCATTTATCTACTTTACTGGGCTTTCTCTGTTATTGACTTTGCTCTGTTTGGCTATTCTGATCTCTGTTACCCTTGATCTTGGCTTGTCTTATTGTTCTGTTGATACTCTACTTCCCTTTTACCTTGACTTGCTTGCAGGTGTGTTTTGCTCTCCTGGACTTTAATGTTGACTCCAGCCACTTGAAGGACTAGTAATAAGTATCTTTCCTTTTCTATCCTGGTTGTGTATTACTCCATTGTCTTGTTCTCCGCATGATTGGGTTACCAGACACTTGGCTATCCATTCTTTAACTATAACAAAATTTGCAAAACAGCTTCATTATACTCTCTTCGGTGTCGGCAGAATCTCAGTTGTACTTTGGAATATAGCACTGCTACCGTGTTCTACTTAGCATGTTGTGCCTATTAAAAATCATTGGGGACCACTGAAATGACTTTAGTTTCAAATTTTGGAGATACTTGGGCAGGAATTAAGAACCTCTGCCAAAGTAACTGCATGTAGAAACTGTAAATTATTTATATGATCACATTTTGTGATATGTGAAATGTGTGTAATCATCTCTTCCTGCTTTGTCTTTCATTTGTATCCAATAATTTGCATTAAAGTATCTATATAAATAAACTGTGACTTCATAATACTTCTGTGTAGGAGTTCTAGACTACTAGTACCAAGTACAGTGGTGTATAGCTCAACCTGGAATTCTGAATATATCAACCTGGATTTCTGAAATACAGACATTGATATTAAGTCAGCCTCAGCATCTTAAATAATAATAATAATATCTCATCTCCATGATGCTTATGCAAGTAGAAAGCAAATTAAGATGTGCATAGAGGCATATATATTGGGTGTTTATTTAATAAAGCTTTTAGCCACTATTGATTCCATTGTTGAGAAATGCTACGACGATTGTTATAGATGCAAAACAAAATAAATGTTAGAAATCAATGGCACTTACTTGATTATTGAATATTGAAGCATTTTACTATGGGAAACTAAAAAAACTGTATCACTTGTGACTGATTTTCCAGGTAAGAGTTCAAGGTTCACTTCATACCATAACAATAATTATGGATTAGTGTGGAAACATACTATTAATTATTCCTTATGTTATGATTTATGTAGATATATGTTCATCGATTTTTTTTTAATGGGTCACTATCCCAAGGCAGGATTTTACATTAGCATTTGGATCTGGGTAAGTCATACTCTATATGTTTATTTAAACATTTAATGAAAAATGTGCCTGAAAATACACATTATGGAGGTTGGCACTATGGACAGTTAAGATGTAAATAGATTAGTTAAAATATATGTAAGCTAATTGATTTTTTACATTTATTTTTACTGTTTTAGTGATTATACATACATCATGTTTTTTTCATCTTCTGCACTTTGGTAATGCATACTATTGCTTTGTAATTAAATTTTTGTGTGTCGGTACCCAGTTAATACATGTCTTGTTACTATGTTATATGGGCAAAGCTGGATTAATCAATACTCTTATGGATCTGAAATTATTCACTTAAAAGATGTCACAATAGTCAAAGGTGCTCATGTGAGTATATCACATGTATCCGCTCTGATCAAGTTATTTGAATATTGAATGGAATAGTGTATGTAGTACAAGAACTTTTTCGCAGTTTAAACTATTTTTAGTAAAGACTCCCATCCAGTACCATAGTAGCACAGGTGATTATACTGAAGTACATGGCAGAGTAGTTAATTTATATGTTATTATATGTAAGTTACCAGAATGTTCACTGGTTTAACTGAAAGGATACTGATATTAATGACATATAGGCAAGATGACACTTTTCCAATAAACCTATCCACAATAATAATACTTCTGCCAATTTAAGAAACTGGCAGTAGAATTTCCCCTATTACATGACAATGTAATAGATTTTTAATGCACGGACATTGAATCACACTGGGGAGCATGCGTGTGTGAATAATTATTTGATGACTTTGGAGTAGCAAAATGCTAGACATTCATAGTTATGTTACTGTCATGTAACAAGTTCCCATTGTGTACTGGATTAGGTAGGAAAATAGGAATTGTGCATAGTGTTGACAATACTGTCATAGTGGATTCCTTAAAGTTAACAAGGAGAGTAGATGGACATAAATATTTAAAATATAGAATATTTTAGAACATATACATTTTTAAGGTTATATAATATCAATCCTCATCATTTTTCAAACATATGATAATTACAAAAATATGTACAATTGTGCTCAAAAGTTTGCATGCCCTTGGAGAATTGGTAATATATGAACCATTTGTAAAGAAAACATGAGTGAGCAGGCAAAGCACATTTCTTTTCTTTCTTATGGGATTCATATTCAACTGTAGGTTATAACAGAATGGCACAATCATAAAACAAAACATGGCAACAAAGAAAAAAATGAAATGACCCCTGTTCAAAAGTCTGCATACCCTTAGTTCTTAATAGCATGTATTGCCCCCTTTAGCATCAATGACAGCATTCAGTTTTTTGTAATAGTTGTCTATAAGTCCCCTAATTGTGCATGCTGCATTCATCTTGCATTCAATTTTCACAAGATTCTCCAAAGCTCACACACCCCCAAAACATCAGTGAGCCACCAAATCCGTCACAGTGGGGATGGTATTCATTTCACTATATTCCTTGTTGACCCCTCTCCAAACATAGCGCTTATGGTTGTGACCTGAAGCTCTATTTTGGTCTGGTCACTCCAAATTACAGTGTGCCAGAAGCTGTGAGGCATGTCAAGGTGTTGTCGAGCATATTGTTACCAGGCTTTTTTTGTGGCATTGGTGCATTAAAAGCTTCTTTCTGGGGGGTGGAGCTTGACCTTCAACGAAGATGGATGTGTGAGTCTGCTGCTTCCGTCTTCACAAGCAATAATCATCCAGAATCCACAGCTCCCCGCACCCATCCATCTACACAACTAACAGGTATCAACCCAAGAAAACCCTACCGAGCCATCTCGCTATGGTGAGCATAAAAAAAAAGCGGGACAAGCCTCCATGTTCCGCACTCCTGGGGAACACAGATAGCCATCTTCTTCCTCATGAGGCCTAGCTGAATCGGCCTCAGACTCTGAAGCCAGTGACACTTCAGACAGATGTCAAGTCCCGTTAACCAAGGGAGACCTACACAGCTTACTCCTCGCCTCCACAAAAGATATCAAAGCACACACAGCAGCTGAACTTGAGAAGCATATCACAAACCTGAAGGACGACCTGGAGGCCTTAAATGCGCACACCAGTCATGTGGAAGCACAGGTCGCAGGCCTAGCCACACAGGTATCCTCGCAAGATGCCGATATGGTGCGACTTACGATAAACAAAACTCAGCTCCCTAGAAGTCAATCTGGAGGATTTAAACAACCATTCCAGATGGAATAACCTCCGCATCCACGGCCTCTTCAGTGCTGCCTGAAGCCATAATCTTCACTTTGCGGGACATTTTTGAGTCTCTGATGCCAGAGGTCACTGGTCCTCATCCCGGCTGCACCCATGGACATTGTAGTGCGCACTTTACCACCAAAGAACGCCTCATGACTACTGCCAGAGACCCCACCAAAGATACAGGACCAAGAATTGGCCTTCTACCAAGATCTGGCCCCCTCCGCATTGAAGAAACGCAGGGACTTAAAACCGCTGACAGCGGCTCTCACACTCAAGGGACTCAGATACATGTGCGTCTCATCGTCCGCAAAGAAAACCAGACCTACACCTTGATGAAAACTTCATAAATGAAGGACTTTGCAAGTTCTCTGAGCCTAAAACTCCAAACGACCCCTGAGACCACTACTGCAACTCCTCGAATAAACACCAGTAAACCCCACACTGGCAAACTAATGCCACAACGCCAAACCATGAAGCGACGCTCACCACCATCCCCAAGCCTGAGAGATTGCCCACCTGAAACCATTAAGCCAAGACGGCCGTACGAACACTCATCTCTACTCAGGTTTCCCACCTTGTGGGGTTGCATTGTTAATCACATTTTACACTACGTAACTCAATACCCCAATCTGTCTTAATACAACCATGCCCTCTGACCTTACCCATCCATGGGTAACTTTGCACGCAGGGACAACAGCCTACTGTAACATCAATAACACCGGATGACCCTACAGGGGCCCCCTAAATTATCCCGACAATAACACACATTATAGGACCAATACCACCATTATCGCAGGTTTTTTAAATGTTTCATGTTAATTTCCTTGCATATCTATAAACGTGTACATACACAGGCTGATCTCCAGATATGTATATACTTCATTTGAATATTTATTTTTAATTTTTAATTAATTTTTTCCTCTTTTCTTTGCTCTTTAGTTTTTCCTTACTAATTGTTGTTCCCCCTTTTATAATTATCTCTCTTATGTGAAGGTGAAAGGATGGAGGGAGCAGGAGAAGGGAGGGGCTGGGAGCCCTGCTCAATGCCCATTACCCTCCATGAACAATCCCACGCTACTGACACCCAACTTGCTGGGTCCTGATCTTCGGCATAATACCAGAATCGGAGCACTGTCGAGGGCACACTCAACGCTCATCACCATTCCAGGAGGGGAAATACTGGAACAGACACTGAAATCCTTCATGGCAAAGGATTCTGCCAAAGCCCTCCAATGGACGAGGCAACTTTATTACGAAAAAATCGAACAAAGCGGACACACTGCTGACGCTGAGATTTAGACAGAGACTCTCCCATAGACAAATAGACAAAATGCATGTCAGAGACGGGCGCCTAATACACACATCAGTTCAGATCGCAAAAGTATTTCAAGACTACTTTACGCAACTGTACGACCACAGCCAACTACTATGTTCTCATATTTATTTTACATTTGTGTAGCTATATATCCCAAGCCTCACATTGCAGTTTTAATCAAACATAACTAGTAACCTTTTTCCCCCTAAAATGACTAAGATTATCTTAGATTAACCCAGAGTATATAGAAGCCTTGAACAGTTGTATACTGTACTAATGGTTGGTGGATTAAGAAAAAAAAAAAAAAGGAAATTTATTTTGTTTCTTCCATAATATAACCATTTACCATTATTCAAATGCACTTCATATTAAATACATTTAGCTCTTAGATCTCTGAACTGTATTTACCATGCATAAAGGATATATTGCAACCTTGACAGCTATTTATTTTATGTTAAATAAACAGTTCCTGATATTTTGCTTGCTAAGCAGCTGTCAAACAAGGTACTGAAAGGTACTGAAAACCCAATTAGGCAGACAGTTTTTACAGGCAAGTCATAAACTCACTTAGATCAGGTAAAGAGAATGAACGGCTGATATAAAAATGTTAAAATTATCTGTAGAATGTAATACAAGTTAGAATTCTGTTTAGGTAATGCAACATGTATGAAGCTATTCTTAGAAAATTTGGACCACAGGTACAGGAGGTCAAAAATCAGAATGCAATGTGTTCTGACTTGATCCAAAGACCATCAAGAACATAAAGTACTGTTTACCAAGATATATTGCACTCCTTTTGTCAAACCCACTCTTGGGTGGATTTATATAACTTTTAGAGTAAAAATCTAGACCCCTAAAGCAATTTAGCTCAAACAATTTTAATGCTATGAGAAGTATTGCTAACTGATCAAAGTGATTGCTGCACATGCACTCTGTGACAGCCTCTGCACTGGATTAGTGGTAATTTATATTTCCGAGACACAGTGGATGGTCCTTAATCTCAAATAAATAGAGACACTCCAACATTAAAATTAAATTAATTTTTACATAATGTTAAAGTGTTCATTTAAGCCTCAACTGTGTCCTAATGGCTACCTCTAGAACTGCATATGACAGATCACTTGCATGGTTTCTGACAGGTATAGCCCAGCACCAACTCAAAAATCCAGGGTTCAGGGTTCTAGAAACAGTTAAAAATATTGTCTGAATCAATGCACTGCAAAGTGAAATCTCTTTTTAATACATGATGCACCTCTGCATCAACAGTAGAGATGCTTAAAAACAGAAGCTAAGGAAAAACAATCAGATATGCCATAATTTGTGTGATGTGACAGTTGCATCACAAATAACTAAAGAATAAAGCATATCAAGAAGCACTTGCTGAACTAAAGGGTCAATAGAACCAAACATGTCCAATGTTATTATCAGGAAAACCTGACCTTTAGATCTGTCATTAGATATCTTTGTTACATCCAACTTTGTAGAATGCAGGTGGAGAATACAAAACTAAAGACGGTCAAGAAGATCATTGGTCGAGAGAACGCTAATCACCTGGTTATGTATCATTATTACACAGGTTTAAACAACTTAAAACAAACAGAGAGCCGCTGAACAGTTTAAGTAATGTAGAAATCTAGAAGGATAGCATTTTTTAAGTACACTTAACTGTAGGTAGTTCTACTGCCCTACAAAAAAAATTATAGGCTAATGTGTTTTAAAGGAATAAGCCAACAGTAGGAGCATTTGGAGTTAACAAGATGGCATACAGTCACGTTGCAGGTTACTGGATTTGATGACAGGGAAATTAGTTAAAATTGGAATGTTAGAGATTTTTAAAAAGTGAATAGTTTATATAATAATGAAACAATGAATGGAGTGTGCTAAAGCTGTGAGTGAGTGAATTAAAGGGATTCTATAGTGTAAGGAATACAACACTGACGCAGGATGTCCTCATGCAGCGAGTTAGGCTGTCCAACGTCAGTTAGGCGACCAAAAGTCGCCTAGCAAAAAGAAAGGGCCTCTAGTGGCTGTCTGATTGGCAACCACTAGAGGCAGTTTTACTCCTGCAATGTAATGATTGCAGTTTCTCTTGAAGTGCAATGATTTACTTTGCAGTACTAGGGGGGACAGGGAATTTGCACCCAGACCACTTCAATGAGCTGAAGTGGTCTGGGTGCCTATAGTGTCCCTTTCAGAAAGGAGATGAGAAGAGCAAAGCTAGGAAGGTAAAGTTAGTTTGCAAATTGTAGGAATGCAAAATACACATTAGAGAATCAAATCTCGTGAATGTGAGAACTAATAGATGTTTTGTCATTGACATTTTTTAGTGGTATTTTCAAATGCCCATGATTTTGTCTCTCTTCAAAGTGGAGAATGGGGATCATGTATTTTTGTTGAGGGATAAATAAAGGGAAATGTAAAAAGATGAAAGAAAGCAGGTAAGGCACCACTTGTATACATGACATGATTTTGGATTAGAAGATACAGCAGGCCTCAATCGGGCCATGTTGTCATATTATATTTTCAACAAAAAGTGCAGTGAAAATATTAAATTGAATATACCTGTCATGTGCAAGCAAACGCTGCCAGGTATAGTAAATTTAAAGTAGTTAATATTACCATCACATCCTGGGTTATTTATTTTTATTTTTTTAAATGCTGAAGTTTAATGCATATACTGCTTTTAAAATTTAAGATCACTTTTAGTTACTTTTAGTTCCTCCCCTTGCTCACCGTTAGCAGGAGGGATTTTATATATATATATATTTGTGTTAGGTGCTTAAGATAGTACAGTGTGAAATACCATGAATAAGCGTAGGATGATAAAAGGAGCAAGTCGGTTGTGGTATGCCGAAACCGACGATGAGGTAGGCCTGAGAAAGAAGAGGGCCCACCCAGGAAAAGAAATAGAAAGGAAATAAATGTTAAAAGTGGTGTGGTGGGAGGGTCATTCAACGCTGACCTCGAACGGTAAGGAGCCAGGCAAGGGGAGTGCCTTAAGTAGGCTAGGGGTAGCAAACCAGCACCTCCCACAAATGCAGGCAAATTGCCTTAATACTTGTGTTAGGTGCTTAAGATAGTACAGTGTGAAATACCATGAATAAGCGTAGGATAATAAAAGGAGCAAGTCGGTTGTGGTGTGCCGAAACCGACCATGAGGTAGGCCTGAGAAAGAAGAGGGCAAAAATTAAGTAATCAAATTTATTTAACAGACAACCAATACATATACATTTATCAACCAGACATGTTTATGAAAGCATCCCTTAATTCTTGTACTGGGTTCGGTATGTACCGTGAGTAAGCGGATGACTTCCAGCGCCCCAGTGTTTTGATAACATGAGTTGGGATGTTGAAACTGGAGGCTGTGGACGCGGCTCCTATACGAAAGGAGTGTCCTGAGTAATTGTTTGCGTTGAGGCCCAGTTGTGTGAGCAAGGACCTGACGTAGGTCATGAAGGTTGTAGTGGTGAGTACTGCACCTTGTAGTTGTAATAACGGTTGCGAGGGCAGTAAGTGATGGTGCTGTATGTAGGCATCAAGAACCTTGACGGGACACCATCTGTTGGGCGTGGGATAGTACGGAATGTTTACAGGTATGTGCTGGCTGGTTTTGGAGTGAGGTAAAGACAGGATGTAATGATCCATATGTTTTGTCAAGTGGGAATACAGGGAGTGCAGAATTATTAGGCAAATGAGTATTTTGACCACATCATCCTCTTTATGCATGTTGTCTTACTCCAAGCTGTATAGGCTCGAAAGCCTACTACCAATTAAGCATATTAGGTGATGTGCATCTCTGTAATGAGAAGGGGTGTGGTCTAATGACATCAACACCCTATATCAGGTGTGCATAATTATTAGGCAACTTCCTTTCCTTTGGCAAAATGGGTCAAAAGAAGGACTTGACAGGCTCAGAAAAGTCAAAAATAGTGAGATATCTTGCAGAGGGATGCAGCACTCTTAAAATTGCAAAGCTTCTGAAGCGTGATCATCGAACAATCAAGCGTTTCATTCAAAATAGTCAACAGGGTCGCAAGAAGCGTGTGGAAAAACCAAGGCGCAAAATAACTGCCCATGAACTGAGAAAAGTCAAGCGTGCAGCTGCCACGATGCCACTTGCCACCAGTTTGGCCATATTTCAGAGCTGCAACATCACTGGAGTGCCCAAAAGCACAAGGTGTGCAATACTCAGAGACATGGCCAAGGTAAGAAAGGCTGAAAGACGACCACCACTGAACAAGACACACAAGCTGAAACGTCAAGACTGGGCCAAGAAATATCTCAAGACTGATTTTTCTAAGGTTTTATGGACTGATGAAATGAGAGTGAGTCTTGATGGGCCAGATGGATGGGCCCGTGGCTGGATTGGTAAAGGGCAGAGAGCTCCAGTCCGACTCAGACGCCAGCAAGGTGGAGGTGGAGTACTGGTTTGGGCTGGTATCATCAAAGATGAGCTTGTGGGGCCTTTTCGGGTTGAGGATGGAGTCAAGCTCAACTCCCAGTCCTACTGCCAGTTCCTGGAAGACACCTTCTTCAAGCAGTGGTACAGGAAGAAGTCTGCATCCTTCAAGAAAAACATGATTTTCATGCAGGACAATGCTCCATCACACGCGTCCAAGTACTCACAGCGTGGCTGGCAAGAAAGGGTATAAAAGAAGAAAATCTAATGACATGGCCTCCTTGTTCACCTGATCTGAACCCCATTGAGAACCTGTGGTCCATCATCAAATGTGAGATTTACAAGGAGGGAAAACAGTACACCTCTCTGAACAGTGTCTGGGAGGCTGTGGTTGCTGCTGCACGCAATGTTGATGGTGAACAGATCAAAACACTGACAGAATCCATGGATGGCAGGCTTTTGAGTGTCCTTGCAAAGAAAGGTGGCTATATTGGTCACTGATTTGTTTTTGTTTTGTTTTTGAATGTCAGAAATGTATATTTGTGAATGTTGAGATGTTATATTGGTTTCACTGGTAATAATAAATAATTGAAATGGGTATATATTTGTTTTTTGTTAAGTTGCCTAATAATTATGCACAGTAATAGTCACCTGCACACACAGATATCCCCCTAACATAGCTAAAACTAAAAACAAACTAAAAACTACTTCCAAAAATATTCAGCTTTGATATTAATGAGTTTTTTGGGTTCATTGAGAACATGGTTGTTGTTCAATAATAAAATTAATCCTCAAAAATACAACTTGCCTAATAATTCTGCACTCCCTGTAGAGGAGGAATGGAGTGGTTTGGGTCGTGGAGGTCGTAGTGAATTCTCTGGGTCGTAGAAATCCATAGAAAGCGATGTATATTGCTGTTTTGATGATAGAATTCGTATCAGTGTCAAACGGTTTTAGGTCGAGTAGGTTAGATAATGCTTTGAAGATATGGTTATCTATGGGTAGCCTCTGGGCCAAATGTGTGGGTTCTGATTTTTGAATACCTCTGAGTATGGTCTTAATTTGGTGAGAGGCCATGAAACTGTTGTTATTTGGGTGTAAGATGAGCATGTGGTGTTGAATGCCAGTGAGATAGAGTTTGATGGTGTTGTATGACATTTTGAGTTTAAGGTGGCAAAAGGAAGCAAACCCCAAAAAAGATGTCATAACAAACGGTTGTATGATGTTATGTTCCAGAAGGAATCGTTTGAATAGTGTGAAAGCCCTGCTGTATGTTTTGTTTGTATTGTGTGAAAGTGCCAACTGAGACAATGTCCTGCTATGCTGCATGATGACGTCTAGTCCAGTATGAGTTGTTGAAATGTTGGAGTGATGGTGGCTGTGGGTGCTGCTGACGGGAGTGCTTGATGAAACTCCTGAAATTTAAAGCGAGACAAACTGTCAGCAGCTGTGTTATATACACCTGGCACATGGAAACAACATAGGAAGAAATTATGACAAGCTGCCAACCAAGTGAGTTTCCTCAGAAATCTCATAATCGTAAGAGATTTGGAACGACCTTTGTTGATGATGTGACAGGTTGCCTGGTTGTCTGAGTAACAACGCACTGGCGTATTAGCCCATAAATGACCCCACGCTACGGCAGCCGCCACTATGGGGTAGATCTCAAAAAGAGCTGAGGTAGTGGAAAAACCTTCCAAATCCAGAACTGCTGAAGGCCAGCTGCCCCAAAGCCATTCGTTCCCAAAAATTGCTGCAAAACCAGTGGTAGATGCCGCATCTGACCAAATGGTAGGAGATGATTCAGTCAATTGAGGGAGGAACATACTTTTACCATTCCAAGTGGTTAAAAACCTCTTCCACATGTTTAGATCTGCTGTAGCTTGGGCATCTAAGGACAACCTGTGCGTGTCATGTAGAAAAAGTGGGAAAAGATGCAATAGTCGTGAAATAAAGGAGCGGCCTTGAGGTATGATGCGCATTGCAAAATTAAGTGACCCCAGCAGGTACTGTAGTTCTTTGCGGTTGCAAGTGCCGAGCTGTAGGTAGTTGTTTATGTAAGTGAGAATATTCTCTATCTTATCGTATGGTAGGCTTGCTTGCATTGTGGCAGAGTCTAATTGGATACCCAGAAAAGTGATAACCGTGTCTGGCCCTTCTGTTTTCTTTGGGGAGATGGGTACACCTAGTTGCTCAAACAGCTTAGTGGTAGCTTTGAGGCTAGTGGGAGGTGCAGTATTCTCCTCGACCAGTAGGAAATCGTCCAAGTAATGTAATACTGTAGGGCATCCGGCTATGTTCAATAGTAACCAGCATAATGCTTCGGCAAATGTGTCGAAAATAGCTGGGCTACTTTTGGACCCAAAAGTTAACCGGGAGAAAAAATAGTAGTTCCCGGACCACTTGATGCCATGCAGGTGCCACAGTGTGGGGTGGATAGGGAGTAATTTGAAGGCGTTAGTAATGTCGGTCTTACTGAGCCAGGCTCCAACCCCTGCTTGTATGATAGCTGTAATGGCGTGATCTATGGTGGTGTATTGCAGAGAGAATTCCTCAGAGGGTATGAGGGAATTAAGACTGGGGTTGGCCGATGAGTGGGGAGCCGATAAGTCAATGATGAGTCTCTGTTTTTGGGAAGATTTCCCTGTGACAATACCAATAGGGTTGGTGCGCCATTCTGTGAATGGAGGAGTTCTAAAAGGCCCCAATACAAAGCCCTCATCCACTTCTTGGTTTATGAGGGTGTCAACCACTGTGGGGTTGTGTTGGGCAGATTGTAGGTTAGGGCATTCCAGAGTTCCAGCTGGTATGTGTAGGATACCTGTGTGGAAGCCTTCTGTTAAACCAGAAATAAGAAACTCTACCAGGGGTCTAGATGGGTGCTGAGACATCAATGCTGTGAATACTGGCATATTAATGGACGTAAGGTAAGGCTTAGAATACATTTTATTTGGACACATGGTCTTAGCATGTGCCCTAAAACATTTTGAACAGACATGCAATAGTCTACATCCACTGTAATTACAAGACCCAACATTGAAATTATTACATATCTGGGACTTGCCCAGAAACTTGATTGGGCGTCCCAATTTGTCTTTGGATAGTTTCCCTGGATCCCCAGAGGAACTAGTTCCTTGTGTGGAGGCATGTCCGTCTGCCGTGTTGGGACAAAAATTAGTAGTATGGGCTGTGGAGGAGCAGTATGCACAAGCTGGTGTTCTTAGACCTGCAAAGTGTCTGCAAAATAAGACGGTATCAATCCTTCCCCAGTTGGATCGTGTACCGTACTGGGAGAAGGCTCCAGCCACTTTTGCAGAAAAAGACCTATGGTAGTCATAGAATGCTGAACCACCATATTTGTTGCCCAGGTCTACCAGCTTGTGCATATAGAGATCAAACTCCTCTCTTCTGTTGGGATAAACCGCACAGACGACATCCCTGTAAATACCAAACGCTAGTACAAATTCAGGGATAGTCAGTTTCCTGTTCAGGCGGGCATCCCTAGATCTGACAATAACAGAAACATCATCATAAGCATACGTCTTATGTTCCACAATGTCCTGGGAGGCAATCAACAGGGAAGCCAGGTTGACGTCTTTACCTTCCAGGATATCCCTTTTGATATGCTCAGGTATCATGTGGGCCGGGCTAACTTCCTGGTCATCCAGGGTGCTGGCTGGAGTGACTAATGGCAAGGCTGGTGTTTGTACCGCAGCCGCGGGTGGCCCTGCTAGATTGAGGGCCGTGGTGACCGACTCAAGTTTCTCCAGCCTGGAGTTGACCTTGCCCATGGATGCCATGAGTGAGGATAACATGGCATGTATGTCCCCTGGGTTGGACTGGCTAGATCCTTCCCCGGCTTCCATGTTATTAGTTGATGTGCGCAGCAGTTTGAAAAAGCCTTCCTTGCTGTAGCAGGGTAGGGGATTTGTCATCTCCTTAATTCCGTGGTTATGCGCGGGATTGTCCAGGATCTAATTGATGCTGGACTAGCTAGCTCTCCTCCTTGTGTGGGAGTGACAGCTCTAGCCGGGGTGCTAGGCAGGGAGAAATCCTCTACCCCTTCCTGAGACATACTATAAATAAAACAATAATTAGTATATAGAACCACCAAATTGTACTGGCAGGCTAGCTAGGCCGGATGGCGAAAGTATTATACTTGTTTGGTGACAGGTGAGGCCCTGCTAATTGCCAAGCGGCTTGAGAGGCTCTATCTATGCGTTGGCGCGAGGGGTTATTGAGGCCACTTGACGTAGTGGCAGGAGTTTTAGGCCTCTCGGTGACTGTATGACAGAAAACAGGGGAAGGGAGTGACAGGTGAGGCCCTCTCTATGCAACATGCGAGGCGGCTAGCTAACGTGTGGCCCGATGGGTGTTTGCCTCCGAAACGTTTGAGGCGGGGTGTTGGCCTCGCGGGACCACTAACTGATGGCGACAGCCAAGACGGGGTAAATACCTATTGGGAATCCTGTGACCCTATTGCCAGTACTCTAAACTAGGGGGATGAAATGAAATGTATGGTAGAATACCATATGAGCAGGTGTACGTACCTGATAGTATGATAAATCACATGAATAAACCGTGTGGAGCAATTATATAAGCTTGACAGCCTAAAAATGGGTAAAAGAGAGTAGTATGATGAGTGTGGAGTGTAAAAAGAACCAGACTTATAGTCTGTAGCAGCAATGTATAAAATTATGTTGATACCATGGGAATAGCTATGAGTGGCTCAGAAATGTTTGCATGCTTGAATAAGACATCTGAGGGAGGCCGTGGCCTATGTACAAACAATCTATGTGTTACGTGATAATGGTGTGTAAAGGAAAACATGAAACGTAGGTTATATACATATGTATATGACTGTGCAGGGGACGTATGATTGGTTGGATCAGTACGTGTGATTCAACCCGAGTATGCATGCAAAAGGATTTAAGCCTTATGTGTCATCGTCATGACAGAGAAATGAGGCCTGTAATGTAGGCTGAGTGAATTGAAATGAAATGGATAGTTATAAAACTCCTGGCGTGGGAGTTCAATGATCTGTACCGAAATGTAACTGGTTTTATAGAAAGGGACATGGATGAGGTCATGGCCTAATTAACACAGCGTTATGTATGATATGTAGCAGAATAACCAAAGGCAGGGATACCCCAAAATGATTTAAAATGATGTAAAGTGATGTATATCTATATGATATGTTTGTATAGAAAAGACGTATCAACCCGAGAATTATTGCTTAAATGAACCTATATCCTTTGTATGTGTTGTATTAATAACCCAGAAGTGAGGCTTGTAACATAGGCTGAGTCCATTTGTATAAATGGATAAGTAATGCAGACCCCTGAAAGCGTGGGAGTCAAATGGTATATACAGAGAAGTGGACTTGATTTGTGGACATAATACAATACTAACAATATTTTAAAAATAATCAAAATCTATTAAGCAAGCAATTCTTTAACCGAACGTTATATACACATGAAATGGTGAACATAATTCATGAAAGGATTATACGTGAACACACAGAAAAGCCAAAAGCAAATGTGAGGGGAACACAGAAGTTAGAATAGTTTAACCGTATGATTTATGCGAACCAAAAGCGTGTATGAGCGTATGTAAAAATTTGCCGAATGGCAAAACAACCGAATGATAATTCGTTTCAATAACATGAAATAGGATATGCGAAATGACTATTGAACGATTTAAATATGTTCAACCGAATGACCGTACGAATGAAAAGCACGCGAATGGCTTGAAACATTTGTGTCATAACCAGGGAAAAAGCCGCAAAGCGAGGACCCGTGCTGTACCGTACGCCGTGGGAACCAGTCCTGGCGTGACAGGAAGGTCTGACTTACGGTTTAGGAGTCTCTGGGACGCGATCTACGACGGAGATCGGAGTCAGAAGAAGCTGGACGGGCGGAAAGGCCTGAACAGGATTCCTGGACACAGCTTAACGTGGTGAAACCTCCTGGATACTGAAACCAAGATGGCGTCTGAGAGAACCCGGAAGTGGATCCTCATTCAACGCTGACCTCGAACGGTAAGGAGCCAGGCAAGGGGAGTGCCTTAAGTAGGCTAGGGGTAGCAAACCAGCACCTCCCACAAATGCAGGCAAATTGCCTTAATACATATATATATACACCCAGTGCTCGGCTGCACAATATACATCAAAAAGTAGGTAGTTAGCACTCAAGGCCTTGTAAGAAAAAACTGTAATAATACGAAGATCCCACAATTGGTCAACGTTTCATTTCATTTCAATTCAAAGAACTTTCATCTTTCATCATATGTCCTGATGAAAGTTCTTTGGATTTAATTTAAACATTGACTGATTGTGGGATCTTCATATTATTGAATTATTTTCTTACAAGACCTTGAGTGCTGACTACTTACTTCTTGGTGTTTGGGGCCGAGCACCTGGCAAAAAGACTGGGAAGCTGAAGTGCAGGACCTAAGAACTGTATATATATATGTCTATATAAATCCCTCCTGCTAACGGTGAGTAAGGGGAGTAACTAAAAGTAACATATGTCCTGATGAAAGTTCTTTGAATTGAACTGAAATGTGGAACCGATTGTGGGATCTTCGTATTATTAAATTATTTTCTACAAGATAGAAGATATTCAATTCAGTTATTCACCCTTACTTATGGTAAGAATAGACTTATCAATAGTGAAATAGAAAAGCAGCAAATTGATAAAGTTGTATTTTTATCCAAGTAAATTAAAGGGAATAACAAGTCATGAGAATTTTCATGAACCATATTTTATGTCACAAAACCAGATATTTATATGAATAACTGTAAAAAACAATTAGGTCCTTGTTTGCTTTTATGTACATGCATATGTACACTTTCTAATGTAATGTAACATTGTAATCAAAATTATTCAACCCTTAATTGAAAATCTGGTTTATTGTCAAAATTTACAGACTTGTTTGCAATGAACAAATCACACAACTACAATTGAAATAGCTTAACACAATGGATGCTTCAAGTGGTTTCCCTAAATTATAATAACTTCTCCAGTCTCCAAATTATTCAACCCCTTGCATAGAATCCTTCACAGCAGCACATATATGCAAAATAAGTCTTTTGCAAGAATACCTGATGCAACTAATGAAGGTCTTCCTTAGTTGCACCAGGTGTGCTTGAGTTGGAACACTTAATGTACCTGAACTGGCTAGGGATTTGTTGAGTGTCACGTTTGAGTGCATGTTAGAAATATTGCTAAGTCGAAAGAATGGTACACAAAGTTTAGAGAAGAGATCATAAACAAGAAATATGATACAAAAAGATAGAGAAGCCATTAAATGTCCTAAATATACTGCTGCAAGCATAGTCTGCAAGTTCAAAGTTGAACAAACAGTGATTACACTACCTGGTTAGGGCAGAAAAAAAAGTTATCAATGGCTGCAACCAGATTTCTGAGAAGGAAGGTTGTGAAAAACCCTTGAGTGACTGCAAAACATCTGTAGCAAGACTTTGTTTCAACAAGCACTGAGGTTTCAGTGAGCACAGTAAGACGCGTGCTAAACACAGAAGACTTCCATGCCAGAACTCCATTACTGACCCCAAAGCATAAGAAAAGTTGCATTTCATATGCTAAAAATCACATAAATAAGCCACAGAAGGTTTGAGACAAAATTTGAACTTTTCAGCCCAATGAATCAGCGGTATGTCTGGAGGAAGAAGAATGAAGCATACTTTGGTGATGGCTCTGTGATGCTTTGGGGCTGTTTTGCATCTTCTGGCACTGGAACCCTGTAATGTGTGTGGAAGGCAAGATGGATTGGAGGCCATTGCTTACCATTATCGTTGAGCAATGGGCTAAGATTCCTCAGGAATTCTGCCAGAAGCTGATGTCTGGCTATGCATCTCATTTGCAGCAGGTCCTTAACAGCAGAAGGGTGAGCTACTAAGTACTAAATATGCTTCTTATGAAGGGTTTGAATCCTTTTGAGACTGGAGAAGTCATTATAAGTCGCATTTCAGTTGAATTTGGGGAAACCACTTTCATAGTGTATAGCTGCTTCAATTGCTTGTGTTTGATTTTGATTACAACTGTATATATTGTGATTACATACACAAGTGTTTAAGACAGTATAATAGAAAATATGTGTATATTAATTTGTGGATCACTAACATATTATAGGTTAACTACAACAAGAAGCAAGAATATAGCTACCCAGAAAGAAAGCTTGTATTGTGTGATTATATCTGAACTCCATTTTACTCATTCAAATAGGAAGCATATTAAATTGTGAAAACACCTTAATGTTACAGAGCGTTTGACTTACATTGATACCATTGCTACAGTGATTTCCATTGTTGCAAATAAACCACATGTAACATTCAGTGGATGTTATTGATTATTGAATAGTGAAGGTTTACACCACTTAAGAGTGAACTTACATGCATTGTAACTAACTAATGATCTAGATAAGAATGCAAGGTTGATTTTCCATAAAACAAATAATTAAGGATTATTATGGAATTAAACCATACAGAATTCCTAAAACTGTCAACTGTTGAGAACTGACAAGGATTGTTTTTTTCCATATGTGTACCCACTATCTCACACACTATATATAGTGAGTTTTATTTTATAATTTAAGGAAATATTATGAAGGAAATAAACAGAATGACTACAATGGGAAATTAATAGGGAAATGTGACTTGCAGAAATAGCTAACTCATTGATCTTATTGGCTCCTTCTGTAATGATACACAGGTATAACTTTCACTTAATCAATTCAGAATTAAGACTTATGTTAATGGAGATCCACTGTTTTTTTAAGCAAGGTTTTTTTTAAATTCTTATTATTAAACTACAGAAATCAAATAGAAGCTGAAGGCTGTATGAGTTCAAGCCATGAGATAAGGTTCATGCTGTGTAAGATTGATGATCCCACCCCACATAATTATATGTCCTCCATACATCACTAACTATGATTATTAATGCCAAATTTCACAGCACATAGAGTTTAGGAATGCTTTATACAATTTTTCAAATATTGTACTGCAAAAGCCTCAGCCAGAGAGTACTTAGACGTCCAGTTCAAAATAATGCTGGTTTTCAAACTCTCCTATATTATAGTATATTGACTACTTACTTAGTTACCGTATTCTATGAGCTTTTAACACAGTCTTATTTGAATTTTTCCAATCCTTTTAGATGTTTTGTTTTTGGTCATGCAGCTCCCACTGTTTCACTCCTGAACATAATAACCGAAAACCAAAAGTAGTAACAGATGTTACAATTGCATAACATGCAGGATTCATGAATGGAATAGGTTGGAGACCTGGTGTAGTCTAGTATCATGAATTTAAGAGATAGCAGACCTAGTATAGTCTAGTATCGTCTTTTGAAGGGATCAGAGACCTAGTATAGTCTAGTATCACGAAATGAAGAGATATGAGACCTGAAATGGTCTAGTATCATGAATTAAAGAGAGCAGAGATCTGGTGTAGTCTACTATCACGACTTGAAGAGATAGGAGACCTGGTGTAGTTATGTCTTTTGTGGATGAGTGCCTATCTTTTCCATTATTGGAAAGTTCCAATCCAGTCATGAATGCTAATACACCTGAAATATCTCCATCGTGAAGGGGTTTGCAAAGACATAGCAGAGTGATATAGGCCAATTCTATCTATAGATGATAGGTAAATAAGATTATTCCATATGTTCTCTGTCAGTTATTTTACACTGATTAAGTGACTAGAAAAAAATCGCAAATGTGACATTAAATTAAAATCTTCAGTACAAAATACCAAATAGAAAGAGGAGCCATATCACATAATCACTACAGTGGAATATATTGCCATTGGAAGCAGTAGTGCTAGCTGCACTAGATTCAAAGATGTGCTAAAATTGTGTTAAAACTCCTTCAGGATCAGTGGTAGGAGAATCAAGTATTGTAGTGACAGGCTAGTTATGTAAATAATAGAAAAATATATTCTAGTTAGGAAAAGGCAAAGAGGTCAGTTTGCTAGAGCATGGCACATAATAATTGGGAGCAAAGCAAAGTCACTCTGTTTAGTAGCTGGCATAACTTTGGAGTGATACAGAAGGTTCCAAGTGGTGAAAGATAATTGCTTTATAGAAGACCATAGAAATGACAATGCCATTTGCTATTTACTAAATGATATCACAGTTCTGTAAAGGGGAAAAGGCTAATTTGTGGAGTAAATGTTAAACCTAGTGAGACTAGGCATAAGCCCTCACCAGGGTAATGGTGCCAGCTAAATTATTTCAATACTATATCATTGTCATGCAATATACTGCTCTCCCTCACAAAACAGAAAAGGAAACTAAAACGTCTAAGTTAAAACATGTTGAAGTCTGAGACCCCCATTATGTTATTAAGGAAGGACAACCCAGCAAGAGTTTACTGGAAATCTAGATTAGCCCTCGGCTGCAGTTCCACCCATCATATAGGATGAGAGAAGTTGTTATTAGCCTACTCACAGTATGGTTCAAAGTTTTGTGAACTGGGCCGTGTGTCCACAGCTTGGGCTCTTCTGAGAGCTGTAGAGTGGAGGGATAAGATGTCCATGTTTAGAAGACAGTCTAATAGTAGCAGCCTGGGTAAAGATGGACAGCTGTACCATAATGTATGCAATCACCTAAAGGATCTCATTGTTATTACTAATATAAATGTGTCATGGTGCTTAGAGTGACTTCTTTATAATAATATTTATATGCCCCCCTGTTCCCTGATTGCATGTTCTGGTGTGAAAAATTAAAATGCTGAGCAGGATTCACAATACTCCTGCTCCTTCCCCTTTTAAATGTGTTCTAAGATGGCTGATATCTGAGCAAGAAGCTAGGGACCCTGAAATGTTAATGTGGCAAGTCACCCCAACATTAGTAACATCTCATTCTTTTCCAAGTATATAGTACTATATGGTGTCAATCATCTTAGCATTCTTGCTGCTCATAACCGCCTGCACACAGTTGGTGGAAATGCCCAATCCTCTGGCACTAACTGACATCTTAAATATAATACATCTGCTCACAATTATTATTATTATTATTATTATTATTATGTTATTATTTATATAGCACCATCAAATTCCACAGTGCTTTACAATGGGTGAACAAACAGACATGTAGTTGTAACCAGACAAGTTGGACACACAGGAACAGAGGGGATGAGGGCCCTGCTCAATGAGCTTACATTTATTTATTTATAAAATATTTTACCAGGAAAGATACATTGAGATTTCTCTCGTTTTCAAGTATGTCCTGGGTCCACAAATCATTGCATTGTTACATTACGTACAACAAAATACAAAAACAATATTAATACACAATATATACAAAATTAACATAGAACAGGGAGGAAATACATAATCAACCATGACACGTGCATTCTGTTTTGAGGTATGTAGAGAGGGATCTCTTAAATGACATGCTAGAGGGAGTAGGGTAAAGTGACACTAAAAGGTAAGGATAGCATTAAACTAGTGACAGAGAGAGGAATCAGTCGGGAGCTATTAACAGTTTAATTGATACTCTTTTATGAAGAAATGGGTTTTTAATGATTTTTCGAAGGAGTGGAGACTGGGTGAGCATCTAACAGAGGAGGGAAGCGAGATCCACAGGAAGGGTGCAGCCCTCGAGAAGTCTTGAAGGCGAGCATCAGAGGCGGGACTATGGACAGAAGATAGATGTAAGTCTTCAGCAGAGCGTAAGGACCTAGACGGGACATACTTGTGTATTAGGGAGGATAGATAGGTGGGAGCAGCATTATGTAGAGATTTGAAAGCAAGAACCAGAATTTTAAATTGAGTCCTATATATTACAGGAAGCCAATGTAGGGACTGACAGAAGGGTGAGGCGTCGGAGGTGCGGGCAGACAGGAAGATGAGCATCGCTGCCGCATTCATTTTGGAATGTAATGGCTCACGTTGGGAGCACATAAGACCATGGAGAAGTGGATTACAGTAGTCAAGGCGAGAAAGGACAGTGGAATGGACCAGCACCTTAGACACATCATCTAAATATTCGAGGACGTGCATTTTAATTCATTGAAAAGTACTTTACTTAACATTTCTTAACATCTATCAATCCTAATTCCTATCAAATGATTCCAGACTTTTTAAACTTTTTTGACAATTAAATAAACAACTTCTAAAATAATAAACCCTGAAATATCCAGAGTAACAATTGAAGGTTAGCCTCTAACTGACTGTCAATTTACAGTAATGCTATAGGCTATAGTCCAATGTGTTATTCTAGTCAATTTTATTATTCTATTATGTTTCCTTTTACAGTCCCACTTGGGGTTATGGAAAATGGAGACTACATGTCTAAGAGGGGATCTTGGGGATGTCAACTAATTCTTTCCTTGGTCTTCTAATCACTGAGCATGGTACAAGGGATGAGTAGATAGTAGTAAAATGTTTCTATAGCTAAACTAAAAGGTGTATTAAAAAAGATTGGTATTTTATATAACATCTGGGAATATATACTTCCTATTGTATGGTCTGCAAGGGAATAAAGTATTTTCACAGAATAACAAAATTCTATTATGTACGGAAATACAAATACATTATATCCAATTCCATGAAATAACCAATATGTTGTACAATGTTAATGTATGTTTACTTATGCATTTTAAACACTTTCTTGAATACTACATTGATTTTACATTTGTTCTACTAAAGAGCACTTCAGTGTATTCAGAGGTACCCTGGGGTGACAAGGCACCTTGGTTGAGAAAAGGTAGTTTAAACATTTTAATACAATCAAAGTCTTAACCAATATCTAAAGCAATAGCTTAGTGTTGAATTGTCTCTTGTGTTTATTCCATGATTAATGTATTACAAGAATTTACAATAAAGTAAAATATTACAATCGTAGAAATCAGGCAATACGGTAGCATTATAGATGATGCATTAGTATGAAAAAGATTTAAAAAAAAATTTCTTTTAAATTTTCCTTCTAATTCTGAAAAGGATAATAAAGTATTACGTGTATTTTAAAAAAATTGATTTAAAGGTGAAAAAATGTTCTTCCAATTCCCAGAACATTTAAATAAAGCTTGTATTCACCGATACTAAAACTGAATAAATCGTATCTGTAAAATCACATGCAGTTATCATTTTTGTTTAATTTAAAGTTAATTATTGTACACAAAAAGCAACAACATTGCAGTTCACCATATTTCATCTATTTTAAACTTAATTTCTTTGCAGGTTATCTAGCGGGCTTAAGATTTTTTTTCTATACTAAGGAAATTTCTTTTAAAGAAAATGGCTTATACAGTTCACTTCCTGCCATAATCAAGGTCTTTCTAACCTGATATCTGAAGGTTATGCTTCGGTGAATAATTCAGTAGGTTAGTGAAACTGTAGCAGCAAAGAAAGTGCTAATCTTAGATGGAAGCTGTGAGGATATTAAGAAACAATTGCAAAAAGTGACATATTTAATAGAGAAAGATTACTCTGTGCTACATCTATTTAATTTGAACTGAATAAATTTTGCTGGTATTTTATGAGATGCCGTCTGCAAATTATGTGAAAATTCAGTGTCACTGAATACTATGGCATTGAGGAAAAGGGTTTATTAACCATTTTACTATGATTTCTGATGACTTTTCACTCCTTCAAAAGATATTTCACAGACATTGAAAATTCATTCTCTGTTGGACTCTTTTAATTTTAATCAGGCAAGGAGACAGATAGTAAAAAAGAGATTCTACAAGAAAGATAAATAACAAGAAACAATAGAAAAATCTCACGTAATGAGACTCCTTGATATAACTGAATTCCATCTGGATTGTGGCTCAGTTAGGACTGATATGTTCTCAATCTTCCTTGGGAAATACATTTGATCCAGCTGAGACAAGTCAGAAATTATGAGTAAATGCAAGTAAGAAAAAAAGAAGAGAAAACGCACTTTTGGGACTTTAATAACTAAGTATACCTACGCGGGCTACATACAAATATAGAAAAACAAATTGTAAAATCCACATACACACTGTGTATTGTAACCTGGATATTTTAAAAATGCTGCAGTAGTATTACGTATATTCACCATACAATTGTACCTACGACATACTATTTGATCTAAGAATGACCTTACATTTATAAAAAAAAAAAGAAAAAAAGTGAATTAATATTTTATATTTGGTATTAATCATATTTACTTGATATTATATAATTTTCTTACATCTGTCTGTATTTGTTTATGTCATTATCATTATAATTGTTTTAATATAATGAAAACGATTGTAAAATATCATATATAATAATAATAATAATAATAATAATTAGTAGTAGTGGTAGTATTATAGCAATAAGCAGAAAACATAGTATACATTATTAAAAATCTTTGTATATGACTCTAGTTTCTTTATGCATAATATATTTTTAATTGTTGTTATAAAGCTTTTTCAGTAAACTAATATCAGGCCTTCATACCCACAATCCTGTCAAATAATCGTAATGGAAATCAAAATATACAGGATAATGCTCTTTTACAAGATGTTTTTATAGCATTGTGATGAATGTCTTAATGCCACCTACTGTGTTCTTCTGATTACAAAACACATTATGCTTAATTAAACTATCTTCATTATATTTAAAATGTGGTTTAATGTTAAATAATGATAGGAAAGACAATTATTTAGGCTGTATATAGCCTTACATAAGTAAGCATTAATCTCCTTGCATTATATCATGAATATTCGAAAAATGTCATAAACATAAATGTAACTCATTGAATTTGTAAAAATCTCATTGAATCTAATTCTAAATCCATTTTAGCAGGCATAGGCACTTCAAAATAACATTTTGTTTCAATTTGCATCTCACCATTATGAAAACAAAGCGTAATAATACAGCTCCATCTAGTGGACTTTTGAAGACACCACAAATATAAACCTTCAGCAGTGGAAACATTCTTCCTCCTAGGCAGTGTTAGAGTTAGATATTATTATTAATAATAATGCTACTAGTAATAATATTATAAATAATTTGGAATAGCAGGTAGTATCCAAAGAGTAACAAAATAATATAAGTGGTATGTGTTTTATTTCTCTGCAGATACTACTTATTATTATCATGGTGACATTATAAAACAATAATGCAATACAGAACACCAAAAAATTTTAAGACAGGCCTTTCTGTGAATGATATGCATCTGTACATTAAAACCCAAGTTTTGGCTAATTTTTTAGATGCAAGTTAAACTTAATTGTATAGTACTGAGTCAAGATAAATACATGAAGAATACATAACTCAATAGTGCTAGCTTTATTGACCGTTGAGAAAGCTGTTGAATCTGCTGGGAGTTTAACAATCAATTATGATAGTGAGTAAATGATACTAATACAGGTCATACCAACTGAGTCATCTGGTCATCTTGACTTTTTGACTTTGAAAAATTAATGGCTCTGATAAGTTCATCCAAGTTTCTTCAAGCTGATAACGTATTTGTGTCATGTTTTCTTCAAATTCTGTGTTCATAAGATGTGTAAATGCATTTATTAAAAATACAAAGTGCTAAGGAATATCATCAGTTTCATCTTCCGTCTCACCATGGGTAATAAGAATAATCCTGTTTTTTTTTTGCCAGAATAACTAATTTATGTGCAAGTAATTATAATTCCCTGTTGCTTTTTTATAATTTTTTTATTATTGATAAAGAGTTGAGAGTACATACAAATCCCATTACAGTCTCCAGTTTCAGCTTTACCTAAATAATATTAAATAAGTTCTAAAATATACAATATAGCATTTGAAAAATATGAAATAATAGCGATAAAAAGTAGTGAATGTAAAATAGATGCCTGTCCATATCTTCTCTTCGTTTTTATTGCTGTTAAACAACCGTACACCATGAGAGGCTGTTCACATAATAAGCAAAACAATGATCACTAAATCTTGGTTCTGCATTCTCTTTCAATCCTTACATTTTTTTTTTATTTTGTGCAGTCCTGCCAATTCCACTTTAAAATATTGCAGAGTTCCTAATATTACCCACTCATGATGCCATAACCAATTCGCTCATCATCCTTGGCTACTGCAAGCTTCTCCTTATTTTCGCATCTTCTCTATACATGACTTCTCTCTCCTGCTCAGCCAGTCTACAAGGCTCTTCAGTGGCTTTTTATTTAGACAAATATAAAATGTAAATCGCTGACTTCCATTTACAAAGCCATCGACATATCTATCCCATCTTTCATCTTTGTCCTCATTACAAACTATAACCCTACTTACCCCTTTCACATTCCTCAAGACATTTTTTTTATTAAATCCTCCTGCTCCTGATATCAAAACTTGTCTTCGTCATGTGTCTGAAACACACTTCTAAATATTGACTCTCTCTCTCACTCCCTTTCCTTTTCTCATTTATAAATTCAGATTGACTCTCTCTCACCATTCCTAGAACATTATCTATTTAACCCCTTAAGGACCAAACTTCTGGAATAAAAGGGAATCATGACATGTCACACATGTCATGTGTCATTAAGGGGTTAAAGGAGCATACAAATCATTCCCCTAAAACCATCACGAAAAGCATTGTTTATGCATAATCTCAGCAACACACTACTTATAATATAGTCTCATCTGTCTGCCATTTGCTTTATAAACAATGTGCCTGTTATAGCTTACCTGCACCATATGAGTAATCTCAGTTGCAGGCTGAACTCTCTAAATCATGCATCATGCATATATCATGTATTAAAAACTAGTCTTGTGTATTAGTTTTTGTCCAAATTTTGGGGCAATCAGCAATTCTTCTGAATAGCATAACTCCAAATCGCTATATGACAGAATCACAAAGCAAATGAAACGAGCATACAACAAGCCATCTTGTTTATTTTGTGATTCAGAGTTCTAGCCTTGTCAACAAAAACAGGGCAATGGGATGAAAAAGAAGCTGATTGCTTTGGGGAGGCAAATGAGCAACATAGTTCACTATGATGGGCAAGAGGTATGTCGTGTGAGATAGCCTGAATCCCTCGTCCAGTCAATGGAGAAAAACATTATTGATTGTTAAGGGATAGTTCAAATGTTGATTTAACTCACAGATCTTTTGAGAAGTGACCAATAAATGGAAAAAAGGAGAAGCAGTCAAAAATCGATATATTTCTGAGAAGGATTCAGAGTGGTTAGGTTAAAACTATGCCTAGTCATTGGCATTACCACTAACACCAACTTTGATTTACTGAGTTAGAGTAGAACAGGTATTTTTTAAACTGTTTGTGGTTAAAATTCATTTTTCTGAGTATGTTAAGTCTAGTGTGCTGAAGCAGGGTTACATGCAGGGTACAACAACCATTAAATATCAGTATTAAAACCCTTTTTCTCTTTAACTGCATGCTGTACAAGCATTGTGCAGTGCATTGTATGCTGTGTGCAGTGCCTTGTTTCTTAAAGTAAAACACAATAACGCTACCATCGTAGTAAAATTGCTATGCAGAAATCCATTTTCAACATAGACATCTGTTTTGGCATAATAAAGCTGTGTTAGTTTACATAATACACATTCATTTCCCCATTTATATAAATAATAAAAACAAACCAATGCATCATCAATGACACATTATAATCCCAAGAAGAAATGGAGGGAGGGTAGTGGTTTCAGAAAAAACACCATCAGCAGACGTGCCATGGCCTCTCAGGGTCTTAACACCTCTTAACTGCTCTACTTTAGCCAGCACCAATAGAATTGCCACCACTAAATACTACCACTATAACTAGTGTAGTTAGCCCCAGGAAAGTGGGAGAAAGTTGAATGTCTGTTACAGTCGATTCATCACCCAGTGCCTTTTTATGCTACTGAAGAGGTGTAGGAGACTACTGAAATAGTACTTCCAATATCTAGTGTTGGGGATGGTGGTGATACATCTGACGATATTACTCTTTCTCCATCACTGCAGACATAGCCTAATTATTTGTGGCAAGAGGAACATACAATGCGCAGGAGGAATTACAAGAGGAGAATCTGGCAGTACAGGCACAAGTCAATTATTTTCTCCAACTACTGTGCACACTCCTCCTTTATCTTCTAAATCTTGTCTAAGCCCATGTCTGTCTGCTTTTGAATCACCTCATCCAAAAGAGATAGTTGAAACATCTGCTACCAGAGCCACAAGTAGCTTACCCATTGTCATTGTTACCATCACCACCAGTGCTTCTGTTGGCATTACTCAGCCAAGTGCTAGTGTAGAGACTAGTTTTATGACAGCTCCCATTGCCACTGATGCAAATCTACCCACATCCTCAGCAGCTGCAAGTTGAAAGATTGAGACTAATGTATTGCGCCCAGACAAAGTTTGGGATCACTTTGAGCGCCCCTAAGAAGGTCAATTTGCAAATTACAAATTGTGAAGCTAGGAAGTGATTATGGGGAGAATGTAGGGTCATCTCATTAGTGCCAGTGTGAACCATCATCTGAAAAGACACCACATGTGTGTATTGCTGAGGAAAGAAGCATACAAGAAAGAACTAGGACGGACAGCAGGACCACTGGAACTGTATCTGATTCTGCATAGTTTTAACCTCCTACTATCAGCAGTGCCTCTTTCACTTCTACCAACCTAAGGCAAAGTAGGGGGAATGGTGAGGATAGTGACAGTAGTCAACAAAAACAGGTTTCAAGGCACAGTTGAACTCTCCATCATCCACTGAATTGAAAAAAACAAAAAGGAAAAAGTTCTTCTTGCCTAGCTACTGCCAGTGCCACTTACCAGACCCACTTACCAACTTTAATTTACTGATTTGGAATTGTTTTCCTGATTTGTGTTTTTTTTTTTTTTTTTTAATCCTTGTGAGATGGACGGCTTTGCAAATTGTACGCATCTTCCCACAGTGATATAACGTGTTTGTCAGTTTACTACACTGTGTTTGGCAGGTATTTTTTAAAACCGTATTCTAAAATGTGGTGGTTGTGATTGCTGTAATGTAAAAAGACAACAGATTTCATTACTTTCTGTTGATGCAGCCCCAAGCAATCAAAATTAAAACAAAACAGAAAGGAATAACTAATTTATTTTCAACTGGTAATAGTAGTGCAGGTTTCAAAAGGTGCCATTCCCTTGGTTATATATGAATATATATATTTTTATTATTATTATTTTTAATATAGCGCCAACAAATTCCGTAGCGCTTTACAATAGGTGGACTTACAAACATGTAATTGTAACCATACAAGTTTGATGCACAGGAGCAGAGGGGTTGAGGGCCCTGCTCAGTGAGCTTACATGCTAGAGGGAGTGGGGTAAAGTGACGCAAAAGGTAAGGATAGTATTAGGGAAGCTGATTGGTAGAAGAGTATTCTCTGAAGACTTAGTGTGCTTTTTAATGACAGTTGCAGGAGAGGAATTTATGGATTATGTTTCTGCTTAAAGAAGTATGTACATCATGTGTTTAATAACCCCAACCACTCTCAACATTGTCTGTTCACAAACATCTAATTTCTCAATAAACATTTTTAGAAGAGCCTGTTAAAAACAATTGCTGAATGTTTGTTTAAGATGGTTGTTTTAAAACCATGCACACTTACACTATGTGAAAGTGGCCAAACATGTGGACATCAACATATTGTTGAACTCGCAGTGACATAACATTAGGAAATTGCCAAATTAAACATTTTTTCAAAGACAGCTATTCCTCTAAGCCAGGGGTCCTCAAACTGTGGCCCTCCAACTCCAACTATGTTTGAGGACCCCTGCTCTAGGGTGTCAGTAGTAGGTGTCCCAAGTCAGACTTCTATATATCTGATTAGTAATATCCTATAGTGTGAATTTGGATCATATGTAAAGTAAAATAAAATTGTAGTTGTTTTTTGAATAACTATTTTTGCAACCAATAACTACTGTGTACAATAAAATGTATTAATAAAACAAAACTATCAAACAATTAAACCTAAAATAATGTTAACACTTAACTGGCAGGAAGATGTCCTGTATCTTTGAATTTCACATTTCCCAAATTTTTGACATTCTATATTATATCTGTTTCTGAAAGAATGCATATGAAATATTAGAAGTCTTAAAGATAAATTATGTTTAGTAATCTTTTGTATTTAATCTAAAAAGCAGAGTAATATAAAAAGGTTTTATGTGAGCCTAAGTAAACCTTTCCACTACAAACCAAATTCCACTACAAGAGCGTAGCATTTTATACAGGGAATCACATATGCAGCCCTAGGCATAGAAGAGAATTGACATAAGTACAAACCATTAAGCAATATATCTTTAATAACAAAGAAGGTAAATAATTCCTGCTCGGTCAATTATGTTTTAGATAATGGATTTTATTATATGTCTATAATTTCCCAATTCCATGGTGTACATAATATCACGAGAATGAAACATTAAATTGGCCTAGCCAGTATTATGTTAAAATGTAATCAAAACAATGTTTTACTAATTGTGCCCATAATATACCTTGTGTTTCTGAAAATGTTAGTATAGGGCACATGACAAATGTGCTATATTACAGTCATATATAATGGTAACATACAAAACATACATAACTATACTTCTCAAAATGTTATTTCAATTCAGCATATATCAATAAAATAAAGAAATTATATAGTGGAACCTGACAATCAAATTAAATACATTTGAAAATGTATAGTTTTTCATTCACAGATTAACTAGTACATCATAAAGCCAGAAATTAAATGTCTCTTTCCAAAGCACTGTTATACCTGTGAGGTTACATTATGGCTGCATTCTGGACTCTATCTGAATAGTACAATATAAGGGATGCCATGTAATTTCCAAAATATCTTATCCAATTAATATTTCTGACATTACTCTTCTATCCTACATGCGAGTTTTAGTCCTATGTATCTTGACATATTAGTATAGATGCAGAAATACAATTTTTGTCACATACAGAAAGTGAGACAGAAATAGATTAAAGAAAATGGTAAAATATCCTGCTTACTTGCCTATAGGTATTTGTAATGAACCCTATGGCATTTCTGGGATTGCAGATTCCTAAAAATACCACCCATGTTAAAAAGTATTCTTAGTGTATGGCCACAAATTCCCATTGGAGTAAAAACATATACATAATGCAGGGGACAGAAATTTGATGTTCATAGGTCAAAATAGATTGAGGAAAGGGAAGGTGGTCAGCTTAAAGTCCCTCTACAACAGTGGTTTCCACATCAGTCTTCAAACATTTCTATCAGTCCAGGATTTAGGGATAACCCAGTTGTTTCAAAGTGTTTTTTATTTCTTTTTCTAAAAACACCTTAGATACAACTGGGTAATCCTTAAATCCTAGACTGGTAGATGTGCCTTGAGGACTGGTTTGCAAACCATGGCTCTACAGGAATACAGACTAAGAGACTGGAGACAACATTTTCAGGATACTATGTTCAATACCAGGTAGTATTATAAATGATTCTTGATCATGGGACATGAAGATCTCTGGTCTTGTGGTTTATGATGACTCTAGAAGCGATTGATTGCATTATTTTCTCTTAATACACAGATCACTATATTTATCATCAACACACACTCACACACACACACCCAAACACACTTATATACTAATTAGTTGCACTCACAGTTTTATTTACTACTTAGATTTAAAAAAAAAAAAAAAAAACTTTAAGGGACATATTTCCTGACCTTTAATCAATGTTACAAGAGGCGTTAAATGTGTTTGAAGTCTCTTATGTTAATATCTATGAATACATTTTTACCAATATTCATTATTCAATATGACAGAGCTGATATGAAATAGAAATAATAGACATGTTAGGAGTTACAGAAGACTTTTATGTGTATTTTAGAAAGTTTATCCAACAATGGCCTGTTAGATAAACTTTCCAAATGATTGCTCTACAAAATTCCCTATGGACTTTAATGGTTTCTGTAGATAAATCATTTGGACAGTTTTTTCTAACAGTATAGAATAATTTGGAAACTTTATTAAAACGACGCATGGTATTAATCACAAGGTATACTGATATCAACTGCATAAATAGGCATCAGTTAGAACTAAAGCAACAATGTAACCTTATAGAACAATAGAAAAAGAATACAACATGAAACCGTTATTCTTTATCTCCAAAGAACCACAAGGAAAAAATCATCGCCTTTAATGAATATACAATTTAAATAGAATCCAATCTGGGGTGTACATTTCTGGGACACCATAAGAAGGAAATTAATAAGCCAGGTACTAACAAAAATATGTGTACTACTATAGCTTTCTTACAGACCTATCGCAAGTGTATTTTTCTAATATCTGTTAATGTTTTTTAAATTGTCTTTTTGTTTACTAGTACATTTGTTTTAGTTTTGTTTAATGTTTATTGCTACATAAATAAAAAAAATACTATTACATTTTAGGGTAGATAGTATATTCCTAGTTTAATTTCTGAACAAGTATTTGTCAGGGTTATATGGGAATTGTAATTATCATGCTGAATATTGAGTAAATTAAAATCACATTTTAATTTTATGTCAGATTTGATAATTAGTGAAAAGTTTGATTCAAAGTGTTTGTATGTAAGTTTATATTTTTTGTTTTGTTCGAATGTTTATTCAAATGTTTTGTTTTCAAGAATTTCTTAATCAATAACAAACAATAATATTTATTCTCACAAAATAAGAGATAAATATTTTGCTGTAATAGACAAATTCCCCAAAAAGTCACCATCTTCAGAAACCTTTGGCATCTGATGGATGCCAAACAGCGTTCATCAAATGCCATATCAAATACCTTACCCCTTGCTGGCAGAACGTGACCCATGAGGAAACGAAACCTCCAAATGCTGAGTGAGTTCAGGAACACAAATTCCATCAACATGACGTTTCTCAAGTTATCCATATAGGCCAAAACATTGTCATGTTATGCTTATTTCAATAAAAAGTCTGTAGTATGATGAAATCCGTGTGCCTGGATTCTCTCCGTATTTGGAAGTATTACGGGGATTTGCCATGCCGCGAGCCTGGAGCACTAGTATATTATTTGGATCAATTAACACACTGGATGTGTGCTGTTTCTACTGGAAACACACAATTGGGAAAGAATGGTATCTATAGAGGTAACATTAATCAATTATTAATATTATTAGAGATATGTATTAAGCCATCCAACTAGGGTTGCTTAAAGGGACACTATAGGTACCCAACAAGTTGAAGTGGTCTGGGTACGGTATCCCAGGTACTTTAACTCTGCAGTGGTAATTATTGCAGTTTTTAATAAACTGCAATAATTACCTGCCAGGGTTAACGCCACCTCTAGGGACCACTAGAAGGATTTTTTGATTTTTAGGCAACTTTTTTGTCTAACTGATGATGTAGGACATCCAGCATCACCAAAAACAACATAGGAAAGCTTTATATTATACTTTTCTAAACAGTAAGTCGCCACACATGTGCATGAGCCTCCCACCCCTCCCCCTTCTCCTCTGGCTGATGTTGTCGGAGGCAGAGCAAAGACGGAGCCTGAACCAGGGCTGAGTGACATCAATGCTGGAATCAAGTAAGTGACGGAAGGGTTTTTTAACCTATTCTGCACCACGGAGGGAGGGGGGTGAGAAACAGGGCACAATAGAGAGCTATAGTGCCAGGAAAACAACTTTGTTTTCCTGGCTCTATAAATTCCTTTAATAGTAATGCAGAGGAAGTGAAGATGCAATTATTGGCCAAGTTAAACGTATACAATAATAAAATTAGTTCCCTCTAAGAATGTTTCTAAGACTGTAGAGCCATTCCTGGATAGGGCACCCATAGCTACGTTCTATTCAATACATTTCCAATTGTACTTTAAACATTACCTGAAGTCTGTAAGAATTCAAAGAAACCAGCAGGAAAACCAACTCTGAGAAGGACTGAACCTGTTTTTCATTTTGTTGATCGTTTTTTACAAATGCTGGTTGAACAGTCTTTCTTATATGTAATATACACTTTGAATTATTGCAAAAGATTTTTGCAAAAGATTAGGAACTAACAGTGTGGGCAGGATGGTTTTCTTATTTATCTTGAGCCCTGTAATCTGTATACATAAATGTTCTTTAAACTAGTACAAGGGACAGCAATGGGTGCAATGGGCCACTGTGTTGTACTAAATTATTTATGAGGCATTTTAAGAAGTACAGGATGCACCAAAGCATTAAAACTACAATACATCATGTAATCCTTTGTCAGATGAATAATTGCTTGTCACATCAGAAAGATGAGGCATAATATATGGTGACTGGGGTACTAGGTTTAAGAGCAAGTCCAAATTCTGATACTTGCAGGAAATCAAGTAAAAGGTCTAGTTGATGTACCTGCTAAATACAGTGTCACCCAATGTATTTAAAGATAAGTCTAAACCGGTTCCTGTAAGTGGCATCCAGTGTTAGGGTACTTGCAGTTGTGTGTTATTTGTTACATTTATACACACTTCATTTGCTTTTACTGTGTTGATGTGGGCATTAGTATTGTGACATGTAGTTTTTAATTCAGTAAATTTATATATTTAAAATACACAAGGTTATTCACTAAATAGAGAAGTCAAAGTCAATTGAAACTGAATTCCAAATTTAAAGTAAAAAAAGAGAAACTGGAAAAATTATCTAAGACAGCTATGCTTCCAATTCAAATTTTTCTTTGAATTCACTTTGCGTTTTCACTTTAGTGAATTATCTTGAAAGTTTGAGGAAATTATATAGGTGTATGCTTGTTAACCCAAATAAAATCAAGTGGGTAAACTCATGCAATAAAATAGAATGAAATCACCACCACCTTGGGTATAACCCCCCACCCAAAAAAAAAAAAAACACATTAAAAATAACTAAAAATAACACTAAAACAATAGGAGATGATATAACACTTACAGCTTTTGTAAATTTAATTTTGTATTAATACAAACAAATACATAAATGCATATAGATGAACTTACAAATGTGCTATAAATCAAATACAGAACTATAAAGGCTTTGTGGCTACTTCTGGCCACTAAAAACCAAAAAACTTTTGATTATTTTTATTATCATTAATATAGAGTCAATGTATTCTGCAGTGCTTTTCAATATTAAGGAGGAAATTTAACAATAAATTAGACATAACAAATTGATGCCGGAATAATAGGTTGATGAAGACTTTGTTTGAAAAAACTTACAATCTAAAGCTTCAATGTATACACAGGTCCAGATCCTGTTGTTGCTGCTGTTTAAATTAGCTTGTTGTCCCAGAAAGAGAGCACGTTCATCTGCCACCTTAGTATGCAGAATCACTAAATCGATTTAGTGTAAATAGTTAGCACTTTCTACTGGTTTTATAAGAAGACCTTCCTCAGGGTAGACTGCCTGAAGATACTAGATTCTTAGAGAGCCTATAAAATACCTTATAATAAAAGATCAGTTTCAGCCAGGCTGGAACTAAGAAAATTGCCATTATATGCCATATTGGTGATCTTTCGTGTCATACATGCACAAAAATCCCCATCTAGCGCTATTTTTTGTTGTATAGCACATATGTGTTTGTAAGCGCCTCTATCTAAGTACACTATGGAAGTGTTTTTTTGTTTTATCACCTATTGAAAGATTGGAGGAATCATCGTTATAATCAGTTGATATTGTCATTTATCACAACATATAACCTGTGCTATACTGGTATGTTTTATTGTATACGACACTTGGGTGAGAGTTGTAAGAGATAAATTATATCACTCCTTTTTGTTTTAGCATGTTTTTTAAGCTATGTGCTATCCGATTAGCATGACACAGCCCCTATTTATTCATTTCTACGTGTAAAAAAACTGCAGTACCTCTTTGGTCTAAAAGAGCGATATTACATTTATACAATGTTTGATATTGGTAATATGTGAATTGCAATGGGTTCTTTGTTGTACTTTCCTTATTTTTCTTGTCATTCAAAGGTTTATTAGTTTAAATAAAATATCACAAAGAGATAGATAACAACTGCCATTACATCAGGAATCAGAATATAATAATAGCATTATTACATCAATAAACAAATCAAAAGGTAGTCAAGACTACCCATCAACAAGGGGGTTCTCTCCTTATTATATGTTTGACTAGTGTGATATACTTTCATGTATGCTTTTGCTTTTGATAATTGCATTCATTCACATCTGGACTTTTTTTCCACGACAATGATTAAGTAATGCCTACCAATGGTCTCCATGGACTTTAGAAGATACACCATGATGTGATGAGGTAATCATTATGATGCACTTCAAAGGTCTCAAAAGTGGAGGGCAGTTGCTTTGGTGTCTATAGGGAGCTCTTTTGGAAAAGGTATCTAAAGGTAAAGGCTGTTTCTATACTTTGTGTTAAATACTTAACTGTTGTATAGCATTTTGCATTGATAAAGGAAGCCTAAGTGTCAAAATGTTTGTCATTTTGTCCTTTATTTAACTATTACGGGTTTCACTGGTGGATCCTGTGAAGTAATTTTACTTTATTTTTTCTACTAGGATTACTAAAAGGTAATTGCAGAGAACTAGGATAGAATCAATGTGCAATTCTCATTACATATAGTCAAATCAAATCAAATAATTGAATATTTATAATATAAAAAACAAAATGTTATAGTCTAAGAATATGTATCGCTCTCTTTTTTTGTATATATATATATATATATATATCATCTTGATAAAGACCTGTTGGTTGAAATGTTGATTGTCACTGCTTGCTAACTTCTAATACACCATTTTTGCAAATCCAATGAGTGTTCTCATTTTCATCTCTACATATTGCATGTGCAGCACCGTGGTAATAGTTTTTTTTTTAAATTGTATTATTTAGGCAGAGTGCCAGAACTCTCTATCATTATATATATATATATATATATATATATAAACATTTTAGAGTGGCCTTTTATTGTGACCAGACTAAGACACACCTTTGCAATACAGGGAGTGCAGAATTATTAGGCAAATTAGTATTTTGACCACATCATCCTCTTTATACATGTTGTCTTACTCCAAGCTGTATAGGCTCGAAAGCCTACTACCAATTAAGCATATTAGGTGATGTGCATCTCTGTAATGAGAAGGGGTGTGGTCTAATGACATCAACACCCTATATCAGGTGTGCATAATTATTAGGCAACTTCCTTTCCTTTGGCAAAATGGGTCAAAAGAAGGACTTGACAGGCTCAGAAAAGTCAAAAATAGTGAGATATCTTGCAGAGGGATGCAGCACTCTTAAAATTGCAAAGCTTCTGAAGCGTGATCATCGAACAATCAAGCGTTTCATTCAAAATAGTCAACAGGGTCGCAAGAAGCGTGTGGAAAAACCAAGGCGCAAAATAACTGCCCATGAACTGAGAAAAGTCAAGCGTGCAGCTGCCACGATGCCACTTGCCACCAGTTTGGCCATATTTCAGAGCTGCAACATCACTGGAGTGCCCAAAAGCACAAGGTGTGCAATACTCAGAGACATGGCCAAGGTAAGAAAGGCTGAAAGACGACCACCACTGAACAAGACACACAAGCTGAAATGTCAAGACTGGGCCAAGAAATATCTCAAGACTGATTTTTCTAAGGTTTTATGGACTGATGAAATGAGAGTGAGTCTTGATGGGCCAGATGGATGGGCCCGTGGCTGGATTGGTAAAGGGCAGAGAGCTCCAGTCCGACTCAGACGCCAGCAAGGTGGAGGTGGAGTACTGGTTTGGGCTGGTATCATCAAAGATGAGCTTGTGGGGCCTTTTCGGGTTGAGGATGGAGTCAAGCTCAACTCCCAGTCCTACTGCCAGTTCCTGGAAGACACCTTCTTCAAGCAGTGGTACAGGAAGAAGTCTGCATCCTTCAAGAAAAACATGATTTTCATGCAGGACAATGCTCCATCACACGCGTCCAAGTACTCCACAGCGTGGCTGGCAAGAAAGGGTATAAAAGAAGAAAATCTAATGACATGGCCTCCTTGTTCACCTGATCTGAACCCCATTGAGAACCTGTGGTCCATCATCAAATGTGAGATTTACAAGGATGGAAAACAGTACACCTCTCTGAACAGTGTCTGGGAGGCTGTGGTTGCTGCTGCACGCAATGTTGATGGTGAACAGATCAAAACACTGACAGAATCCATGGATGGCAGGCTTTTGAGTGTCCTTGCAAAGAAAGGTGGCTATATTGGTCACTGATTTGTTTTTGTTTTGTTTTTGAATGTCAGAAATGTATATTTGTGAATGTTGAGATGTTATATTGGTTTCACTGGTAATAATAAATAATTGAAATGGGTATATATTTGTTTTTTGTTAAGTTGCCTAATAATTATGCACAGTAATAGTCACCTGCACACACAGATATCCCCCTAACATAGCTAAAACTAAAAACAAACTAAAAACTACTTCCAAAAATATTCAGCTTTGATATTAATGAGTTTTTTGGGTTCATTGAGAACATGGTTGTTGTTCAATAATAAAATTAATCCTCAAAAATACAACTTGCCTAATAATTCTGCACTCCCTGTAATCATGCTGTCTAATCAGCATCTTGATTTGCCACACCTTTGAGGTGAATGGATTATGCCAACAAAGGAGAAGTACCCACTAACACAGATTTAGACAGATTTGTGAACAATATTTGAGAGAAAAAGGCCTTTTGTGTACACAGAAAAAGTCTTAGATCTCTGAGTTTAGCTCATGAAAAATGGGGGACCAAAACAAAAACGTTTTTAATTTTGTTCAGTATATATAAAATATATTCGATGTCTGTCTGGAAAGAGTCCAGCCATTCTTAATATAATGAGAACGGGTTGCGCGATATCAATGTGACCTGGCAGCCAAGGAGAGTGGACTGGAATACGCATGTGTGAACAATGACTTTTGCACTGTACTACTCAGTAGAGACGCTAGATGCAGATGAGTGAGCATGTGAAGTATATGGCTGTCGCATTTAAAATGACTGAGCGAGTAAAGCAACGAATCTGCATAACATTTTTCATTAAGGTTGAACATTCCTCTGCGGAATCTATTCAGATTATTCACAAGGCTTTCGGTGATGATGCAATGAATGCAGTGCAAATAAAAGTGATTCACAAACACTTCAAAGATGGTCGAGAATCTGAAAAGATGTGGTGCCCTGTGACTTCTGGCTTTTCCCAAAACTAAAATCACCAGTGAAAGGGAAGAGATTTCAGAACGTCAATGAGTTTAAGGAAAAACGATGAGGCAACTGATGGCGATTCCAAACAAGGATTTTGCAGAGTGTTTTGAACAGTGGAAGAGACACTGGGAGAAAAGTGTGCAGTCCCAAGGTGCATACTTTTAAGGGGACTAAGGCGTATCTTGTATCTTCTTTAATAAATGTCTCTAATTTTTATATAACATGACTGGATACTTTCCAGACAGACCAGATCTTTGAGTTCAGCTCATGAAAAATGGGGGCAAAAACAAAAGTGTTGCCTTTATAATTTTGTTCAGTGTACATATATATTTGGAAATAATATTTTCCTACATTCATAAGTAAAGTTATTGTTAAGTATAATAATGCATTTGTGACCATTCACATTCTATATTACTTGTACTGCCTGTCCATTATTGGCAGCAAAGGAGCATTCTCAAAATGGCAAAGTCAACTTGACATTGCCCGAGATATGAAAAAAACCTCAGCTCAACAGAATGTCAAAATGAGACGTGAAAAGCTTAGTTTCCTTACACATCTATTGTTTGACTTTCATTCAGAATTCTGTATCCATAATACATGGACAATATCTGTTTCATTATCTATGTGGCATATAAAGTTTTGATTCAGTTTAGGGATATTAACCATTCAATCAGAAGGACTGAGGCAAATTACTTATCATATCATGACAGGTTTGACTAGTCATCTGTTATAAAGAGATTAAACAGAAATTAAAAATACTGACAATCCTGTGATAATTTCCTTTTTTTTCTCTACCAATTTTTCTAATTGCCTTGTGGTAAAGTGTGGTAAAATATTGCTCCAAATTTAATAAAGGCTTCAAAATGGCTTTAGTTTCCTAATTTAGTTTTGTAAATAATCCTATAAGTGACATGCCTACAATCTCAATAAGTACTTTAAAAATTAAGTTTTTCTGTCACTTGGCTAGTTTTCTGTAGTTGTACACCCTTAGTGTTTTTATTGTTGAAAATCTATATTTAAAGATCCTGTATTTTTGGGAGGTCACGTCTATATGGCATCCCAGAAATGACAGCCAGGGCTGCCACATTTTGAGCATTTTTTGATGTCTCACACATTACTTGGCAAGTGAATACGTTTTCAGTCATCTTTGTATATTCAGTGGACTTGGGTGCATGGGTACTAAAAAAAAAAAAAAACTGCATGAAAATGAATTTATTGTTAAATAAATCATTCTATTTGTTTACTAGTTTTTGTATAGCACACTATATAGATGACGTTTGAAGATAAAAATAATTACATAGACTTTACATGACTGAGTTCCAGACAATTAGAATTGTATTTATCTATTTTTAATAGTTCACAGAAAGGCACAGGATATGCAGGTCCTATAAGTGTGAAACTAAAATAATAGATAAAAACAATATTAATATTAGTGCCTTAGTGCCTCAACCCATGACCATAAATATTAGTGTAGCCCCCCACCCAAGCGAGCAAAACATTTTGATTTTTTTTTAAAAATCTGTTCCCGGATTTGTATCCTTTAGACCCAAATTTAATTAATTAATTCTGGATTTCCGCTTTCCAGCTGCATTTGGTACCAAATCCAGACCAAATATCGGTCCCTCTTGGGGCCGCAACTGTAATATTGTTGAACTCCATCCACAATGTCTGGATCTTACAGTCTGAAGTACCCCATACAGCATGGAATGGTTTTGCTCTATTCGGTACAGGACCATTCAGACTTTAGGAATAACCCTGTATATAAGGCTCCCCCACCCTAAATCTGCTTTGGTTCCTATACCATTGAACCTAGCAATACGAATAGATAAAGTATATGTAGAAATGGTCTTTCATGTTTGCCCCAACTTTGTCTTGACAGAACAGGATTGTGATTGCTAAATCTTTAATATACATTTAAAAAAGAGAGTGCATCTCATGAAAAAAAAAAACTTACACAGTATAACATGTTCAGTATTTTTTTTAAATAATAAAATCCAGAGAAGTGACTTCTCCCATTTAAAGAAACATACATTGCCATATTGTCCATATTGAACATAATAGGTCAATACCTGTACCCGTAGCTAATTTCCAGTATCAATGAACTTGGCTTGTTGTAATCTTGAACTTGAAAAGTCCACACAAGCTACAGTATTTTAATGTTAATGTTGTAGTATCAGTCTATCAAGTTCAACATTTTGACTACCAGGTGTGAAATAGTCGATAAAATTAGAATTGAGCAATACTTGTCATATGTCAAAACATTATTGTTTAATTACAAATGCTGAATTGGAATGTACCCCTTAATGTTCTACCTGTCTTTAAAAATAGTAATAAAAATAAACTCTAAATACACTGATTTGAAGATTTTAACCCAATCATCCTTTTCATACTTAAGTTTGCAAATTAAACTGTTTTAAAACTATTTAATCACATTGCATCTTATTGTTCCATCTATTTAATTGCAATGGATTTTCTTCAGCACTAATTTCATCCCCTGAAATGTCGAGTCATCATCCTCTATTAGGAATTTGATGTGTTACAAAGTATAATTATAACAATCAAAGTGTTCTACCGGGGAAGATAATTGACATTTTCTCTCATATTCAAGTATGTCTTGGAGTAGAGATGCTATCATTATCCAACTCAATATTACTTTTTTATTGACTTCTAACAGATAAAAGACTGAGTTAACCCTGAGGTTTTAACAGATACTGAAGTTGGCATACTAATTAACTGAGCTATTGTACCATTACAAATCCTTTTGATATAAGTGATTTTCTCTGTCATGGTTAGATATAGATAGATTAATTTAATTTAAAAATGTGTTGATATTGACTAAGTGCCAATAGTATTATTTTAAATCACCCATTTATAATTTTCTTTAATAAACCTTATGTGTACCACGAGACTCAGCCTCCACCGCAACCCTACAAAAGATTTAAAAAAAATAGAACATTGAAACTTTTCACCATCATGTGGAACTTAAAATTGTCCCTGGTAGGAAAGCTTGTTCTCTTGATGTACAACTCTTCCTAATAGTGGGCCTGGGTAAAAAATAGAGAAGGTAACAATTAACAAAGGCTAAAGGATTGGATTTTGCATTGAACTCCATCGCCTTCAAACTGTACAAAATGCAGCCACCAAACTACTGACAAATCAAACTCGCTCCTGCCATATAACACCTGTTCTCCACTCCCTGCATTGGCTTCCAATTAAATGGCGAACATATTTTAAAATTGGCCGGCTAACCTTCAAAGCCTAAAAAAATCAAGGCCCACAGTACCTGAAAGAGCTCCTGACACCCTACATTCCATTCCGTTCACTTCAGTCAGCCAGCAAATCCTTCTTGTCAGTGCCAAGAATAAAGACAGAATTGGGTTCCAGGGCTATGCTGCCCCTACCATCTGAAACTCTTTACCATGCGCAATCAGAGAGGCACCATCACCATTACAGACTTTTTAAAAAAAGCTTAAGACCCACCTCTTCCATCGGGCACTCAGTACACTCAGCCGACCTTCAGAAACTCCTAACTTTTATGTCTTTATGTTTGTATACTTGTAAAGTGCTTTGAGTCTCACAGAGAGAAAAGCACTATAAAAATTGCAAAGTATTAGTATTATTATTATTAACTCTTATAGCTAAGATTCTTCTGTTTGTTATTGGTTTTTATTTTATTTTTTAATCTTGTTAAATAAAATATATACTTCCTAACTTCATCTGGCATCCGGTCCCTGCAATCCAGGACAGAGGTGGTATGATCCTTTATCATACTATGTGCATTCACTGAGACAATGTGTTTTCTTCTATTGATTACAATATGACCCTATGTATATATCATTTCCTTTGAGACATATACAAGAAGAAACTCAAGACTTACCTGGTTTTCACTGCTACCCAGAAGGGAGGGGTCGCCTGTACGGACACATAATTCAAAGTTCGTAGTTTTTTTTTTTTTTTTTTAAAAAGGGTTTTATTTTACATACATATTATGATCACTGGTTTTAATGAATCAAGCACACCACTGTTTTTCTTTCTTGTTGAGGGTAATAATAAACTTGATGGCAACAGTGGCAGATTTGCAGTAGCTCCTGGACAATTGCAGTAAAAAAGAGTGATTCTAAAGACACCATAAACATTTTGTTCATATCAGTTTAAATACACCATAAACATTTTGTTAATATCAGTTTATCAATTTGGCATAGCCAAATTATAATTTTGTTAGCTCTTTTCATGCTTCATAGATATTGCGGACTTTTTTTGCTTTGTTTCGTTTTATCATGCTATTTTTCATTTTTTCGTTTGTATTAAATATACCTCGCAAAGTTTTTGTAGAAACGTTTATCCCAAATGAACAACATGAAGTGATAAGATGAAACTTAACGAGTGGTTTGGCTAATTCTCTCTGCCAATGAGCCAATGGAAGATCCTACATAGGAACATCCAGCTCTCCGCATTTGCAGTGAAGGCAGAGAGTGGAGCACAGCAGACCCCAAGTAAGAATCAAACCATTCAAAAATTACAATGGATGGTGGGGCTGCCATAACCACTACAGTGAGTTGTAGCACTTATCAGGCTTTTAATGTTCCTTTAAGTTGCTACTAGCTATACCTTGTAAATTCAAGGTATAACACATTCTTTTAGAGGAGCAAATTATAATATCTAAATACATAGCAATGTGTTTCACATGTACAAATATTTATATACTTACACATTCACAGGTACACATTTCTTTAAATGTAATATACAGTTCATTACATTTTTAGTTGAACAGTATGAGTGCAAGGGTAACAACAGGGTGAGTGACTGAGCCCAAGTGTTTGGTTATTGAGTGTGAGTAACGGTGAGGAATATGGAGAGATACAAAGGTAGTAGCTAGAGGAAAAGAAGAGTAAAGAGTGTTAAGAACAGGCAAAGGACAGGGATGTCCAGATAGAGGTGTAGTTTGAGCGTACAGATTGCAAGACCTCTGAAGGAGAGAAGAAAGCTGTTGGATCCAAGGTGACAAGCACACAGCATGAATAGGATGGAGTGCCGGTGAGACATGGAGTAGGGCCTGGGTAACATAGACCTGAGCATTCCCTTTGACAAAGGTGGGATGTTTGCAAATGCACTGTGAAAGTAAAGTGGGCCAAGATAGCCTCCATATGAAAACAACTTGAGGCTCACCACCATCTGACTTTATATATTGGAGGAGAAAACACAAAGGAAATTGAGCATTAAAACTATAGAATGGTTTCCTGGTCTTACTGACTGTGGAAATACCTGCACAACTGCTGAAACTAATTAATAATAATACAAAACAGTGTACCTAGTAAATGGGATCTGGCATAGAGGTTTCTATAGTTTTCATTGGGCTTTCTTATGTTTGTACATAGCAGTATTAGTGATGGAGCATACACAACCTAGTAAATCAGATTTATGCATCACCTGCCTGTACATTTTTCTTAGTTACTCTACTTATTAAATCAACCGCATTCGTGCTCATAAGGGGAGAGACAACTATTTTTTTTTTTAATTATGTCAGCAGACCTAAGCATGGTTGAAAGAAACAAATATCAGCATAACACCATCACCCAGGTATCTTTATCAAGTTAAGAGTTGTTAAAATACTGTTTTAAAGAGATATCAAGTTAAACTGTGGGGGCTTAATTTAGAAGTATTCAAAACTAACGTAATAAATAAATTAGTTAAAGTGATTTAATGGTTTTTTTTAAATAACACATGCTTCCAGGAGGTAAGCAACATTTTAAAAACAGGTTTATCGTCCCTTTCCTTCTCTCCCTCCTCTTATAAAAATGCCAGACAAAGAATACTAAAATTATGTAGAGGGCTGGTAGATACTACGTGTTCAAAAAGATACACATTGAAAAGCAGTCATTTTCTCCATCAAAATGATTTTATAAATTTTAGATTCCAAAATATATACAGGTTGTATTTTTGTCCTATGCAATTTTGCTAGGCATAATCTAGAGGTTGAACAAATTCTCAAAACAAGTTTTGTCTTCAGTTTCTTTTTTACTGTAACATTTAAGTATGACAATTGAGTCATTATATAAATAATCCCCAGAAATAATGAAATAATTAAATAGAAGTAACATTACTAGGGTCAAAAACATTAAAGCTTTGACTTATGTAAATATGGCCTGTAATTTGAAATTATGACTCACATATTTCAAAAACAAATTATTAAATGTGATTCACTGAAATCCTTGTTTCTTGCAAAATGTAAATTCTCCTTCTGAGAAATAGATTCCATTTGTCACAATTTCTGAAAGATATAGTTTTATATTTTGCAATGATGGGAGGGCACAAAAATATGAATAGTACATGAAAGGACTTTACTAATATTTATCATAGGCTGTGACATTTGAGCCTATACAAAATCAACTTTGTTTGAATATTAATGCATACAAACCAGGAACTTAAACAACTAATATATCAGCATAAATTATTAACTGAATACAATATTTACAATATATACACTAGTATCTGTTATAGAGCACAGAGTATAGCTGGTTAACAATTAAGAGCATACTTGCAAAATCACTATTTCATTAATTAGGGTAACAATGTAGCATTAACCAAATATAGGGGGAGAGCAGGAGGTTTCTCTGAAGTTCTAAAGTAGAGGTTTTGGTAGCAGACTGAGTAGTATGCGACGCAGAGGAAATAACAGCTTGGGATAATATGAATCCTTTCATTGAGGCTACCATGATAACTGTTTTATTGTATGTGGTATAAATAAAAAGTCTGTAATGGCAAACAAGGGTGAGGTGTTATCAGAAGTGGAAAGACAAGATGATAAAGTAGGTTGAAAGGTCTGTAAACATAGTCAGATAATGAGTCTTGACATCGAAAAACTAGATTGATGAACTTGCATGAAGAGTTGATCCATAAGCATAGTCAGAACTAGGGCCTCAATGTCAGAAGTTTAGAGGTTGATCCCAAAGTGTAGTCAGGTACCAAGCATCAAAGTCATAAGCAAATTAGGAAATTGAGTAATGGAAGGTTATTACACATGTGCTATAACAGGGAACCAGGGAAACTCAATAACTGAGCAATGTGAGAACCAGAGAGCAATGTTTTGGATTGGCAGTCATAATTAACAGAACCAAAATAATTATGAATTAGAGTATTACATCACTAGGTAAGGAATATGAAAGAAAGTGAACCCTTAATTAGGCAACATTCTAAAGTACACCATTAATTAAAAAAATGTGTTTTGAGTACCATGCAAATTGAGTGTGAATGAAGTAAATATATACAAGAACAGAATGAGTAAATAAATTGTTTATTTTGCAGACAATGTTAATTGCTAAATACTTTATTTGACATGTTTGTTGACTGTTTTGTGATTTCTTCAATACACTCTCCTTGTATTCCTTACGCAAAAGATCACTTGCAAAAAGCTCTGGGTTTTTCTCCAGAAGTAGTGTAAATCCAACACACAACCTACAGGTAAAACTGGAAGTCTGTGACACCTATACAGTGCAAAAGTCTGATTTACAATGTATTCGCAATGTCTTTACAAGCTACAATATATAGCTATGTTATTGAATGCTTGATTTTGAGGGAATTCAGTTCTAAAATCAGTGCAGGTAGCCTCACATTTGAACGTGTAATAATTTAATATTCATAGCTAAACGTGTTCATTCTCACTGCCTTTACACATCCATGTATTTTGTATTTTTCACAGAATGCACCATTCAAGAAAATAAACTTAAATTACATATACATTAATGGGTTATTACCCACATATATAAATAGTATTCAATACAACCACAAATATTTTAAAAACATGTAAAATGCAAGTTGTCTAAGACATATTCTAACTACTCAGACAGATGCTGGAGATTCCAAGACAAAAACAGGGGATTTATCTATATTTGGTGGGATTGTCAACCACTACCATTATTTTGGAATATGAGTTATATAAAATTTCACAAATTACTCAAGAAACCTTTTGAATTGAATCTCAAGTTGTTTTTACTTCATATCCACTTATCTAAATTTTTTGATCCAGTTTCATTTATAATTATCCATCTCCTGACTGCCACAAAATTACTTGTGGCCAGAAACTGGAAGACTATCATAGCTCCCTGCTAGTCAGCCATTAGGGAGCAGTTAGTTTTCCAGATTAAGATGGAAATGCGTATACATAAATCGAATCATAATGAATTTGAGCAGTGGATCAAATGAATATTAATGATATAATGGTTGGTCCTACCCTTGCAAGAGATTTTAATCTCCTGATACTTCTCTTCTTTTAGAATGTTAAAGCCTAGGCCTCTCTTATCTCTTCCTGACCCATGCCGCTGGGAAATGTTAAATGTTGTATGTTAAATGTTGTGCCACATTTTTCTGTTAGATGGTTTATGTACAAGTGCTGACATATACAGGCATATTTTGTCATTATGTGATTTACAATAAAAAAAAAAAAAAAGAAATATAAAGAAAAAAAATGCAAGTTGTTATATTTGCGATATGGTTTAAATCTGACTGTAGAGGTTTGATGAAGAAGTGGGATGCTATCAAATGCAGTGCTCACGTTAAAAACCACATACATAGTAGGTAAAAGAGAGGGAAGCATGTGTCTGCTCTCCTATTTTTTTTTGGAGTAGCAAAAGCTCAGTCCTGAAGGCTGCTCAGCTGAGTTATGTACATAAGGTATACAAGTATATAATACACACTTACTCGTACTTCTGTCTTATTTATTCACCTGGGATGCCAACAATAGTATGGGAACATGGGAAATATGCATCCATTGCAAAGTCAGAAGGAAGTAATGTCTTGAAGTCCATACGACTATTTCCCTAGCAATCTGATGACTTTCAATTACCATAGCTTTAAATCTTTTAGACTTGTAAATGTAATACCCAGATCAAAGCAGAGTAAAATATTCCCAAATTATTTTAAAATGCTGATATGAAAATGTCATGTTAAAATTTTTACCATTTAATAGAGTTGAGTTGTATTAACTCTTTGTTCATCAGAGCACAGTGTTATTAAAGCACAGCTAAAAATGACCTAATTGAAAATGTTGGCAGTAAGGTAATTATGTAAAGAGATGATTAATTTAAGGGGTCTTTATGGGACTTAGGATGTGCTTAGGTTTTACGAACAACTGAAGGTTAAGAGGGTACCTGCCTTCAAGGTTCTTTGAACTATAATCCCCAATAACTTGGGGATGGCAGCGATGCAAAGTATTTGCCATGTCTTAAGTACACATTAATAGTCAAAATGCTCCCAAATAAATATATTTGCATGGTAATATTATTCAACAACTTTTCTGCGAAAAATAGCAAAACAAAATTCTTTAAAAAATTAGTAATACTACAGAATGTTCCTACCTCAAGTAATATATCACTGCTTTTTGCATGGAACTTTGGCCTCTGGGCTTGCTATCTATCCTGCATAACCTTCATAAAACAATACTGTGTCAGATGTTTCAGAATATAAAGTGATTCAAATTTGTCTGAGGTCAAGTCAAACTTTCATATTCACATAATTTCACAGTGCTTTCATTCTTAACATGAATTACAACTATGGTGACAGTGGTTGAATCAGCACATGACGCAATGAACCTTAAGTGACAATCTAAATATACTCCTGGGATCTAACATCTATCTTTTTATATGCACATTATAATTATGTCATTTTGTAATTAAGGTTTTTTTTTTTTTAAAAATACAAAAAATATGTGAGTATTTTCTACAGTTTTGCATAGAAATCTAGACTCTGTAATTGCTGCTTAGATGTATCAACTTGGGCACCGTGGACTTAGTCTAGTTTGATGATTATAATGTAAAGACAAATATAGCTGTATTTCCTAATAATAATAGAGAGAAAAACATGTCCATAATTTGTCAGTAAATTGCAAATCTTTGGAATAGATAATTACTAACTATGTAGAGTATATTTTTTGGCAGTGTATAATGTACAAAACTTCTATAATTAATGATAATAAATATATCTTGAAAAGAGTTATTATAGTGAAGTATTATTAACAGCATAAAAAGATACAGATCTACATTTATAAGGCTGTAGACTACCATAACAATACTTTAGATTGTTAGTATTGTATAATATGCATGAAATACCATTAATATTGTTATCTCTTTCCTTTATTTTAAAAATCAATCTGAAGACAGGATGCTCAATTCAGTCAGTTAATGTCTATTTAATACCTTCAATATCACTGTCAATACATGGGCTTGGTTTTGTTTTAAATTAAATTGTAATACAAAAAAAACTAAAAACGTAAAAAAAGATAATAGAAAATAAAACACATTTTGTTTCTTTTTTGCTCTCTCATTGGTCATCAGAGGTTGTTCTTCTCATTCTACTTCATTTCTACCCTTGCACTCACTCACTCTGCCAAAATAAATATGTGATGTATGAAAATAAAAATATAAAATATATGTTGGGAAAAAAACTGTTCTATATGTATCTTGAGATGATCTACTCTTTTATTTCTTTCTAGTAACCTCCAACCGCCAGCTGTGATCCAGCTCATATAACTAACCAAACCTGGGTTTTATACCATATTTTAATTTACAGTCAGTGATGAATGCTTGATATATGTTTTATTTGAAAACCACTATGTTTGATTTGCTGTTTTCTTTTGGTTTTGCTGCCTTGCATTCACATGAGGCCTGCATATCTGTGTCTGATAGAGTTTCCAGATTTTCACTAGAAGTATCTTGATATGACTGTTTAGCTATTTTTTCTCCATGCTAGTAGCTTTTGCAGATTTTATTTATCAATTATGAAAACAACCTATTGTAAGAGTTACATGTTTTTTTTTTAAATGTACTAGTAAATCAACCTCCATGTCTCTGTCCACAGTGCTGAAAATGAATCTGTGCGAAAATGAAAGAATGTATTTAAAATTACATTTTAGTTATACAATAAATCCCTTTTATTGTGTTTGCAAGTTTACAGGGAGGAACAACACAAGAAGAAATCAATTGTAGCATATAGATTGATCAAGTGTACAATGTTAGTGAGGGAAGGGAGGGTTTTGGGGAGGTGGGCAAGTAAGAAAGGTTAGAGCAGACATGTCCAAAGTCTGGCCTGCGGTCCGGTTTAATACGGCCCCACAGGTGATCCTCGAGCGCCGCTGAGTACATGCAGTCACAGGGCGTTCAAAGATCCAGAGATTCTCTTGATCTTTGAACACCACGGGACTGCATTTCCTCATTCTGCATTTTCGTGGTCCCGCGGGATCTCGTCAATGCCGCGGGACTACATTTCCTCAGTCTGCGTTGCGTGGTCTCGCGGGATCTTGTCGACGTCGTCAGATTTGTCGCGTTCCTTCTCCTGTCAGAAATCCACCAAAGAAAAGGAATACAGAGAGAGAAAAAATAAAGACAAGGAATAAAGAGAGGGAGAATAAAGTCAAGGAATATAGAGAGAGAGAGAATAAAGACAAGGAATACAGAGAGAGAGAGAGAATTAAGACAATGAATAAAGATAGGGAGAGAATAAAGACAAGGAATACAGAGAGAAAGAGAGAATAAAGTCAAGGAACAGAGAGAGAGAGAGAATAAAGACAAGGAATACAGAGAGAGAGAATTAAGACAAGGAATACAGACATAGAATAAAGACAAGGAATACAGAGAGAGAGAATAAAGTCGAGGCATATAGAGAGATAAAATAAAGAGAGAGAATAAGACAAGGAATACAGAGAGAGAGAATAAAGACAAGGAATACAGAGAGATAGAATAAAGAGAAGGAATAAAGAGACATAGAATAAAGAGATAGAATAAAGAGAGAAGGGACAGAATACTGATATTTGAGACAGAATAAAGAGAGAAGGCACGGAATAAAGAGATCTGTATAGTGACAAAATAAAGCTATTCTGAGACATAATAAAGAGATATGTATGGTGACAGAATAATAAAGTTGATAGACAACCTTTATTACCAATAATATGTAATGTACTTTACAATGTTCCTGACATATATTTCAACTTCCTGTTTTGTTTTTTCATCTGGCCTTTAGATATGAAAGGCAGAGTGATTTAGCACCTGTTTAGATTTGTCATCCATGTGACGAAATAAAAAGTATATGGTTTGCATTAAACTTTGCATAAAATAATTCATTTGCATTTAATTTTAATGGTTCAAAGAATGTCAGACAAAATGGTCGGCCCTCAAGCATGTTCACTTCATCAAATTTGGCCCTATTTGAAAAAAGTTTGGACATCCCTTGGTTAGAGGATCAGACAAAATCTAATATCCTAATTAAGAAAAAGCATCCTGTAGCTTATATGCATCCTCATGGATGCTACTTCTGATGGACTGAATGACTTTTTCGATGACCTCTAGAGACTATGTAAACTGGGATATCCACAAGTTTAATCCCAAGATGTACAACTCCCATGATGCTTTGCATGCCTTTAGAATGTCTATAGAATGACAAAGCATTGTGGAAGTTGTAGTTTTAAAATATCTGGATATCTACCTTTTGGGCACCCCTGATGCAGACCAAGCATGTTGGAAAACATTTAATGAGTCTTTGAAAAATGTTTAGATGCACTTGCAGAGTGCTGAAACATTCCACTTTCTTCCTCCATTCTCTCAATGTGGTTGGGAAGAGATCTCTCTAGTTGAGTGGATTGAGGGATGTGGTCATGTGAATTAAGATGTAGTAACAAGGCATCTGGTGTGAAAACAAAAAGGTCTGCAGTAAGTGTTGTAATGTGGGAGAGTGTGCTTGTTGCCTGAATGGTTGCACTCTGCAGTCTTTGTAATAGGGTGCCTTTGGCCCTTGAACATCTAAAACAGAAATTTTGTGTATGAGATTTCAGGTTAAATACACAATTTTTGGTACAATGGGTGACTGAAATTTATGTCCATACTATTACTTGTACACATTCTACTTCTTGTCATCTTGCTGGTAAATAGTGAGGTCCCGAATGGTTCGCTGAACGATTCGCTGAACGGTTCGCGAATGGTTTGCCATGACCGGTTCGCCGCGGACTCATCATTGAGTAAACTTTGATCCTGTACCTCACAGTCAGCAGACACATTCCAGCCAATCAGCAGCAGACTCTCCCTCCCAGACCCTTCCACCTCCTGGACAGCATCCATTTTACATTCATTGTGAAGCTGCATTCTTAGTGAGCTGTCCAGGAGGTGGGAGGGTCTGGGAGGGAGGGTCTGCTGCTGATTGGCTGGAATGTGTCTGCTGACTGTGAGGTACAGGGTCAAAGTTTACTCAGTGATGAGTCCACGGCGAACCGTTCGCAGCGAACCGTTCGGCGAACCGTTCAGGACATCACTACTGGTAAACATTTGGAACATGGCTAGCCATTATCAAAAATAATAAATAGTTTGATGTAGGAAAAGGGAACCAAAAGAACTGTTGATTTAAATATTATCTAAGCAAATATGTATTAATATGTTTTCTTATCCTTTATCCTAAACAGAATGTAAAATTCTTTAACCACAGCTTTATGAGTATCAATAAATACCACTGCAAAGGTATATAATTGTGTTCATATAAAATAAAATGATTATTTTTATTTTATTTAATTTAATGTTATTGTGTCTAATTATTGTTTATAATTTATGTTGTTTTTTCTGTGCATGTTAGAAATGAAAATAAAAAATTAACATAGAAAAAAAATAATTGTGTTTATATATATATATATATATATATATATATATATATGTTTTAATTATATCTACTTTTTTCTCAGATTTCTGGCGAGCTCTTTTGATAAAATTAATGTGCCATGTATGTAACCAGTAAACCAAACAACACTGTTGTTTCAGCCTTAGTAAGTAATAGTTTATTTACTTATTTTGCAATGCACTTTTAAACAGGAAAATTAATTTAAAATAAAATTACCCCAAGGCCGTATCACTCCGACATAAATGATGCATTATATGCATCAACAGAATTTCAATATAAACAGATGTATTAGTGCATGAATTATTTTTTATGAATTTTATAGCAAATATTTAGAGAATATACATTAATTATTCACTATGTACAATTTGTATTTCAATAGCACTGTGAGTAGATTAGCATTAGAGCAACAGCATAGCTTATTACAGACATGTCAAAAGAAAACAAATTCTTCATTAAATTAACACAATAGAATTATTTCAGACTGTAAAGAATTCACAAATAATAAAAAAAACCTTTTTATAAAAGAACATACAATATATAAAAGATTATCTAATGTTGCAAGTTTTTAGGGCACTTGTTATAGGGGTGGCTGAACGCTGGATTTTGTCTGTATTGTAAATCTTCTTTGGCAGTTTTCATTATTTTCTGTCCAGTTTTTGACAATACCCACTGTTGAATCAGTTATTGTTCTTCTCACTGAGGTTTTTGTTTCAAGATGGACTGGTGTGTAATCACTGTTGCATGGTTTGTAGAGATTTTATAAAGGTCTTGTCCTGATCCTTGTGGAGGTGAAGGCATAGGTGTTTCTGGTGTTACTATAAGAATGATAAAACAAAATATTGTAATCCCTTTTTTACAAATTAAATTGCAGTAATACTAATACAAAGTAGTATGATGTATAGTATTCTTTGTGTATAGTATGTATTTTATAATTGAATTTTTATACTTTTTTAGTATTCAATAAAGTGGCATATTTTAAAACTTGTAAAAATCTTTTTTTTTCTTATGACGCTTGTCTGTTCGTCTGTTTGTCTGTCAATCTAGCCATTTTTCTATGAACAAAATATATAGTTCCTTCATGGGACATTTAAACTTCAAAATCAATATTTCAGTCATAAAAAAAACTTTGGGAAAAAGTAAAATGATGACTTATGTTACAACGTTATAATAAACTCTGCATCAAGATTGAAATCTTCTGTGAATTTAGTTACGGAACTAAACAGACACAAAGACACATAGATGTTCATAATTCATTTAGAAGATTGTTAATTAATTAGTATTACCGAGCAAAGATGAATATTAAACAGGAGTGGGTTCATAATTACATTGGGTTAATATTTAGATATTAAAATATGTGAGATATATAGTATTTTATTGCATATCTATCAAAAAAAAAACCTGCAGGCCAAATAATTGCTGCAATTATTTGTCATGAAATAAATATAGGTGTTCTTTCGAAGTCTATTAAGATTTATCTTTGTGAACAAATGTTTAAGGGAAAAAAATGTTTTTTCTGGTGGTTTCAAGACAGTCAATACTTGTGCTAATCATTGGCCACATCTGGAGCCAGCTCGAAATGATCCTAACAGAAGTAAAAAAATTAATGTTTCACCCGAATTAACCAAATGTTCATGATTGGCCCTCCACATACTCTCTGAGAGTTAATGATATCAAGGGTCCACTGGACCCAACATAAATTCAAGGTACCCAATAAATGCCCCCAGGTAATAATTGAAAGATGCATATTATGCATGGGTGTACATATCTTGAAGGGAGGCTGTGGATTTAATATTGCTTGTGGTACATACCTCATGCGCATAAAGTTTACAATAGAAATATGACCGCTTCTCTTTTAAATTTTGACTACATATACAAATATGTATACACAATATGTTTGTGTACAGAAATTAAAAAAAAAAACACTTCTTCAATTTCAGCTGTTTACAAAAAATAAATTTGCACTGTCAACAAAAAAATGGTTATTTATTCAACTGGTAATGTTCTGTTATTCTAGAAAAGTTTTCTTATACTAATATTAATATTAATGACCTTTTTGCTATTTCCCAGAGTTCTTAATTCATAAACTATCTATTTTTATCTGTCATAATAGGAAAATATAGTTTTCTTCATAAATTAATTTACATGCTTGATTACATGACATTAGAAAAGTGAAGCATTCAGAGTACTATGTTCATAGTGAAATTAAAATAATAAAATAACGTTTTCTTAAAACTTACCAATCTGTTCAGAATGTAATGAAGCTGACATTGAACTTATAAGAAGAGTTTGCCCCAGTAGAGGATCTTGAGTTAAATGCGGATGTGTTGGATGATGTATGTGACTAACTTCACCAGCGGTACCTGTAAACAATATCGTTACAATGTCATCATGGGTGATCTTACTGATGATTTGTATCTGTACAAGAGTTTTCTTTCACTCTGAAATATTGTTTATCTTTAATATTTGTATGTATTTATTTATTTTTAATTCAACAGTCAGGACGTAAAATGTGCCATTTGGATGATAATATTTTAAATACATGTAATGGTAAAAAACTGTAAAATGCAAATGTATGGGGAGGTTGGATTTATCTTTTAAAACATGGGGTATGGGGAGGTTGGATTTATATTTTAAAGCATGGGGTATGGGGAGGTTGGATTTATCTTTTAAAACATGGGGTATGGGGAGGTTGGATTTATCTTTTAAAACACGGGTTAGCTCTTATTATATCAAACATTGGCTAAGATTTTTGGATAGAAATACTGCTAGTAACATAAAGCAGCAAAAATAGATAAGTATAAATTAGCAGATTACTTTGAGTATCAGTATTTGTAAAGACTGTTTTGGTATTTATGTGAATGTAGATTCCTAGTAATGTAAAAAATATGGAAATGCTAATAATATGCATAAGGCCCATGTATATTAGATACAATTCCATGCAACTGTGCCACTGAAGCCTAGAAAACAGTCCTGCGTACCCATCTTAGAATATTCCCTCTCTTCTATAGAGTCCTTCTCTAGAGTCCTAATTGGTAGAAGGTACTCTTGATGTTTGACCTGCACATTGTTTTGTAAAGTGTATGAGAAAGGAAGTTCCAGCATTTACTCTATAGACGTTCCAAGAGAAAGAAATCAGTAGAGAAATTAGCATGACAAGATAAATATTAGTCCAAGTATGCATGTTGTTAGGAGGAAAATGATGTTGAAAGGGAACCAGAATTATATGTATAATGGATAGATGGATATGTTAGATATGGCATTCATTTTATCAATCTTCAAATGATAAAAAGCTAGGTCAGCCTCTGGGATGTGGAAAATATGACATTCAGATTATGTTGAAAAAAATAATTGCAAGTGTGTGTCGGTGTGTTAGTGTACACATGTGTGACTAACCTATGCCTCAAGTCTAGACCTATTTGTAACCCTAAGTATTTAAAAATGCTTTATTATATATCATATAAAACCAGTGCATGTATTACAATAACAAAATGCCATTTTGAGGTTCTGGAAACAATGACCCTTATTCTCATGATGTTTAATATTACTTAAGCCCTTCCCTACCATTATTTATACATAAGGCAATATTCACTTTGATGTATATTCACTCTTGAAAATGTTTGTGTGTGTGTGTGTGTGTGTGCATTGTGTGTTTTTTTTTTCTTTAACCAATGTAAATTAGATTTTTTGGGGGTATAGAAGAAAGTAAATATACACAATCCACATAATCACAGTTTGTAAATACATTAGAAGCTGCTATCTAATTTATTTATTTTTTCAGAAGATTTCAGCTACTTAATGTTTAAGACATTAACCAACAAAGAATTGCAGAACTTAGAGAGTTAACTCATTGTACTACTATAATAGGACATTTTACAAATACATTTGTAGTGACCTGATTAAATTTCCAACAGGTTCAGTAGAATATCTCACCTCCTAATAACATCTCCTGGAGTAAATTGTCAATCTTAACCATTCCAAACAGTTTCACAAATTGAACTTGTTCAATCATTTGCCAGGTAATACTCTGGAGTGTAGGTAACAGTAAAAGGAGTTCTCCAAACCTTCCTCTAGAATCATACTGTCTGTCATTGATGTAGTCTTCTAAACTGATTTGCACTTGATAACGCATATTTTTAATTTTCATTGGGTTACTGAGTCCTTTAGCATCTGGAAAAATACAAGTATATATAGATATATAGAGAGTATCGATTACATGCAACTATTATACTACAATAGTTTGTTAAAAATATCATTAGGTTCTGGGGACATCAAGACACAATTCATATTCAAAACACTAATAGATATTACATATCATTTTTCTTAAAAAAATTGCTGGGCTAGTTTTAGATAAATGCAAGTTACCATATGATGATGATGATGATTATTATTTTTATTATTATTAATTTTATTATTATTATTATTATTAGCATTTATATAGCACCAACATATTTCACAGCATATTTCCAAAAATTGAGATAATTGACAAGAAAATAACGTACAGAATATTAGCAAAGACAAAAAGTGAAGAAAAGCCCCGCTCAAACAAGCTTACAATGAGAAAGGGATAAAGAAGAATAAGAGGAATAACATCATGTCAGAGTGGTGAAGGGATTGATAGATACGATGCCTGTGTCAAAGTAAGCTAGTAAAAGTGGAGTGTGGAAGACCGGTGGAAAACATTCCAAGGCAGTGAGCTTGAGTGATTGGGGTAAAAGGTGTCCCATTGAGGTGCAGGGAGATAGATGAAGGTGAACTATTTAAGAGAGAAAAGATGAGAAAGTTTAGTTTTAGAAAGTTTATGTTTTAAATATGTTTTTATAATGTGAAGACATCCAGTTAGAGGTGGAAGAGAGGCAGTTTGTGAGCAGGAGAAAGGTCAGAGGAGAACAGGTAAATCTGAGTATTGTCAGCATATACTAATATCAATACACACAACAATATAAAAAGCTTAAACAATAAATAAATGCATCTCTATTGGGCAAGAATATGTGCTGGAATGGAGAGAAAGAAAGTCTATTTATTTATTCATTTTTGTAGTATTCCTTGTATTGGTAAATCTAAACTAAGCCTATGAGTGGATGGAAAATATTGTGCATTTTTATCTGCTCAGGGTCCTTTTCCACTGTGCAATGGATTTATATACAGATGCTCCTGACAATTTTGCATTGACAGATATAGTATTTGTGATGCATAAAGGTACTCCATTAAACCAAATATGGATCAGCATCATGGAGTTTTTTTAGGCACCAAGACAGTGCAAGATTATTCAACAAAGACCAAAATAAATCAAGCTCTAGCGGCACACTATAGTCACCAGAACAACTACAGCTTAATGTAGTTGTTCTGTTGTCCATAGCCTGTCCCTGAAGGCTTTTCATAGCAAATGCTGCCTTTTTAGGGAAAAGGCAGTGTTTACATTGCTGCCTTGTAACTCCTCTAGTGGCAGTCACTCCGATGGCAACACCCCTTGAGGTGATTCCTAATCCAGTGCTCTGTGTGCAGGGTCTACATTCAGCATGATGGAGATGCTGAAAGCTCCCCATATAGATGCATTGATTCAATGCATGTCTTTGAGGAGATGCGGATGGAGCAGTGCTGTGTTTTGCTGTGCAGGCACAATACCCTTTCAATGCTTTGTTATGGGAAGGCATTGGATTGGCTGAGATCATCAAGATTGATGATCTCAACCATGGAGGCCGGACAGCAAGACTCACCTTTTATTTCCACAGAGGGAGGGGCTGGTAACCTAAACATTAATTCCAGCAAATTATTGTTCCTTTAATTTAGGATGGGAACTCCTTGAAGATGAAGGAGTATCTGATGCTAAACAGATGACTTTACATGTCTAAACAGACACTAAACAGTAAGTTACAGAATTAACCTGCGATATAAAAAAAAATATGAGTTTTCACTTTGAATTCTTACTTTAGTAAATAAACCAGATTGTGTCAGGGCAGATTTTTGTTTCCATTAATAAGTGTTGAACATTTTTTTGGATGTACGTTGCATGAACATATGCAAGTATGAGTATATAGAAGTAAAATAAAGCTTACCTGGATCAAAAAATACAATTGCTTTTAGACAGGCATATTCATTGTCATCTATTTGAATCTCCTGAAATGGGTGGACAAGCTCATCCAAAATTCTGTTAGCCACCCGGCTAATCTCTATTTCAGAGCTGTTGCGATGTACTACATAGCTATTACCTTTAGAAACAGAATATTGTGTAAAATCACATTGTATTAGTTGCAAAGCTTTGATTAATGGAAATAAAGCATAACTAAGCTTGATATTTTTATTTTATGTATTTATAAAATATTTTACAAGGAAGGATACATTGAGATTTCTCTTGTTTTCAAGTATGTCCTGGGTTTACGTTCTGGAAAAATTATAAGCAATCCCATTAAGTATCACATGACTGTCATATGGTACTTAAGGGGTTAGGACAAATTTAAAAATATATATAATTGAACATAAACTAGCTTGATTTTTATGTATGCTTGTTTGTTTTTTAGCTTAGCTACATAGGCATTAATGTATAGGTTATAAACCATCATCAGAGTAGGTGCACATATTTTTCTTGAGTGTAAATGAAGAGTCCAATCAAAACAGACCTTGCAACATTTTGACATTGAAAAGCTGGAAGGTCAGAAATATGGAAGTGAATATTAATAATGAAAAATAAGTATACAAATTAATCCAAACAGTACTAGAAAAAAAATCAGGAACAAATCACAAGTTACAAAAAGAACATCATAAATGAGTAATCTATTTACCTGTTTTTCATTATAAATTTGCACTTGACCCTTAGACTTGATAAAGTCCTGTTTTAAGGTTGAAAGATTGCCAGGTCGGTGGTTAAATAAATTCCATGTTTGGCATCATTTGGGCTGAGGTTTTTTTTCTTGGGCGTTTTTGCTAAATGTATACTTTGTATTTAAGTCATTCAGTAAAATGTGAATTATTAGGTATTTTGTATGTTCAATTTTAAATCTTAGACCAGACTTTTTCCATTTTGGCTATTTTGTCCAAAATAAACCTTCAGGGTTCCATAATTAAAAATGTCCATCCAGACAGAGAACTAGTACCTCCTATTTTCCGTACTTCAGAATGAAAAATACATAAATAGTAAGATTTTCTTTATTGTATTGTTATCATACGTTTTGCTATCATACCACGGTGAATGAAAGACAACCACTGTGCATTTACAGAGCAAATTTAATGATAACATAGGTTAATTGTTTCGTTTATAAGAAGCTTCACTTAAAATAATTTAAATTAAATTGTTTGTGCTCTCACCTAAAAGTAGCATGTCTTTGTAAACCATAGATCGTTTTGTTACACCAAGGAGAAGATGTTCACCAGCATGTGCCCTTAATAATGCAACCTGCGTGAAAAATAAAAATAAATTTAATCATGTAATTTGTCTTACGCATAATGTATTAATTAAGTTTGGCTGCTCCACATCATTAGAGCACCATGGTTTGCAAACATGGTTATTAGGTAGCAACACTGATATAACAATGCTTAATGAGGCACATTTAATATGGAGCAGCAGCTGTTGTATTTAAATAGCCATTAGTATCATAAAAAGGGAAGGCTTGAGCTTGTCATGCATGCCAGAGCCACAGGAATTCTGATACAACACTGTAATAATCGTGGGCTACTAAAAAGAGTGGTAGTTAAAGTGGCACTGTCACACACACACTCCCTGCCCCTCCCCACCCAAAAGAGTATTTCATAGAATCTTTATGGAACACTCATATTGACTGTGTTGGCATTTCAATGAAATTACAACCCAGTCTAGAGATATACTTAGACAAAGAATGGATGGGGTGGAGCTATCACATCTAGAACGGTCAATCCCTCCAGCCGTCACCAGTAAATTTACTTAATCTTTGGAGGAACCTACACAAGAGTAGTGCAGTGATGTCGGCTCTTGGAATTGAAGCACCAGGAGCTTAAGATGACCTACCAGAAGAAGATGATGGCACCTGTGAGGGACAGATTCAGGTAGGTAGAACTCAACTTTGCCTGCACACCATGGCCACTGGACCCCCAACGGCGATGTCACTGTCGGGGGTCTTTCCAAATTCTGCAAAGTCCCAAGACAATAACAGTGCCGCTTTTTGGTAACACTAATTTCATATGCCAGGAGAAAGTCTGGGAAAGAAATACACACTCAGGATTATTCACTAAAAGTGAGAATTATACAAGTCAGCTACTTTGAATGCCAGACAAATCTCACTTTAGTAAATAACCATTTAGTAAATAGCCACTATCGATGACGTGGCAAGAGTCGAACAAGGGACATCAGTTGCAATTAGAAGTTATATAGATGAGTAGCTCATGTATTCCATATGTAATCCTCAGATTAACCCCATACAGACTACGTTCCTAAAAACCCTACATGATTTAGAATATTCTACCTATTTAGTACTTGATGACCTAGACATCTCCATAGTTATTAAATCAGAGGATCTATGATCCATTTTTGTAAAGGATCTTTCAGTCTGGTGTATAATGAAATATTATCATCTCTTTGTTCCTTGAGGAAAGCTAGCCCTAGTCCTGACCTTAAAAAAAATAAAAAATAAAAATCTAATGTTAAACATATATAAAACTGCAATATGTATTAGAGGAAAATAATAGTGTGCCCGGGTATAATATATCCATGAACCATGCAAAAGCATCATTTACCACTATATATCCAAATATTAGGGGAGCCCAATAACTACATCTTCAGATATTCTAGATATACAGCTACCATAGAGATTTGCCACTCAAGAGGCTGGCAAAGCATCAGTTGAGTTGCAGTATACATTATTTTTGAAAGATTTTTTTAAAAGACTTTATTTGCAGAGATGCAATATAGCGTGTACTAAATTTAGAATACCAAGGGCATAAATGTTTTACATCTTTTTTTCACATACCACAGATCATTAATTCACTATTGAGTCTTGCAGAAATACACACAAACACAAAACATCAGAATAAATAGGTTTCTTCAATTTAACCCATTCATAAAGAAGTCATGCAATATATAAAATTTTCCAAATCATCATAGTGAAAATCTTAATCTTAGATTTTCCATCTAGTTTAGTATTTTAATTTATTGTGCATATATTTGTACACTTTTTACACTATATTTGTATTTGGTAAATACAGTGAGATCCTTATTGCATATAAACACATATTTAATTTGTTTTTAATTGTGTCATTCAACTATTACTTGCATTCAATAACATTAAACATTTATAACTGTTAAATTCCATTATGTAATCAATATAAAAATGTTATGGGTGATGTCCAAATTACTATTCACATAGATCAGCATAGCCTCAACAGAAGCAGAGATATTTTAGCAACAGCTGCACAGCTTAACATCTTATATATCTTATTTGTATATTTCATCTGGAGGAAACATTTATTGAATTACTTTTTGAAGACTGTATCAGAAAGGGTTGTAGAATGTTTTTTAAGATTGCTGGTTTAAAAATAGGGATTTATAGTAACTCGTCTGAACAGACACCATCGAACTACACCCTTGGTACAATCGTCAAGCAGTCAAAATGTAAGTACATGGTCAGTTTAATAACAGTTAACAATTTAATAATAGGTTATCCCTGCTTAGTTGGGCTAAATTGTAGTTTTTACAACTCAGCTACACAGGGGTAATTAATCTCTTGTGCAAGTCAAATGGAGATATATATCAGTGGAGAAATGATTGCTAATGAGGGTTGGTATTTAAAAAGATATGATGATATGAATATGAAAGAATTATGATTGTTCTATCTGAAAAGGGAAATAATTTAATATAATGTAACTAACTAGATGCAATTAATCTAAAGTTCAGAATTAAGGGCGAATATAAAATCTCAACCATTATTAAGACAAGGTCTATAAATAAAACACAATTGAGCTGTACTGGTGTAGTGCAGAATTACTTAATATTAAGATTTTTTAAAAGGTGGAATTTATAATTTAACACTTTAATTTGTTTGCTATGTATGTATTTACTGTCCTCAACTATCTTTAGAATTTCGTATTAAGAGAATAAATGCTCTAATACATGGCTATCTAGTAAATTAAGAATTTCAGGAAATTTAAAGGGAAGTGCAGCAGAAAGCCCTCTAATTACTGTCATACTGACAGACTTTAGAGAAGTACAGGGATCATGGTACCCACACCACTTCACTGAGATGTAGTAATCTGTGTGACTATAGTGTCCCTTTAAATTTAGAAATTAATTTTGAAGTTCTCAACAGTTGTCACCTTAGTAAATAACCATGTATGTGTTTGAGTCTTTTGAATAATGTAACAATGTCAGTGCTGATTATATATTTATTTTATTGTTATTGTTAAAATAAACAAAAAGCTATAAATGTTAACAAAACCTGAAAATCCACTTTTAATCCTGAAGTTACTTTATAAAATTTAGGAATTTATTTGCAAAACAGTGAGATGCAGTGAACTACAATGAATTGTCAAATAACTGGAAATAATCTGAATTTGCCTACGTTTTTCAACCTTGGTATTTTGACTCACATTATGCAGCAAGCTTGTTAACCTGTCTCACAAAAACTCACTGTTACATGATCAAATCCACCTCCCTGTGACATTTGTATATATTTCACACCTGATCATCCAGAGGAAGTTCACAAAAGGCAGGGATGTATTTTGCCCATTCCACCAGGACAAGCAGCTGCTGTTTCATGGATTCACAGACGTCACTAACACTGGCAATTTTCTTAACGTTTATGTCAGTATTCGTACCAGGAGTTGAACCAGTAATCTGCCCAGGTCAAAAAAAGCAAAACAGAATGAATAGACTTTATTAAAATACCAATCACATAAAGCATTACCTTTGGATTAAACTGATTTTAAACAAAACCCACAGAAGCAGTCATGCGAATAATTGAAAATTTCTCCAAGTGTTATGGAATCTATCAACTTGCATGCAAAAGGCATTTTTTTTTTTCCTTCGCAGTGTTACCAAGGAATATTTTAGATAGGACAGTATACCCTACATTGAGCATATTAGCACAATAACAATGAACAATTCAGAAATCCTATCTATTTACACCTTTACCTGTAAATGTAATGAGGTTGTTTAGAGTCTATACCTGTAACTGATTTTGCAAAGGAAAAATGATCTCTTATTATTTGAATTGAATAAAAAAAAGAAAAAAAGAAAAAATTCCATTACTCTGTTCCTTGCTTGCCCATAGAATTATATTTTATCATTTTGTTCAATTTTTCTGAAAGGAGGCTGGCTTTTTTGGCATCTCCAATTAAGGGTTTTACTTTTTTATTTAATTGCTATACTCAGTACTGCTGAAATCTCACTCCCCTCCTGCATAATTGGTTGGCCTGTTTGTGAACACTTCTACCAAGCTGTGAGAATATCCCCCACTGACTTCACTGATTGCAATTTGGAACTCTGTTACTCCTTTTCTGTATCCCACTGGCAAAATGTTAGATGGCCTTGCTAAAAAAATAAGCACAACAATTACTCAACATGTATTGTAGTTGCTGTTAAGAGGTAAAGGAGATCAGTTTGTAGATGGTATATCAAAAATAGTTTAATCAACCTGTGGTTGGTATTCCAAAATTATTTTGTATATAGTATACCAAAAATAGGTTTTCTTAAATTCGATATATTTATAAGCTTTCTACTGTACAATTATAGATAGTTCACAGCTCTTTCATTAAATGGTTAGACTACCCATCTATATGTAAAAGTACTTGGAAGAACAGAACCTCTTCCATAAGCAATTATCAGCTGTTGGTGTGTCCCAACTGTGCTTTGGCCCTATATGATGCTCTTCTCTGGAGCAATGGCATCTGCAGTCAAGCTTCACCAAATAGTATTGAATGTAATAAATCAACAACATAATTGTAATAACAGAAGATGTTCAGGTTTGAACGCTTGTTGTCATTATGAGTATGCTGTTTCTCCATGTAGCTGGTTAGCAATTGCTAACCATGAGAGGTTAATTTTAAGATAAACATGTCACAAATGGAATGTAGGAGAGGCTCAGCAACATTAGGGTATATAATTGTACCTTTATAGTAACATAGGGGTCTACTCTCAAAGGTATAATTGGAGAACAGGTGAATTAGTAAAGACACCACATGGATTAACATAAGGTAATCTTAGTAAGTGGCATAGGGCTTCAGGGTCAGACATAGGCATCCAGAACCATGGATTTTGGTTTGGCAACATTCACCATTCCTATGTGAAAAATGAAGGGGGATCCAAAATGGTAGCCTACCTAGGACACTGCGGGATATTAATCCTTCCCTGTGTACTAGGGTAACTTGTTTGCAAAATTAGTTATTCTAATTGACTCAATTACCCCAGTGAGAGTAAAAAAAATGGGGGGGGTGGTGGGGGGAAATATTGAATGCAAACATACAAAATTGGTGGGTAGAACTTATATATGATAAGTGGGGTTCTCTGGAATCCCTAATATGACATAACACATCTTTTTTTATTTGCAGACAACATCTGGTGGGGTGAAGATTAGCAATAATAATGTTTGATGGTTACCCTGGAAAACCTCAGTTCATTCACCCATACTGGGGGCTGTAATACATGTATAGTTCCTTGGGCCTCCATTTATAAAAGAAGAAGAAACGCATGCATTCCTGTTATCCCATGAGCAGTCAGGTCTGTATACAGCCCTTAAAGGGACACTACAGGCATCAAAACAATGTTAGCTTAATGAAACAGTTTTGGTGTACAGATCATGCCCCTGCAATCTCACTGCTCAATTCTTTACCATTTAGGAGTTAAATCACTTTTATTTCTGTCGATGCAGCTCTAACCACACCTCCCCTGGCTGTGATACACATAGTCTATAAGACAAAATGCTTTCATTTTTTATTAGATGTTAACTTACTTTACTCTTAACTCTCTAAATCAGGGGTTCTCAACGTTAGTCCTCAGGACCCCCTACCAGTCCAGGGTTTAGGGATTACCTGGGTGTGTCTCAGGTGTTTAGAAAAAGAAAAAAAAAACACCTTAGAGTCTAAGGTGTTTTTTCCCCCCCTTTTTCTAAACACCTGAGACATACCAGGTAATCCCCAAATCCTGGACTGGTAGGGGGTCCTGAGGACTGGGTTGAGAACCCCTGCTCTAAATTAAACTTTAATCACACTCAGGAGGCTCCTGTATGGTCTAAAGGTTTATTAAGAGAGCAGGAGGTAAGACATTCTAAATTTACTAGAATGTGCAATAAAGGAAGTTGAAACATTAGATCACTCTTTACAGAAGGTATTTAGGAAGGCTGTGTGAGTCATATGGAGGGAGGCTGGGACTGAAAAAACAAAGTAATTTAATTCCTAACTGGCAAAGAATTGAGCAGTGAGACTGTATGGGTTTAGCTATGATCAATACATCATAACTGTGTCAATAACCTAAAATTGTTTTAGTGCCTATAGTATCCCTTTAATTAGTTCTGGAGTATACAAAATATGGCCAACTTGTATTCCTGACCCTATAGTGATAAAAACACTATTTAGCTTCCCAGCTCCCCCCCCCCCCTCCTTAAATAAGTAGAAAACTCACCTTTATTCCTTTGTTTGGTGTTGGCAGCACCCCAATCTGTCTCCTTGGCTGACATAATCAGAATTGACGATCTCAGCCAATCCCATGCTTTCCTATGGTAAATTATTGGGAGGCTATTGCCCATGCATGGCAAAACGCTGTACCTGCTAATCAGCATCTCGTCTTAGAGTGCATCTCTACGGGGAAAGTTCAGAGCCTCAATGCAAAGCATGAGGACGCTGAAAGTCTGTGCTGCACACACAAGAAGCATCTCTAGTAGCCATCTGAGTGACTGCCACTGGACGTGCCCCTAGGGAGCCATGTTTACAGCACAAAGACTGCATGGACTTACTATACCCATTAAGCTGTAGTTGTTCATAATATGAACATAAATAAATGTTCAAATTTAAACTTGTAGTAAAAGACAGGAAAGCCATTTATTATTAAAAAGTAAAACTCAATCAGGTTTTTAAGGGTTTTATTTTTATCGTTAGTCAGAAGGTTATAATCCCTGGTCTTCTTGTAACATGAATTTGGTCAGGAGCACAATTTAATATATAGGGGTAAAACACACATATATATGAAGCATACAAGATCCAGCGCACCGAGTCACTCACTAAACAGCAATTTCAAAGCCCAAAGAATGTAAAAGTTTTTTTTGCTTGTTTTGTAAATACCTGACTTAGGTAATAGGGGATTAGTTACAGTACATGGTCGTACATGGTCGTACATGGCATAAGCCTGCCACAATATTATTGTACCCCGTTTTTGGCAGGTCCTATCATAGCAATCTAATGCCTGCTCTTCCTCCTGGGGTTTTCTGTAGTGCGAAGTTAAATAGGGCCCTGGAAAAAAGTAATTTGACAGGGAGGGGTGCAAAACCAAAGGAGTTGACATGGACTCCCAAATATATACATATGAAGCCAAGATGGTTGCACTCACCTGAACATGCATACATAATGTATACATATACATATATATATATATATATATATATATATATATGGACAGAAAGAAGACTCTGTGTCTCTACGATCATGAGTTCATGATCATGCAATTGTCTTATTACTATACTGCTTTTTAGTTTATTTTTCAGTTTTTCTTAAGGCATGGATTTCTTTTAATTGCTTATACATAGTGATGTCCCGAACAGTTCACCGAACGGTTCGCGAGCGGTTCGCCACGAACGGTTCACCACAGACTCATCATTGAGTAAACTTTGACCCTGTACCTCACAGTCAGCAGACACATTCCAGCCAATCAGCAGCAGACCCTCCCACCTCCTATATATAGATTTCACAATATAGATTTCACATATTGTGACTATTTTTGACCTTTAGTTATTGTAGATAGAGACAGACAAAAATTAGAGGTCAATAATACTTTGTAATGGAAATTAAAATGAAAACATTTATACAAGATGTTGGCATTGAAGGGATTAAATAATAAACACATATTTAGACGGTATATATAGACCCTTCAGTCCACATTACTGAAGAGAGTTGGTACGGCAAAGGAGGTAAGTATATGGTGGTTATAAATGAACACAGAGCATATTACATCACAATATACATACAGGCATAATAGAATTATAAAGTACATTGTGTTCATTACATTTCTGCTAGTACATGAGAGAATTAATTCTGAATAATATTATAGTGCTTCATCAAAGGCTTGCAAATTGTGACAAAAGCACAAATTCTGAGCCTTTCATTAGAAAAACATTTAAATTCCCAGAATAAAATGTTGAAGTGTTGTTAATAAGCTATTATTGTGTGATGGCAAAAGAGTGCTAAAATATTATGCACTTATTATTGCACTGGGTCATGGGTGAAGATGCACACATTTGAAAGCTAGTTAAAGCTGCTATAAAAGAACGCATATAAAAAGCTTGAATAAATCTGTCCTTGACAAACTTCGCAAAATAAACCTTTGAAGGTTATATTTGTCAAGAGACAAGGAGCTTAAATGTGCTTAACCCCTTAAGGACACATGACATGTGTGACTTGTCATGATTCCCACTTATTCCAGAAGTTTGGTCCTTAAGGGGTTAAACCAGCTGCTAAAAAGGAATGCCTATGAATTTATGATTGTTGTCAAATATTGACAAAGGTGGACCTAGAATAAATTATTAGGGAGTACGGAAAATCAGGAAAAACTTTTTCACACCTGTCATTTCCTCCTCCACGTATCCTTTTTCTTTAATTCCAACTGTATATTCTTTTAAGCACAACCTCTTTTGCAATTGTAAATATGTGCTTATGTACAATGACAAAATGTGTAAATGTGTTTGTGTATGTATGTAAATATATATATATATATGAATGTTTGTAAACAATTGGCAAATTCCACGTAACAAATAATCAACTTGGCTCCCCTAGTTTTTGGCTAATTACATAACTTGAATCCTCAGGTATAGGCAGTACTTTTGCACAGTTTCTCTTGTTTTAAATGAGGAATCTTATCGATCCTACATTATCAGAGTTATTTATTAAAAAGCGTATTCAAAATGAATTCAAGGTGAATTTCAAATTTAAAGCCGAGAGTAGCGTAATTGTAAGCATAGCTGACTACCCTATTTTGACTATTTTGACCTTAAATTTGAAAGTCAATGTGAAATCACTTTCATTTCTCAATTTAGTTTATAACTCTGTAAATAATTCATGCCCATATTACTCAGCATTGTGCAGGAAATTATGGGAACATAAATAATGTGCCACACCTCTATCCAGTCTGCCATTTCCTTTGTCTCTTGCACAGGTAGAGGAAGAAAATGAAGGTCCTTCACCAGCTCTCCCATATCTTTCTTTCCTAAATCTATTTTTAATCTATCTTTACCCCCATGCACTCTGTGCAGTGTGTAGATGTGAGAGTGTCTTTTGTCCTGTGGGACCTTACGTTTGACCCACTAGGCATAAGGTCTATGAAAAAAAAATGGCCTTTATACAGGGGCAGAACAAGTGGAGATGGAAGGAAGGGGTTGATTAGAAGGGTAATGTGGCAATCTAAATTGGGGAAGGAGAGGTTTAGATTGCTACTAGATGGCCATACATAGCCCATGTAGTAAATATAATTTTGGAGTAAATTTGGCCAGACACAAGAAAAAAACTTTAATCAGTATTAGTAAATCAGGATATCAGACAGGCACAGACTTTCTGGCCATGTAGCTGGTGCAACCACATCAGAGCCACAGCAGGTCAGAGGTCCCTTCCCAGTAACACTGACACAACTGAATAAGGATGAGGAGAGCTGGACACCAAGTGAGTGTGAGTTAAGTGTGTATTTGTGTGTTGTGTGCATATGGGTCAGTGTTTGTGTATGTGTGCATCTGTGCATGTGTGTATAAGTGTGTGCATGTGTGTCAGTGTTTGCATGTGTGCCAGTGTGGGAATATGTGCGTGTGTGTACAAGTGGATCTGCGTGTTTTAATGTATCTGTTAATCTGTGTCAATCAGTGAAAATCTCTCAGGGTTAATCTGTGTGTGTTTGTGTATGTGTGCATCCTTGTGTTGCAGTTTTTCTGTGTGTATCATTGTGTGGCAATGTGCATCTGTATGTGTGTGTGTGTGGCAATGTTTGTGTATGTGTGAACACACTACTGCATGCAAACACCAACATCACACACAAATGCATTTCTGTATTCAAACGCTGACAGTACACACACACGTGTATTAAAATGCCAACATGAAATAGAAACACATCCATGCATTCAAACACCAACACTGTACACAAATGTAGCCTTGCATGCAAACACCAACACTACACACAAGCAAATCCATGCATTCAAATACTAACACTACATTAAAACACACCCCAGGATTCAAACGCCAACACTACACATAAATACACCCATGCTTTCTCCATAAATAACACTCTTTACAAAAACATTCCTACATTCACACACAAACACTGCACACACATACAACCCTGTAGGGATGGGAACATGGTAGATCTACAGCTGACAAAGCATTATCATGTATCTATGTGTATAATAATGTAATCTTTTATGTAATTATATGTATTAATCTATATATATATATATTTGCGGTTATTTGTATTTTATGTATAGATAGATATATATAGAATGTCATTCTAAGTGTATTTTGTTACCAATATATATATATATATATATATATATATATTATTAATAACAAAATACAGTTAGAATGAAATTACATATGAATATATAATTTATATTAAATTTTGTTTCAATATTTTATTTATTTTTATTATTTTATTTATTTATTATTGTAATTATATGTATATATATATATAATATATGTGTATATATCTATTAAATATATAATATATATACATATTATATATATGTAACGTCATTCTAAGTGTATTTTAATATTAATATATATACTAATATTAGTATTAAAATACACTTTGTATGACGTTACATATATATAATATGTATATATTATATATATAATATATACATATATTATATATATATAAATACTTTTCATTTATTTTTTACACATGTCTAATTTTTTTTTTTTACTTTCCCACCAGCAGGGGGACTATCTGATAGACAGGAGGGCTGTCTGGGCTGTCAGGCAGCCCTCCAGAAGAGGATCGCGGCGGAGGTAAGTACCGCCGAGGTCCTGGGGGCTTAAGCCGTTACGGCGTTCTATGCCACGGCAACGGCTTTAAAGCCCTTTAAAGCCGCGACGGCATAGAACGCCGTAACGGCGTTAAGGGGTTAATTATAGATATATGTTTGCCCATCCATTCCTTTGACAGCATAGTGTATATGTTTTGTTATAAATAAATGATTTTCACATATTATAATACCGTAACTGAATGTTTGGCTTTGACTTTAATTCACTTCATTAAATCAAAGTGAAAGCTTAGACATTTCATTATTTTTTACCTTGCCCTACTGAGAGTTTTTTTAACACAATATTTTATGTTGTTACAAACACAGATATGATGAGATATGCTTTTACAACATGTGCAGCTAGTTGTTTGATTAGGTGTTGATATGAATCACACTTTATCTAGCCTTGACAGCAAAGCCAATAAATGTTAACAACAAGGCCACCTTCCCTTCAACATGATCATGTAATTGTTTTATTACTAAACTTTTTTAACTTGTTTTTCAGTTTTCTAAGTCGTCTACTTTTATATTTATATACTTCATTCGGTTGGTTGTGTTTTTTTTGTTCTTTTTTTTATTTAAAAAATAAATCATTCTAAAGCATATCTTTTGTAACTATTTGGGTCTTGTAGTTTAATGTACATACAGATACAACATATTTGATATGTGCAATTATCCTCAATACATGACAAGTGTGAATCAGGACCTTGTTTTTCTTGATAAACAGAGTTTGCAAAGAGTGTTTTTTTTTTACAGCTCAGTGCTCAGTGTATGTACATGTGTATATTCCAGCAAAAATATCTGCGTTTGCACATTATGAGATGCAAAGAAGCATATGTGACGTCTTCTAAAAAAGTGGGATAAAGTACTGAAGGTGGATAATCTCCATCGAAACAGGGAACCAGCACCCACATTCTATTTGTGACTCCTCCTCTTTTACATGTGTGCATCGCTTTTTAGAATGGATCATTTGTATCTCACAAATTTGCAGCCTGGATTAAAAACTGAAATTGCATTTTTTTTTTTTTTTAAACTAATATAATGAATATAAAATATAAAATACCTATTTTGAATATGCATATTTTTATATAACTAAACCTAAACAAATTGCTGCTAATAACAAAATCAGCAACCAACACGGAAATATTTGATTTGTATATCTGTTGCAAGATTAATTAAAGGATCACTATAGTGTCAGGGTCCCCCTCCTGTGGCGCTAAAGAGGTTAACAACCTTAATCCAGCGCCGGGCTCCATCGACGCTGGTGACCTCTCCTCCCCCGCCGACGTCAGCTCCTGAGTGTGCCGTGCGCACATTCAAACAGTCCATAGGAAAGCATTTCTCAATGCTTTCCTATGGACGTTCTGCACGCTGGATGCAAATTTTGCATCCAGCATCGCAGATGTGCCTCTAGCGGCTGTCAGGAAGACAGCCACTAGAGGTGTGATTAACCCTGCTATGTAAACATAGCAGAAACTGCTATGTTTACATCTAAAGGGTTAAAACCTGAGGGACCTGGCACCCAGACCACTTTAGTCTGGGTGACTAAAGTGTCCCTTTAAGCTTGCTTTAAATCCACTGTACTGTCAATACTCCCTAGCTTAATTTTACTAGTAGTCCAACTAAAACAGAACCACTCAAAAAAGTTTATGGCTTTTGCCTTTTGTAATTGCACCCTTATAAGATAGGGTCGTCAGTCAAGATGGACTTGCAGTAGAATCTAGAGTTCCAGGAAGGAGCATTTTCTTTTAAATATAAAGCTTAATTGACTCATAGTTTATATGTAGGGCCCCAGACAGTGAGAATGCAGAGAGTTAAAATCTTTGGATATAGTTAAGCCAACCCTGTCAAATATGAAATGAGTAAAAAACATAGATACATTATTTTAGACTAAAATAAACAACATGGAAAAAATCTTGACTTTTGTTTTAAACAAACTATCGGCCAGTAAAGTATAGATTAAAGGTGGTTTTAGCTAGTAGACATGAAGAAGACTTTGTGTCTTTGTATATGATGAGCTGCTGTGCATTTTCTAAGGATTAATCTTCTTGTGGCAAAAGGCATGCAACGTAGTTTAGGGCACTCGTGATTGTCCTTTTTAATTTTGGCATGCTCTAATCATGAGTCCTTTTCAGTACTTAAAGATTTTTGATTGGCTGACTGTCATGGTAGAAAATTTCCTATATAAAGAGAGCTTAGGTAAGAGACTGTTCTCTCATACCAGGGTATTTGGTTGAGAGCAGCCTTTTAGCAGAAGAGTTATATCACAGGTCCCCCATATCCTCCCTTATTACTAATAATTGTTACCTTGTAGTTTATTGAAAGCTTGGGCAAACTTCTCTAATTTAAATGATGATTGAACTTGCTGAGATTGTAATATTATGGTCTAGCTGAAAATAGCATATCAGCTAACAGTTTTTAAAGTCTTCGTATTTTTTTGGAGGGGGGTTTATTTGCTGCAATTTGTGATGTATTTATGTTTAATTTAAAAACCCCAATAAATATGACGGCATTGCTCATTAAATTTAATTTTCTGGTATCTGTCTTTGATTGCATGTATTCTGCTGCCTATTTTACACATACACTGTGATACATTATTGTTGCACATTGTGTGTTTGATATAAATTCCTAATTCATTTCATAGATTGTATGTACACTTACATGGAGCCAAATTTGTGTGATCTACCTTTATATAACTCATGTTTACTCATTGTTTGTGTGTGCGTACATCATGTCTATCTTGTATGACATGTACCTTTAGATACATAATATATGCATTGGGTATGTTTTTGTGTAACATACATTTAAATATAGCCTGTGTACACACATGTAATGCCTATGAAATGTATACAAGAAGTTTTGGTACACATTGGTCACATTAGAAAATATATTTTTTGTAATTTGATTGGATCATTGTTATATATAATATAACAGTTTGCCTCCCGGGGCCAGATGGAATTAAAAAACCCATGTATGACAGTGTATTGTATCATTTTGAAAAACATAGTAAAAAAAATAAAAAAACATAAAAAAATGATTGCTTCCTGTACCTGACAAGACAGAACTTCTGCTTGTGACAACGTGTTAATGGAGGGTATACTGCTTCCTTCAAATACGCTTTTTCTTGTACTTATCCGATCTCTTTCATTTTGAACAGCTGTAAATGAACAGAATTTTGAAATAGAAAATATAGATTCATTTTTTTCTTTATTTTATATTTTTGTAACGTTTAGAACCATTTGTATCTTGTAATAGTAAGGATACATTGAAATATTCTCTCATTTTCAAGTATATTTTAAGAGACAGATATAATTACTTTTCTCAATGGGATTGACTATATTGGCCTTAGAAAAGTGGACGGCTGAGTGAACAAAACACTGCTAGGAAGATAAACTGTTGCTTTGAAGTTTATATTTTTTGAAACAGAGGTGCAATACCTTGCTTATATATACAAGGCATAAACTGATAACTAATTATGCTGTTTCATAAACTGCTCAGTTGGCATAATGTTTAGAGAAATTTAATTCTACAGCTTTAGTACAAAAAAAACAACTACTTTTTAACACACAGATATGTTTAAAAAAAAAGAATAGAAAGCAACTCCAATTTTAGCTACATAAAAGTTGTTTGTTAAATGTCTTTCAGTTCTAATCCTTAATTTTGAACTAAACTATCCCTCTTTCCACATTAAAATTTTCTTTAAAAATTCTTATCTGGTGTAAAAATGGGTGCATAGTTTTGCATAAAGAGAATACAATACTTATGTGTAATATGTGTTTTAAACATACATATAATTTACAGACTATATTTTTCAAAAACAGTGAAATTAGAAATATAACAAGGTATATTTTCCATTATGGCCTCTAGGTGGCCATCTGCTCCTAGATCGGATGTCTGTTGACAATATATGTTTGTCTCCAAATAATAAATGTTCATTAGTGTTCACCACAATTATTTTAAGAGTACTAACAAATTAATGAACCAAAAAAGGAGCCTATTTTATTTCTATAGTTTATATTATATACACAGTGATATTTTGTATTTTTTATTTATACAATTTTGTTTTGTACCACCATTAGCACTATTTATCTTGGTAGACTTAGTAGGTTTTGTAAGGACTTTCTATGTTTCCTCTTCTTACAAAAAAAGGTTTTCTTTGGATTTTGCTACCGGTTTCATTTTTCCCAATAAGATTTTTAACCAGTGACTCTTCATAACACAGTGCAGTTGATTTACAGTCATTATTATCTGAGCTGAAATGTCCGTGCTCGGTAACTGTCTTACAATTTGAGTAGAAATGTTATCATTTGTAACTAAGGCTTGAATACTATTACCAGAGATTGGTTTATTACTGGTAATTGAATAGCAATTTTCCCATACTTCCATGAGAACATTGCTATTCAATTATCAGAGATAAAAGAATCTAGTCTCAAATCTAAAATCTGCCATAGATATATTTGTAGCTGCTAATGTAATCACAGAAAAAATAGTTAGTAATAAAATAAAGATTACAGATTTGATTATTTGCGTGAGGACTACAGTTCATCATAATACAATGCTGTAAAATATTAGACAAAGTTCTAAAGAAAGTCTTTGATTTAGTATTCATATAGTATTACTTGGACATTATAACAATGCCTACGGTATTCAAGGAGATATGATAAATGAAAAATAATACACATATTTTGTATTGACAGTATTTACAGGAGTGCTCCAAGTATCATAACCTCTCCAGTGTATTGTAGTGTCTATGGTGCAAGGAGACTTTGGGCACTGTCCCTTCAGATTTATTTACAACTATCTTGAGGGTTATGAGAGTGTATTCTCTTACACTGTGTGCACCATAACCACTGCAGTAAGCTGGTTGATAGTGGTTTATTGTGGTATAAAAAGCAAAAGTCAGTAAAAACTGTTTTAACAATGTCAGTGACACAAAAGGCAAAGACAAAAATGTAGTATACTTTGATCTAGCTCATATGACAAACACGTTAACGAAGATGCCCTTCCTACGGTGTCTTAATAAGCCTCTAGACTGTAAGCTCATTTAAGCAGAGCCCTCATCTACCTATTGTTCCTGTTACATTTTGCAATTGTCTCACATATTGTTATATTTCAGAAAATTGTAAAGCGTTGCGGAATAAGTTGGTGCTATATAAATACCAATAATTATAATAACTAGTTCCCTGAGATAAAGAAACCCATCTTTTACTCCTATCAAAACCCATAAAAGAATGTTGGTGTTAGTACCAGCTATTATTCTGTCAATAATTTGGTTTAGGTATTTTCTATGGGATCACAGTAAATCATGTTGAGCCCCTTTAAGGAAGAAAGTGCTGTGCTGTGAAAATTAATATTTTTATTAGACTACAAAATGCATTTTATGGCATCTAAATATCTTACCTTCTTTTTTCATTCCAGCTCTGAAGCATTTTTTTAAACGACAGAATCTGCATTGATTCCTTTTGTCTTTATCAACAACACATTGTCTGCTAAATCTAGTCGATATGCAAAGTAAATGAAAACATTGAAAGATCAGAAAATAAATTATGCATAGTTTGCGTTGATGCTTTTGTTTATTTACAAGTGAAATCAATTATCCAGCACAGCTTCCTCAGATGTAAAAAATTAATTCGCAAAAAATAACATCTATGGGAAGAATGTAACAGAACTAGCTTGTCTACCATTGCTCATAAAAACTGAGCATAAATACTGTTATGGGACAAAATCACCATGCCTCTATGTTCTATAAGTATATAATCATTAATACTATGTTCCAGTGTTTAATAAAAGCATGAAACATTGGTTCAGCACACAAGATGTCCTGGCTTCCACTGGCAGGAGCATACTAAAATGGGGTGGTGGTACTCGCCTGGTGACTAGCCAGAGGGGGTGCTCAGATCACCCCTATCTCACCTGTCACTCTTTGTAGCATGGTCCCAAATAGAGGATTTCACTACCTCTACCTGGGGCTTACAGAAAGCTCCTTCACTGATACAGTCTGCAGGGGCGTAGTTAAATCCCGCCAGAACCCGCTGCCTGTTAGCTGCTGCAATGCATGCCAAGGGGGTAACAGGAAGGAGACACCAAAGACTGAAACTAGACAGCAGGTACTGCAGCCCATGGTTTCCTCTACTCCCCCACCCAGTGATTTGGTGTATTACTGTATGCCTGTAATTATGTGTGTGTGTGTGTATTTGTGTGTGTGCGTGACTGTCTTCTTGCAAGTGTGTGTGACTGTATATCTGCAACTGTTCATGTGTATGTGCCTGTAACTGTGTGTGTATGATTGTGTCTGTATCTGTGTGTGTATTTGTTTGTGGTGGTGCAGGGTTTAGCAAAATTGGCTGAGAGCAATGAGCCAATGTTCTCAGTGAATTGCACTGCATGGCTTAATCCAGGAAAACTAACAGAAACTCCTAAGCAGAAGCTTCCAGCTCTCCTGGCCGATGAAAAGAGGTGGGGGAACTATGCCAAAAAGGATATCAAACAATGCTAGAATGGTCTGATTACTTACAATGTAACTAGAACACATTTGGCATGATAACCACTACAGTGTAAACTATTGGTTATGGTGTTTGGAGTGTTCCTCTAAAAGGTCTTTAACTTATGTGAAATACCTGCAAGAGTAAACATGACTTTTCCTTATGCTACGCCTGAAGAAACCTTTGCATCCATCACAGCTTGAAGCACCATAATGCTTGCCAGTAGCTCTGTCTCCACATATTGCACATATGATGTTGATGCCGTTATCAACAGTATTCATTATGACTGATTCACCTGGAGAACAATCTAATAAATAAAACCAGAAAACAAGAAAGACAGGATGGTTAAAAAGTTAATTTGTATAGGTACTATATTCTTCTAAATATATCAACATATTTATGGTTTATGGTTTATAAATATGGTTATTATATATAATACAAGGCTCACAGTCTCTTAATCTCTCTCCTAATAAATGATAAAATAATAAAAACAGTGATCAGAACTCTAAACAATTTTCCCAAATATGTTTCCTATACTAATGGATCATAAAAAATCAAACTATGTTTTGGTATATATAAAGGGTCATACTTGGAATTCGTAGATTTTGGTTGGTGTCTAAACCAATATTGGATTTGATTAAATATTAAAATGAAGATTAAAGCTTTTCAAATAATTTAATATTTTTGGTTAAACCTTTCAATTGATTTAATATTTAAAAAAAAAAAGTGTATCCACAAATATGAAGTCAAGGCCAATATAAAAACATAATAATAAGAACAATGAAACGCCTGTTTGAATACATCTGTAAGGGAGGTAATTACTTATCAAGTTAATGATCTAGTATGCTATATTAAATGTTAGCCTGGATGCTCTTTTTAATGTCCATTCGGGGCTCGAGTCCTGCAGGAACGCGTGGGAATGGCGTTCCTGCACTTTCTCCACAGCAGGGACGCTTTCCCATTACTAGTACTGCAGGACCCAGGGCTGGCAAAAGCGGCCGCCAGAGCAGGGAGAGCACAAATCCGAATCCCCTGCCTCTGGCTGGGGACTCGGATTTTGAAACTCACCTCTCTCCCTGCAGCCTGCAGCCAATGGTGTTGGACGGCCTCTCCTGATGATGTCACTTTTTTTACCCAGGACGTGACCCCTGTATCCATTGTTTTGAAGGGGAAATGCCCACCATATAAGTTTTGTTTACTTATATGAGAAAGACAAAAATTACTAAATTATGTATTTCTTCTCTTCATTCACACAAGCATTAACCCTTTTTTTTTTAAATCATGTTACAACTCCTGTTTTATTAAAATTACTAAACCTAGTCCTTCTTTGTAAAAAGGAACAAATAACATTTTAATTTTCCAATTATAAAGACTTGACTGTGAAATTAAATGAAAAAGCAAAATGTAGCTCAGTTAAGCTAAGAATGTATAAAAGTTGCTCTATGTGATCTTCACAAACAGCTACTCTAGCAAAAATAAAAAAGAGAAGCAAATTAAGAATCCAAAATGTTAAATTGTTTACAAAAACTAGATACATTTGTAACAAAACTTGAACTGAAATATTTTATTTTAAGTTTTGTAAATAAATCAATCAAATTAGATATTGAATTAGCAACAAATTTGGCATCAAAGAAGATAGCGTGAGTTGTAACACAAAATATAAAAATGTCAAAAATCTATCATACATATATAAAATATATACTAATGTATCAAAAAGTATCAACGTACTTAAATATTTCCAATACATTAAATAAAACGTTTTAAAAGTTTATCCAAAATATTAAATTGAGGTCTAAGTTTGGGAACTTTAACGTGACTACTCTCTTTCAATTTTAAGTTATGAAATGCACTTTTATTTTATCATTTGCCTTGTCTTTAATAAAGATATTTTAAAAAAGTAGTATTTTGTAACATTTGTGTAGAAACTTTTTTTTTTCAGCAGGATCAGCCTAGATTATGCCCCTGCAGACTCACTGCTTAATTATCTGCAATTGAAGAGTTTAACCCCTTAAGGACACATGACATGTATGACATGTCATGATTCCCTTTTATTCCAGAAGTTTGGCCCTTAAGGGGTTAATCACTTTGTTTCTGTTTATGCAGCCCTAGCCACACCTCCCCTGGCTGTGACTGACCCAGCATGCATGAAAACAAAATGGTTTCATTTTCAATCAGATGTAACTGGAAGTTTTTATCTCCTGCTCTGTAAATTGAACTGTAATTACATACAGGAGGCTTTTGTAGGTTCTAGCAAGCTATAAACAAAGCATGAGATAAGTACAATATTTGCAATAAAAATAAATGTAAACATTAGATGACACTTTACAGCAGGGGTTCTCAACCCAGTCCTCAGGACCCCCTACCAGTCCAGGATTTGGGGATTACCTGGGTGTGTCTCAGGTGTTTCGAAAAAGGGAAAAAAAACACCTTAGATTCTAAGGTGTTTTTTTTTTCTTTTTCTAAACACCTTAGACACACCCAGGTAATCCCTAAACCCTGGACTGGTAGGGGGTCCTGAGGACTAACGTTGAGAACCCCTGCTTTACAGGAAGTGTTTAGGACTGATGTGCAAGTCACATGCAGGTAGGTGTGACTAGGGCAGCATAAACATAGTGATTTAGCTCCTTAATGGCAGACAATTGAGCATTCATACTGCAGGGACATGATCATTAAGCTAATGTTATTTTGGTGACTATAGTGTCACTTTAATAAAGTGGTTTCTGTGTAAATATCATGGCTCTGCAGTCTCACTCCACAATGCTCTTCCATTTTGGAGTATATTAAATTTTGTTTCTGTTTATGCAGCTCTAGAAGCAGCTCCCCTGACTGTGACTCACACAGCCTGCAGCCTCTCGTGAGCTCCCAGCCGTCAAAGCATTGCTGCAATTTACCACAGCAATGCTCTGTGCGCCATACCAGGCTCATGAGAGTTGGATTGAGGAGCTGCCAAAATCAGAAGATAGCATTTGCTGAGCTCTCTCATTGCCATAGGGTCACCTGGCAGCATGCATGATGCCACCAGACCACAAGGGAGTGTTGTGTACCCCTCCCTGTCCACAGTTAAGAGGCAGGGAGGTAGGAATAAAAAAAAAAAAAGGTTTATCCCAAAGAATGTAGCCCCTATCACACCTACAAACTTACACACACAGACACAATGCATCCTCTACAAAAACACACAGTCTGCATTCACTCGATACTCAATAAAGCCACTCATATTCTTGAAAATATTAAACATTTTACTGGCCTGTATAGTCTGTGCATTTACCACTCAGTAGAAGTAAGATTTAGAAAAAAATATTAAACAATAAACATTTTCAGTTAAGGGAAGATTTGAGTAAAAATTGTGTTTCTTTTTCAAAACGGCAAATGAACAGAATAGAATATAGGTAGCAATTATTGGAAATTCAGCCTTTTAATATCATAATTAAAGTGCACAATACTAAACATGTACTTTGTACATCAACCAAATTAGTTAATCATTAAGATATATTATAAGTCATATAAAATATATGCAATGAATAAATTGCAGTGTATGCAAATGGTTTCCAGGTTTATTTTCTCTCTCCCATAAGTCTTCATGTTCTTTTCTAATGCATAAATATTTATTTAGTTTTTTCCAATCCTTCTAAACCTAGCAGACTAATGTATCCATGAATCCTGCTTTTTTACATTTCTGGTCTTATAACTAAGCATATCAAAAAGAACATTTATTTGTTTGTTTTTTTCTTGGTTTCAGCTCTTTAGCTTTTTTATAACCTGCCTCACCCTGTCTGTTTTCCTAACTCATATGATCATGATTTATCTCAAGCTGACCTATATCCCTGTGACATTTATCTACATAATATGACAAATTTCAAAGATAAAAACCCACCTCCTAAATGAAGGATATTAGTGTGAGTTCTAGTAGGCAGCTAGTTCAGCTGCCGTTATAAAAATTGTAGAAGGTATAATTTGTCAGTAAACCTACCACTGATATTAATCAGGTAGGCAATGTATGTACAGAGAATGGTTGGCAACAGTGGGCTACAGTGCTTATGGTGCTATGAATTTCCTGGAACCCCTCGATGCATTTTTAGAACTTCTTACTGCGGGTCCTCGTTTCTCTGCAGCCTACAGAAGACAGAGACAGAAGTTCTGCAAGGAGCTGGCCCTGTACTAAGCACAGAAGTACAGGGCCAGCTGATTGTTCTAAGCCAACAGTTAAAACCTGCACTGCCAACCTTAGCTCAGTGCTAAGAGCTTCTTCCTGCAGAGGAGGCAGGAAGTGATAACTGACAGACTCTAGGTCTAAAACCATCTGATTACTTACATTAGGGGGTGTGAAGGAGGGCCCCTAAGTCTAAAACTGTTTGACTACTTATATTAGGATGCCCGTAGTGGGCACTATGGGCACCATAACCACATCAGCACACTATAGTGATATGGTACTTGGAGTGTTCCTTTAATTTTTAGAAGAATAATTTGAGGCTGCAGTCCGCAACCCTTTTTACCAGCTCTCTTTTGCCATTTTCTCCCCTTGCCAGGCCTATCAGAGTGTTTCTACTGGTCGTCCTGAGGTTAGGTCCCCAAGACTGCACATAGGTGATCTGTAAATTATTGACTGTTAATCTAACGTGATCTGTTAATGATGTATGTAAATATACTAGAACTAACATGTAGAACAGAATAGATCTTCAAACTTTCTGTTAACAGTCATAGTAGTTACGATAACATTACTGAAAGAAAAAAATATATTATGTCATGTGATTGAGAGGAGAGGACACAAAATGCCTGTCTGTTGGAACATGACATGTGATATTTACAAATGTTTCTACCTATGATTAATATTGCAATCCCAGCCCTCTTTCTAAATACAACGTAAAAATACCCTTAGTTCATATTTGTTCATTATCTGACTTAAGATGAAGAGCTAATAATAAAACAACAACAACAAAAAAAAACTGAAAGAAATTATGGCTAGGTGTTCTGAAATATAGGAAGTTCAAAATAAATTGAATACAAAATGTTATTAATATATCAATAAATGAGGAATATAATTGACATGGTTGTGAAATTAATTGTATATAAATAATGTGCTAAAATTATTTTGAGGTGTGTGGGTAGGAACTATCAATTAATTAGCGACTCAAGATAGTTATTGGTAACCACGATTATAGCTGCTTAAATATTACACGCTAGTCACACAGCATACAGATAATTATGCAGTTTGAAACAACATGGCATCTCAATGAATACCTATTCTTCCTTGTGTAGGAAGCAGTGCAGTCAAGAAAAAAAACATGACATGTCCCATTGAGGACTTGGGGCTAGAGTGTATTATAAAAGATATGCATTCCTCTAGTTAATGAATAGCAATTTCCTATAGATGTCAATATGAGAATTATTTTCCAGTTACCAGAGGTTCATTTCTCTCTTTCAATAGAATTCGGCCTTTGGTAAAATATCAAACTTTAAAGACACTGTAGGTACCCAGACCACTTCTGCCCATTGGAGTGGTCTGGGTGCCTTGCCTCTCTCCCCTTAGCCCTGTTAGTCAAAACACTGTGGTTTTGGAGAAACCGCAGTGTTTTGATTACAGGGCTAATCCCACCTCTTGCTGCTGTCTCTCAGCTTCCAGATTCTTACAGTACCAAATGCGTTTTAAATTACGTTCAACGTCACCACGCTCTGCGTCGAACCTCACTGGAATCCCCATAGGAAAGCCAGGGCCGGATTAACATAGGGGGTGATGGAGCTGAAGCTCCAGGCCCGTGGAATAGGCCCATTTAAAATATATATATGTATATATATATATATATATTTATTTATTTTTTACACACTACTCTTAGGTTTGCCACCTGACTGGTATTTTAAGGCACAGCCGGTATTTGAGGCTGCCTGGCCGTGACGGTATTGCAGTAATACCGGCAATACAAACGCAAATATTTTTCTAAGTATAAACGGAGATTACTCTGCAATACCAGCACCGGCCAGTAGGGGTCTGTATATGGACAGAGGCAGGGATAGGATGTTACAGCATCTCCCTGTCTCTCTCTACTCATTGATCCATGGGGGAGCAGCTACACAGCACAGAGTCCAGACAGCAGCTCCCAGCCTGCAGAGGCAGACTACAGCTCAGGCATGTGAAGGATGGGGGGAAAGGCAGCAGGGAGACATGGGGACACTGAGACGCTAGGGGACACTGTGAGACATGGGGACACTGAGACACTAGGGGTCACATGGGGATACTGAGACACTAGGGGTCACATGGGGACACTGATACACTAGGGGACACTCAGAGACATCAGGACACTGAGACACTGGGAAACATGGGGACACTGAGATACTAGGGGACACTGTGAGACATGTGGACACTGAGACACATGGGGATGCTGTGAGACATAGGGAGACACATTGGAACATGGAGACACTAGGGACACAGTGTTTCGATGTCTCCAAGTGTTCCCATGTCTCCCAGCCAGTGTCCCTAGTGTCTCAGTGTCCCCATGGCTCCCAGTGTCCCCTAGTCTGCCTGTGTCTGTGTCCCCATGTCTCTCAGTGTCCCCATGTCTCCCAGTGTCCCGATGTCTCTGAGTGTCCCCAAATGTCTGTGTCCCCATGTCTCCCTGTGTCCACATGTCTCCCAGCCAGTGTCTGTGTCCCCATGTCTCTCTGTGTCCCCATGTCTCTCAGTGTCCCTATGTCTCCCAGCCAGTGTCCCTAGTGTCTCAGTGTCCCTCATGACACTGTTTGTCCCCATATCTCTGTGTCCCTAGTGTCTCCATGTCTAATACTATCCTTACCTTTTTTTGTCATTTTACCCCACTCCCTCTAGCATGTAAGCTCATTGAGCAGGGCCCTCAACCCCTCTGTTCCTGTGTGTCCAACTTGTCTGGTTACAAATACACGTCTGTTCGTCCACCCATTGTAAAGCGCTTCGGAAATTGACGGCGCTCTATAAATATCATAATAATAATAATAATAATAATAATAATAATAATAATAATGTCTCCCAGTGTCCCCAAATGTCTGTCTCCCCATGTCTCCCAGTGTTCCCATGTCTATGTCCATGAGTGCCCCATGTCTCCCAGTGTCCCCAAGTGTCTGTGTCCCCATGCCTCCCAGCCAGTGTCCCTAGTGCCTGTGTTCCCATGTCTCCCAGTGTCCCCATGTCTCTCAGTGTCCCTAGTGACTTATTTTCCCTAAATGTATGTGTCACCATGTCTCCCAGTGTCTGTGTCCCCATGTCTATGTGTCCCTAGTGTCTGTGACACAATTTCTCCCAGTGTCCCCAAATGTCTCAGTGTCCCCATGTCTCTCAGTGTCTCCATGTCTCCCAGTGTCCCCATATCTGTATTCACAAGTGCCTCCATGTCTCCCAGTGTCCCTAAGTGTCTCAGGGCCCCCATGTCTCCCAGTGTCCCAAAGTGTCTCAGTGTCCCCAGGTCTCTCAGTGTCCCCATGTCTCACTGTGTCCCCTTGTCTCTGAGTGTCCCCTAGTATCCTACTGACACTGGACATACTGAGACATAGGGACACTGGGAGAAATGGGGACACAGACACTGGGAGACTAGGGAACTGGGTGACATGGGGACACTGACACTGTGATACATAGGGACACTGATGCCAGGATGGCCTTCCAATTCTTTGGTGGACAGACATGCTCCCTTTTTGGCCATGTTCACCCCTTTTGGCAGTTCTGGTCACGTGACTCGCGTCAGTGGCCCATCCTTTACCCCGCCCATTGACTTCCTGCTTCACTGAACACTGCTGTTAGGAGGGGTATGAATTTAGTTGAAAGATGAAAGCATAAATTAGATAAAGAGATTAGCATAGAGTATCTGTTTTCTTATAGCTGCATCCTTTGAGTTTCCCTCCAATACCAACTCCATCAGATACATGACGCTTGAGAGGTATGACTGTTTTAGTGTTTTTGGTCATTAAGATTCTGTAATTAGGCCCCATAATATTTGTCAGCACCAGGCCCACTGGGCTCTTATTCTGCCCCTGAGGAAAGCAATGACTAATGCTTTCCTACAGGGAGGTCTAATGCACGCGCACAGCCATTGCCTCGCATGCGCATTAGGGCTCCCCCGCCAGCAGTCAGCAACGGGGGAGGAGTGTGGGCAGAGCTGAGCTAGCGCTGGACCCAGGTAAGTGACTGAAGGGGTTATTGACCCTTCAGCGCTGTGGAAGGGGGCCTTGACAGAAGGGGAAGCTACAATGCCAGGAAAACGAGTTTGTTTTCCTGGCACTATAGTTTCCCTTTAATAAATAGAAAGGTACATACCAGAAATATCTATTTTATACACAATTTAGGAAACTTACTTTATCTTTTTGTTCATTTGTTTCTCTACTCAACAAGTACAAAATACCAAGATACATATTTCTAGAAATAGTTGAAAGATAATCAAAAATTAAATAAATTGTGAAATCATCAATATTTCCACCAACAAAATAACATGTCTTTAAAGGGAAACTATAGATGTATTTAAAGGTAAATTATAGTTGTATAGTGCCTCCCTTGCTCGCATCACCCCGATGAAAGGGTTAAAAAAAATATGCTTCTCTGCCGACGTCAGCAGCAACTTAATACCATTTGAACTACATCATTGGAAAGCATTGTACTCCTACATCATGCAGTGGCCAAATTGAAATTGCTGCATCAGCACTGTTACTGTGGAACTGTGCAGCCAGAGGGGGCACTGTGGTGGGAGGACGTCCTCCTGGGTCATATATAACAGTGCAGGGGAGAGACAGGGAGAGGAATCACTGCCCTGCGTTAGGGGAGAATGAGGTATCCAAGCAGCTGCTGGTAAGTGTGAGTCAGTGTGTGTGTGCTTCAGTGTGTTGTGTGGGTTGGTATGGGCTGGTGTGGGTCCGTCTGTGTGGGGTTGGTCATCAGTGTGGGGGTCAGTTTGTGTGTAGGAATGGGGGTTTAGTCTGTGTGTGTGTGGGGGTCAGTCTGTGTGTGGTGGGGGACAGTCTGTGTATATGGGTCAGTCTGTGTGTGTTTGTATGGGTCAGTCTTTGTGGGGTGGAGCAGTGTGTGAATAGGGGGGCAGTCTGTGTATGTGTATGTGTATGGGTCAGTGTCACGGTTCTCACCATTACATCTAGATGGCCAGACGAGCTTGCCACAGAAGTGCCCAACAGGTTACTTTATGGTTCTAAGCCTGTGTTCCTGCCTCTGAGCCAATTCAGTTCTTGTTTTGGCATGTAGCTTATTCTTGCTATATCTCCAACACTGGGGGACTGGACTTAACCTGTGACTGGAAAATTATCTTCCAGTTTCCGTGAAAAGGTGTCTTGCCTGTAATAAGGAAGGTGCAGCGGTGGAACTACAGGCAGTGCTGGTGTTGCGGTTACACTGGAGCCCATCGAGTGGCCCGTGCAAATAGTAATAATTGTTTTGGCCCGCATGTTCAGGGGGCCCAAAAATTTTTGCACCAGGGCCCACTCTGTTAGTTCCGCACTGTGCAGCAACTTCCCCGGCACACAAGCTCTGCCCCTGTATGGAAGATCGCCTCACCGTACGCAAGCTCTGCTCCCAATCTCTGTCTGTTTTGGAGAGCTGAGTGGATCTTTCCCTGGTGTCCAGTGTGTCTCCTCTCAATCTTCCTGCAGTTTCTCTCTTCTCTTTTGCTCACTCTCTGTAGTGATGCCGGGGCCGGAGTAACGTCATGTCACTAAACAGCGCATAAGGGAGCAGAGTGTAACTACAGGAAAGTTACTGATCCCTTGCGCGCCGCCCCCATGCTCCCCTCGGCAGCAGGCTTTAATGTTTCCTGTGCTGTTTAGCAAAGGGCTGACAAATGCCAGGTGCCAGGTGAAATGTCTAGCCTGGGATTTGTCAAGCCCTCTGTATGTTTGTGTGTGTGTGTGTGTGTGTGTGTGTGTATATATATATATATATATATATATATATATATATATATATATATATATATATGTTTTATAACTGCTCCTCTACCAGGCCCCTTCTGTGCCCCCCCCAAATATAATCCTGAAGACGCCACTGGGAGTTAACCCTGCAATGTAATCATTGTCAATTATCAATAACTGCAATAATTACAACTGCAGGGTTAAACTGACAGGGACAGTGCACCCAGACCACTTCAATTAGCTGAAATGGTCTGGGTGCCTATAGTTCCCTTTATTAGGTTTCTCAAAGCATCATAACCACTACAGCAGAGTGTAGTGATTATTGTGCAGGAGTATCCTGGCCTTGTACACTGGGGAAAACCATTAGGTAACAGTTCCCTACTGAGCTACGAAACTATCTCTCCTCCTGGTTAATGCATTTCCAGTCATCATCTATTGTCTGAGAGAGGCAGCTAACAACTCCTCATCCAATGAATGAATCACTGTGAAAGAAAAATAGCACAGAATTGACAATAGCCTGCCCAGAACTCTTATTTCAGGGTGGCTAATGACATCCCTATGCCACCTCCAACAGTGAAGGAGTTAAGCTCGGCACGTGCAGCATATTACAGAGAAATACTTTACAGATTCATGGCACCATGACCACTTTGAATCACTAAAGTGCTTGAAGTTACCATTTAAGTGCAAAATATTATATCAAACAAAATTGTGACACTATTGTGCTAATAAATGTACACCTTATCATTAAACACATTTCATAATCTGCAGCATAGATCAGGAACCTGGGAAAAATGTCAAATGAAAATTTTAATAATATTTTTTTAATGTTTTGTTATTTTTAGCTTCTTTATTCTGTAATCTTTCATCATCATATATACAACAAGTCACCAAAACCACTTTAGCTTATTAAAATTGTTAGATGCAAAGAGTACTCTGCACTGCAGAAAGCACCTTCAATGGGGACATGAGCATCAGAAGTGGACCTTGGAGCAATGGAAGAAGGTTGACGTGTGAATGTACATCATTTACCTGGGGAAGAGATGGTGGAAAGATGCACTATGGGAAGAAGGAAGGGTTGCTGAGGCAGTGTTATGCTTTGGGCAATGTTCTGCTGGGATCCTAGCATTCATGTGGATGCTACTTTGACACCTACCACCTACCTAGAGATTGTTGCAGACCACGTACACCCCATTCACGGCAGTGATGCTACCTGATTGCAGCGACCTCTTTCAGCAGGATAATGCACCCTGCCACATTGCAAAAAGTGTTCAGAAATGGTTTGAGGAACATCAAAACAAGTTCAAGGTTTTGCCTTGGCCTTCAAATTCCCCAGATCTCAATCTGATTGAGCATCTGTTGGATGTGCTTTAACAACAAATCCAATCCATGAAGGCCCCGCCTCGCAACTTGCAGGACTTAAAGAACCTGCTGCGCATGTATTGTTGTCTGGAATGTATATCTGTTTCTGTGAACATTCTGTCAGTTTAACAAAGAGAGAGGCTTTACACTTTACTGTCTTATGCTCGACCTATTTCCTATATCACTTTCCTGTACATTGTACTTTTTTGTTGGATATTTTAGGTTGCAGCTGAATATACTATAGTACTCTATTATCCAATCTATGTTTATTCATGCTTCACTTGGATAGTACTATGGTCTAACCTTTAATCAGTCTCTGTAACTTTACACTTAGACCATGGTTTAACCCCTTGTCTACCTGGGTACACTGGTATACTTTTCCAATGCACTATTTACCTACCAAGGACTAACGAAGGTACTATTAATTGCTGCTTTATTCGGACAGAACTATGGTTTAACCTCTAGGTAATCCATGTTTTTTTTTAACACTAATACTATGGTTTAACCCCTTGTCTACCTTGGTACACTGGTTTATTTTCCAGTGCACTACTTACCTACAAAGGGTTATCAAACGTGCAACAAATAAGCCTAATTAATAAAGCTTGTATATTAATATTTTAAGCGCCTGTCTGGATAATCCAATGGTTATTCATTATCTATACTATATAGAGGAGTAGCCTTACATGGCTAGTATATTTCACTTGCACTGGGGATATATGTGGTTTGTGTATGTATTGGTGCATGCAGAATGGACTGTGATCCCATTTACCTTCAGATACTGATTACATTTTTCCAGTTTTTACCTCATTCACTTTATTGTGGATTAGGTGAATCTTTCCTGGCTTATTATTAGGGTTAAGCCCTTTGGACACTACTGAAGTGTCTACACTGGTATATAGATCCCAAAAAATAAACTCTTGGGTATCTTGTTCTTTTGATTACCAAAATTGTTTATATCATCAGATTTGTAGCAACAAAATCTTTTTTTTTTCTTTTAGATTTTTTTTCTTTTGACCCCACAAATCTTTCTTAAAGAGTATACTCTGTAAACAATCAACAACCATGAATTGACAACTGATCTGCGGAATCTAGATACAACAGATATATATTTAGATATATAGAATAAATGTAACCATCCATTGTAACTTTATTTAAGCGAATATCTGGACAATAGAAATGGCAGATTCTTTATATTTTAGAAAATGTTACCATGAAATAGCTATGGCTAATTATTAACCTGATACATTGTTTGTTATCAGTGACAAAAATAAGGAAATTTGGTTCTATGTTTAGTTTTGCTTACAAAAGAAAGCCATTCAAGTTTCCAGTGATAAAAGTGATTAAGCACTTAAGTGCACTCTTTTTTAACTTTTACAAACTGAGAAACTATAGGCATGTGTCAAAAATATATTAAATTAATATTTCACTTATGTTTTGTAGATACTCTTACCCCATTATCCACAACCAAAAATGCATGCAAAATTAGTCTTTAAAATATACCTTAAAGTTAAAATGTTACACTAGATAAATATTTAATTTATCACATAGCTAACCATTAGCCTTTAGCAGGAAAAATATGTCAACAATACCCGTTCAGGATCAGACAAGGTCTATCATAGTTTGTCTGCTTTTAGTTATGTGATCCTTATGTATCAGAAAAAAAATTGCGAAATAATTTAACTCTTTGAGTTTATTCACTATATACATACTCATGATATAAATGGTGTTTGTGTTGAGATGAAGGGCTAAACTGTTTCAAATAATCCACATAATGATTGAAGTGAAATTATAAGTCCTTTGAAACACAAAACAAAGAAACGTATGTGAATTATACTGGATTAAAAACCAAATTGCAAAATATAGTTCAAAATAAGTAAATTGACAAAATTATCAATCTAGTTTAAAGTCAGTAGTTTATTAACCTGAATTTTGTGTATTATTCACAATATTTTATTTAGTGGAAAACCCCTTAACAATTTAAGTACAAAACTAAGCATTCTAGTGCTTTTACAAGTAATTTGCAAAAATAACAGAAGTAAAAAAAAAAAAATTTTTTTATAATTGTTCCTATTTAGAGAATTTGGCCTAAAAGTTCAAGTTAAGTGAATAACCCAACAAATATATTCATTTTTGTTTGTATTACACAAATCACAGTCAGGGATTTATTTTTCCAAATGAAATATAGCACTACTTACCGCTGCCATTATAAAGAAGTTGCATGTTTTCAAATTCAAGAGATGTGTAGGTTGGGTCTAAAACATCATCATAGTTTGCCATTTCCATGTCCATGACTGTATTGCAAAGTTTCATAACTAGCTTTTACATAAAAGCCTTCAAAATGTTCTAATAGTAAGCTCAATACAGTTTGGAGCACAGTTTGTCACTGAGACGAAATCTTAGATTGAGAGGAGTTCAGGCTCTGTTTCTGCGTGACTTTATCCCTTTCCCTTCATTTTTATGGCCCTCTAAAGTAATTCTTGTGATAGTAGTGGAATGCTCTGAGAAATATTCTTATCAGAACCTTGTTGATCACATTGTTTTTGTAAGGAAACTCATAGGAAATCCAGCAAGCAATGAGGCTTTTTTTTGTATAGTAAAGTAAAACTTGTCTTAATTTTATCATTAATGCAATAGGGGGGGTTATATCAAATACACGTGACACTGTTTTTTTCTAACAATTAAACACGTTTATAATCCCATAACGCTTTCCAAAATAGCTGGCAAATTTAAATCAGTATTCTATAATTTTATGTTAAAAGTTTTAGTCTTTTTAATTATTTGTCCATTTATAAAAGGTGGTGCTTTGATATTGGGCTTTCCTATAGTTTAAATATTAAGGGATGTATCTCTCGTAGCCAGTGTAACAATGTATCCTATGTATTCCCTATACAAAGGGCAGCCTCACATACTTGCAGTCATTAGATTGGGATGGTAACCAAAAGGAGAAGTGGGAAAAAATGGTACTTTTGCTGAACTGCTTAAACTCTCAAAAAAGTATTTTTTTTTTTTAAATGCAGAATATGTTTAAATGTGGATATCATTTATTTTGCTTGTTTTGTTTTTATTGGATGATCTGTTAAGGTTTACGATTATTTACACTGAAATATGTATAACATTTTTTGTCTAACATTAGAGAGACTCATTACAGACCCTTTTGAGACTTCTTGATTAGCTATTCAGAGCCTGTATAGTTATATTAAATATTTATTAATGTGAGAAGGAGAAGGTGCATGGATAGATGAACTTGTTGACCATTTTACTAACGCCAGATGCCACACACATACCCTCTAAAACACATGATGTCACACTCTACACAACTTGTTTTTCACATAAGTATCCCAGATGTCTAAAGGGTCACTATAGTCACCAGAAAGACTACAACTTATTGTATTTGCACTAGTGAGTATAATCATTCCCTTCAGGCTTTTTGCTAGAAATATTGTTTTTCAGAGAAAAGGCAGTTTTTACATTACAGCCTTGGGATACCTCCACTCGCCACTTCTCATATGTTTACTAAAGGTGCTTCTTGGGGCAGTGATGTACAGTGTGCAGCACTGACATTCAGTGTCTCCACCCTCTGCATGGAGACACTGAACTTTCCTCATAGAGATGCATTGATTAAATGCATCTATATAAGGAGATGCTGATTGGCCAGGGCTGTGTTTGGCTTGTTCTGGCTCTGCCCCTGATTTGCTTCCTTGGCAATCTTAGCCAATCCAATGCTTTACTATGGGAAAGCATTGTGATCGACTTTGATCAAAACTTCTAATAATTTCAGCACAGTAGGCAGATCAGGGGCAGAGCCAAAAGCAGCAGACTGGACTAAAAGTAAGATTTTACTATATTTAGGAGATCAGGGATGGGCAGAGGGGCTAGATGGTGGTTTTAACACTATAGGGTCAGTGATATATGTTTGTTTAAATTTCTAAATATTTAGCTCTTGCCCTTGCAAGGTTGCAAGCAGGTCTAGAATTCTGCTACTCATAAAATATACACAAGTCCACTTAGCAAATTGGTATTAAAAAAAGGTAGAGCTGGTTTGTACTATCATATATGGAAATTCATCCATTGTGAGGCCTCGTGTTGGGTAATTGTATTGTAATTCCCCTCTTTATTAATGCTTATCGACAATGTTCCTTATTCAGACTATATTCAGAAGAACAAGTATACGTTTAATAGTTGTGTGTGATATCCAGACCACTTTTAAAAAAAAAACTGTGTGGACAGTCTATTTGTCACTTGTGTATGAAACTAAGTAGTTCTCATTTCATACAACTGTTAGTCTGCCAACTGATTGAGGGACTGGTAATATCAAAGATCAGCAATTTACCCTTAGCTATCAGGAATTAAATACAGGTTTACTATATTTAAATGGCATTAACCTACACTCACCAAATTAACAGAAGGAAGCTGGGTTAGTAGGAGGAGGTCTCCTCAACCAACATAAAAGACACGAAGGCAATATCACATTATACCAATGTGGTTGTATAGAGAACCAAATGAGGGGCTTTTTCTAATTTGCCTCCAATTCTGTTGACTTTGGTTTAGGGGTCATAATATATTGTATACCTTATACAGTCTAAATATGTGGTCATGGTCACAGACTCAATACTTTATCTTAAATATGTTTAATTGACTGGAGGATGTTCCTCAAAGTCCAAATTTGAATAGGTAATTACAAATCACCTGAATTATTCATTAAATCTAATTGTATTGAAAGGGTTGTTCCAATCTCATTTAGACTCCCCAATCCCTCTAAATCAAAATTTTACATTTAACTGCCAATCTGCTTATCATATATTAAATGTTTGTTTTCTTTTTCAATAAAAAATAAAAAGGAACCCATTTAACCTATGTTTCCATTCCATGTAAATGTTCTGGGCTGTCTACTTCCATTACCTTCCTATACATGTAGAAAAGGTAACTGGGATCATCTTTAATATTTTACGTAAACACAACACTAATCAAAGTTAAAGAAATAAACTAGTGACATTAGTTATATTATTTCCTGTAATTTTCCTGTAAGTTCTCTAATTTTGACAAGATCTAACCTTATATATCAATTATGTAAGAGAAGAATAAACCAGAATTCTGCAAATTATAGACCTATTTTAAAACTTATTTTGTGACTGCTGTTGATGAAGGGAACATGTCGTCTCATATACTTGGACAAGGAAATAAAAGTAAACATTTGCTAGCGTGTATTCATTCTACTGGATAGAAGTGTTTTAACATGCCTTTTAAAAATTACAATGTAATGATTTTTATACTTAATAAAACGCACACTGGTATCAACTATTACAGATTAGAACTCTAGTTTTCTATCTTATCTTTAAGACTATTAAACTTGTACTGTTCCTTCATTAGATCTAATCATATCCAGAAATCATGGCTCTGAGCAGAAAACAAGCCAACGCAAACTAATAAAATCAAGGATACAGTATCTTTGCAAAGCTGTCTTCAAAGAAATCAAATCATTGCGATGCTATGCATACAATCTTCTTTTCTAGGAACTCATGCAACTCGGTTGGGGACAAGGGGAGACAATATTCAAAATCTCAGTGTGTTCACAGAGTCTAATGTTACCCCCATTCTATGGAAAATGTTTTGGTATTGTTTTTTCAATTGTTTATTTCTCTTTTTTTTTTTATTGTGCAGCTGGGTACATGACATTTACAAACGCCAAAACAGCCTATATGTAGGCATACAGGGGAGACAATGGCATAGGAACTTGCACATTTTTGTTATATGTTTAGGCTAAACAATGCTGGTATATCTCGTAATTGAGGCAAGATTTTGGCATTACAGGATTAGAAAGCAGGGTTAGTGCACACGGGTAGACATCAATTGGAAATACATAGTCTGCCCATCTAGTCTGCCCAATTTTCTAAATACTTTCATTAGTCCCTGGCCTTATCTTATAGTTAGGATAGCTTTATGCCTATCCCACGCATGCTTAAACTCCTTTACTGTGTTAACCTCTACCACTTCAGCTGGAAGGCTATTCCATTCATCCACTACCCTCTCAGTAAAGTAATACTTCCTGATATTATTTTTAAACCTTTGTCCCTCTAATTTAAGACTATGTCCTCTTGTTGTGGTAGTTTTTCTTCTTTTAAATATAAAAAAAAGAATAAAACCAGGTTGTACCGTCTTTCTTGGGAACCAGGACTACCGGCGATGCCCAGGGGCTATCGGAGTGTTCGATAACCCCCAACTGCATATCTCCTCAATCTCTTTCCTCATATGCTCCCGTATGGATTCGGGAATCCGATATGGGGTCTGTCGCATGGGAATCTGGGGTTTCTACTCGGTGAGTGGCCAGTGGAGTGTACCCAGGTAAGTTAGAAAAGGTGGCGCCCTTCGCCGCTATCAGTTCTTGTACCTGGGTGCGCTCTTGAGGACTTAGCCGCTCCCCCAGCTGAACCCCCTGGGAGGGCTCCTTCTGCTCCTCCTGCTCTAACAGATCTGGGAGAGGTAGGTTCTCCTGATCTTCCGAGGCGGGCGTGCAAATGGCTGCCACGTCCTCGGTTCTCTCGTGGTAGGGTTTGAGCATGTTCACATGGAGCATGCGTCGCTTCCCTAATACAATACAAATGCTTTGCACGTAGCACCAATGCCCCATATGTTCTGCCTCCTTTCATATTTTATAAAAATAGGGTAACTAAGAAGTACACCATGTTAAAGGTAGAGTCCACGTAAAACTATCATGCTAAACAAACTGGAGTGATGTCAGTGTGGAAACCCCCTTCTGAGCTGCGCTCCGGTGTGTAGGCGAGTAGATAGTGGCATGCGAAATAGGGTGGGAGGTATGGTAGTAAATTAGCTGTGCACTAAGAAAAGCGATGGACTGTCATAGTGAGAAGCCAAGCCAAGCCTACCCCCTATGTAGGCTTGGTGGTGGCGCAAGCATTATAAGAGTGGGGGAGACTTGTGTCTCTATTGCATAAGGCGATGAGAGCTTGGTAGTGTTGGATGAAATAAAAAGAACTGCTGTCAGTTGTGTGAGAGTGATAACATAAACGTACTAAGGTAAACATAAGATTAAAATAACTGGTGGTAGAAGAGAATAAGTCTCTGTGGTGTTGGGGACCTGATTGTCAGTTCCAAATCCTGTTCACGAGACAGGGCCGCTGTAGCTGATGCGGTCTGGTTGAGTAGGCCCATCTTGTGAAGGTGATCTTCCAAATCCAGCAGTGTGCTCGCTTGTCGAGTTTCTCTGTGGGCAGTAAAGATCAGGGCTCTTGGTGGGCCCCAGCGATTGGTTAAGTCCAGGAACAATTGTAGGGTAGCTCCCTCAAACTGCAGTGAGTTATTTTCCTTAACGTCTGACAGGGGTAAGGCTCTGTCTTGTAGAGACTGAAACGGATTATGATATCCAACGTGGATGTCTCTGGCGCGGTCAACGGTTTAGGAATGCGGAATACACCATCTTGTTTTACCGCCCTGGCCTGTTTAGGCAGTAGGTTGGCGGCCAGAAATCTTCTTATAAAGTGTGGTAAGTCTTATGGGCTCAATGCCTCCGGCACTCCTCGTACCTTGAGGTTATATCTCTTCCACTGGTCTTCCAGGGCATCCACCCTGTCCACTGTTGCTTTCTGCTGCCGGTGGAGTTCCTCCAATTGCTTCTCCATCCCGGAGAGCCTGGTGTCTTGTTTGCAGTGGGAGGCCTCCAGGTCGGCAATTTTTGCATGTGCGCCGTCAACCGCTTTCTGGAAGTGGGCCATATCCCCAGCTATGTTGGCTCGGAGCTCCGCCAGCATCTTCTTAAGTAGCGATGCAGTGACAGGGTCGCTATCCTCCAGCAGAGGCAGCCGGGGTCCCGTCTGTAGGCTGGGAGTGCTCCACTCTCCCATGTCCAGAAGGTTTTCAGATGAGCATCGAGGTGCGCCATGTTGTCCCATGTGGCCCTCTGGGAGTTACGGAAAAATTTCCTGATGTCCCGGGCTGGCAGGCCCTTGTCTGATCTGAGTTTTTGGTTTTTCCTTAACATGTTGGTTTTCTCAAGTGGGTGAGTATTTTTTATTTTTTCATTTTTGTGGGTTTTTCACTCTGTTTGACAGCTTTTTCAGGGTATCTCACGCAGAGCTCAACAAAGATGCGCCCATTCAGGTCGACAGCTAGGCTCCGCCCCCCCTCTTTTTATCTTTTAAAGATGAGAAACTCATCTTTACTTTAGATGGTAAATATACAGGTATTTATCCAATCTTGTTTATAATTCACCATGCCATGGTCACCATAATGGATGTTCGGAAGTTTATTTTACTGTAGTATGGAGGCACAGATAAAATAGTAGGATTTATCATTAGCAATCTTAACCTGCTTGCAATTTTCACATTAGAACAAAAATAGCCCTCTATTCTATTCTCTTAATCAAAGGAAACAGAGGGGAGATTTGTTTATAAGCCATTGGATCAGCGTATTGTGCAGGACTGATTGCATTGATGACACAGGATATTCAGTAACATCACACACATAGACTATAGAATTGCATTTTTCATCATAACATAGTCATCAAGAAAAGGGGGAGATACAGCGCTAACTCCAAAGGCAGCAGAATAGAATCTGTTAGTTGGATACCGCAGTGATCCAAAGGAAACAAGGGAAAAAAATGTGAATTACTGATTAAACAAATATGAGTATGTGTATATAAACTTACAATATTATCATTTTATAATGGAATTAACGTAATTATAAGAGTAATAAAAGTCCCAAAGAGAAAAAAATAGTCTTTATGGTAATAAGTACCATATAGTGCTTTTTGGAGGTCAATCTGTCATCCTTCTTGATGATCAAGTAGACAAAACTTTAGTGCAGATGAGGAGTTCTGTTACTGGCGTCTCATGTTAAATAAAAAAAACAAACAAAATAAACACCAATAGTGGAATCCAACATTTTTATCTTTAGTGGGTATCTTAAAATTGCCAGAAAGAGGATTTAGTATATAGTATACAGTTTTTGTCAAATGAACATTCAATATCATATATATTGACCTAATGAGGACTGAATTAGAAAGGTTAAAATACCAGTCTATTTATTCAGAATTTGTTCTTCTAATTCAGAATTAGCTTCAATAAACAGATGCAAAAATGAGCCTGTACGGCAAAATATATATGCATATACACTGCAAAATGTATAAGCATACACACATTATGTATCAATTTTACTCATTTTTTTGCACTCTTTTGGTTCAACCAAAAATGGTTTTCCCGAACCATTTGCATGGACAATATCCAGACAAGCTGTACCATCGACTTCAAACGAAATTCAGTCGACGGAATTAAAGTTTTTTTCCCACTCTATCTCAAAATGTATTACTTATTACGGATGTCTTTTAAAACCTTTTCTATTTACTTTTTTCTCTATTGTTAGCCATTCAAATATGTGACTCTGACGAAGCGAAGCATTCAGGATATTCCAATAGAGTGAGAACATAGTGGTAAAAGCTTCAGAGAGAGACAATTATTGATCCTCATGGCCTTTCATCACTATTTAAAAATAGTAATTGTGGATGATTATATGAAATAGGGAGAAATATATGTCCTTTGGATTTTATATTGTAGGTCTAGTAATTAAAGGAATAGATTAAAGGAATATCATCCTTTCTTTTACTCATTAAAGGGACTCCCCCTCTGAAAAGACTCATATAAAGACTTTCATAAGGACTTTAAATCACAGTGATTTATAGAACAAAAGTATGAGGGACTCTCCGTTGATTTTAATACATGAATCCCTTCTTTCATTGAGATTCATTGATTCCCACACTGATATTATATCTAATTTTATTGTTTAATTCCATTATTTGCCTTTTTTTTATTCCATTTAGTACCTCATATTTTATCTTTATAAATTTTTGTCTTTCGCATTGGGTATAGTATATTTTTGAGGGATCCAAATTAGTATGTTGTATTATACAAATTTTGTTTAGTGTTGTATTGAAAGCCAATGATACCATGATTTTTTCTCGTCTACAATAACTATAATAGATTGATCTACCACAAAAAAGTATTGTGTGCTAATTCCAAAATGGATCAAAAGAATACAAAACAGCCACCCTGATAGCTAGAAATCTGTGTGAAAATATATCTGTATTTTGAGTTTTATTGTCTCTCTAAAGCAATACAGTTATTCTCTTTAGCTCATAATCCTGTGCATTAAAGCTGAAGATTCTTATTCAAACATTTTTATCTTTAGTGGGTATCCTAAAATTGCCAGAAAGAGGATTTAGTATATGGTATACAGTTTTTGTCAAATAAAAAGAATTATGGACATTTCTTTCAAGCACATATTTAGAGTCATTAAGGATCTGGGTAGTAGTGAGAATTATCCCCGTTTTTGTAGTCCTGCTTCAGTCCCCTGGTGTCCCGCACCTGGGAAGTGTCCATGAAGAGCAAGCACACGTGCATATTGGCAGGTTGGCCGACTGGGAGGCTGTCAGTAAGCTGGCATGTCCCTTTTCTGGGTTCCCAACTATGGACATCACCAGTGACATGGATCATGTTATTGATGATGTCCCCTTATGGCTCCGCCCATCCTGTCCTGATTTCATGCCTCCTTTTGATTGTGTGAGGTACGATTACTAAAGGGACAAAGCATCCTCCTGGTCTTTTACTGGTCTTTTACTATAATTGTTAGAGAAGTCAATAGCAGAGGACAATCTCCCTTGCCCTCCTTTCCTCTTCTTTAAAATGGACTCCTTGAGTATTCTTCTAGTCTTGTGAGCATGTCTATAAATGTTTATTTTAGGTTATACAACTATTGTGAAATTGTATTCATTTATATAAGAGTCTGGTTTATGTAAAACAAAGCATGCAAACTTAAAGGACAACTATAGGCACCCAGACCACGTCAGCTTAATGAAGTGGTCTGTTGCCAGGTCCAGCTAGGTTTAACCCTTTTTGCTGTAAACATAGCAGTTTCAGAGAAACAGTTATGTTTACCTATGGGTTAATCCAGCCTCTAGTGGCTGTCTCATTGACAGCCGCTAGAGGCGCTTCTGCGCTTCTCACTGTGATCTTCACAGTGAGAAGACGCCAGCGTCCATAGGAAAGCCACGCATGCACATTCAGCCAGGGACATCAGAAGAGGGAGGAAAGTCCCAGCACTGAGGGAGCCCGGCGCTGAAAAAAAGGTAAGAGATTAACCCCTTTCTCCCCCTCCTGCGCCACGGGAGTGGGACCCTGAGGGTGTGTTTTCCTTGCACTATAGTGGTCCTTTAAATCCCTAACATAGGCATGCGCAGCCTATTGTATAAGGGTGTGCACCCTAAAGCACAAACACACATGCTGCGCGTGTATATATATATATATATGTGTGTGTGTGTGTTAGGGCGCTGTGTGTAAGGGCGCTGTGTGTGTGTGAAGGCGCTGTGTGTGTGAAGGCGCTGTGTGTGTAAGGGCGCTGTGTGTGTAAGGGCGCTGTATATGTAAGGGTGCTGTATATGTAAGGGCGCTGTGTGTAAGGGTGCTGTGTATGTAAGGGCGCTGTGTGTAAGGGCGCTGTGTGTGAAGGCGCTGTGTGTGTGAGGGTGCTGTTAGTGTGTGTGTGTGAGGGTGTTGTTAGTGTGTGTGTGTAAGGGTGCTGTGTGCGTGAGGGTGCTGTTAGTGTGTATGTGTGATGGTGCTGTGTGTGTAAGGGTGCTATGTGTGTGAAGGTGCTGTTAGTGTGTGTGTGTGTAAGGGTGCTGTGTGTGTGTATGTGTAAGGGTGCTGTGTATGTGAGGGTGCTGTTAGTGTGTATGTGTAAGGGTGTGTGTGCTGTATGTGTGTAGATGCTGTGGGTGGGGGGTGCTGTATGTGGGTGCTGTATGTTTGGGTGATTGTGTGCATTGTGTGGGGGCCGTTTAGCAAATATCCCTGCGGGGCTAGAGTTCACTCTCGCGAGATCTGAGTGTTGCCATGGCAACACTCAGAATCCCACGAGAGGAACCCGGCGGAGCTACTGGCAAGAGCTCCCCAGGTCCTCTCCTGCCTCCCTCCCTGCCTGTGGGTCGGTGGGGAGGGAGGCTGAGAGCAGAGCCGGCGCTCGGATAGCGCCGGCTCTGCATGAGCCGACAGGGGAGATCCTGAGATCTCCTCTGCCAGTCTCAATATACATAGGCGTGCCGCGGGGATTAGGGTGTGCCCAGGCACACCCGGCACACTCCGTGCGCACGCCTATGATCCCTAATATATAAATAGGGAAAGCAAAACGCATTAACTTTCTGTTGCAGGTAGAAGAGTTCAGCTTCAATTCCATACTTACTAATCATAAAATGCCTGTACGCAAATTACAGAACCGGTGCCTACATTATCATAATTAACTGGAGAAGTTAGGCTCTAAACCTTGCAGAGGTCTTTGCAATTATTGAATAATGGACAGCTGCATATTTGTCTGCCTTAAATATAGCCTTATACAGGATTTGAATAAAAGCATTTACAGAAGCAAACATGGAATGCACAGGACCACTAAGGGTGTGTCAGCAAGCTGAGGTTAAACTAAAGTCACCGAACAAAATAGATGTTTTACAATGTTTATATAGTTGTAGGGTTTGAGCTATGTAATCTTGTAATGTACATACTTTCCAAGATTACATAATTTAATATATATATATATATATATATATATATATATATAGTTAATACAATGCTAAACAAAAATCTGCACACCAGTCAAGACATAAGACTTGCTTTTCCCACAGAAATTCCAAATCAGCAGTAATGTTACAACCGCAAAGGATTCTGGGTGGGCATATGCAAATTAGTTTAACAAAGAATCACATTTTTGCCTCATTCCATTTTAAACATGGATTTCTTTTAATTTGTGTTTGCAGTATACAACTGCTTAGAACACAATTTAGGATAAGATGCAAAACCAGTGAACCACTCATGGACAGCTGTTTCGTTGTTAATGCAACTCTTCAGCATGAGGTTGGTTACTGGTTTGCTTAGTGAGGCTTGGTAGTGCTTGGGAAGCAAAATCCAAAAAGGTTATGGTGGGAAAAAATTGTGATTGAAAACCCCTTCCACCTGAAGTATGTGGATAGTTAATACAATGCTAAACAAAAATCTGCACACCAGTCAAGACATAAGACTTGCTTTTCCCACAGAAATTCCAAATCAGCAGTGATGTTACAACCGCAAAGGATTCTGGGTGGGCATATGCAAATTAGTTTAACAAAGAATCACATTTTTGCCTCATTCCATTTTAAACATGGATTCCTTTTAATTTGTGTTTGCAGTATACAACTGCTTAGAACACAATTTAGGATAAGATGCAAATATATATATATATATATATATATATATATGTGTGTGTATATATGTATATATATATATATATATATATAGAAATAGATGTATATGTAGATAGATAGATAGATAGATAGATAGGTAGACAGACAGACAGACAGACAGACAGATAGATAGATAGATAGATAGATAGATAGATAGACAGACAGACAGATAAATAGATAGATAGATAGATAGATAGATAGACAGACAGACAGACAGACAGACAGACAGATAGATAGATAGATAGATAGATAGATAGATAGATAGATAGATAGATAGATAGATAGATAGATAGATAGATAGATAGATCTATCTATAAGTTTATATATATATATATATATATATACAGGGAGTGCAGAATTATTAGGCAAGTTGTATTTTTGAGGATTAATTTTATTATTGAACAACAACCATGTTCTCAATGAACCCAAAAAACTCATTAATATCAAAGCTGAATATTTTTGGAAGTAGTTTTTAGTTTGTTTTTAGTTATAGCTATGTTAGGGGGATATCTGTGTGTGCAGGTGACTATTACTGTGCATAATTATTAGGCAACTTAACAAAAAACAAATATATACCCATTTCAATTATTTATTATTACCAGTGAAACCAATATAACATCTCAACATTCACAAATATACATTTCTGACATTCAAAAACAAAACAAAAACAAATCAGTGACCAATATAGCCACCTTTCTTTGCAAGGACACTCAAAAGCCTGCCATCCATGGATTCTGTCAGTGTTTTGATCTGTTCACCATCAACATTGCGTGCAGCAGCAACCACAGCCTCCCAGACACTGTTCAGAGAGGTGTACTGTTTTCCCTCCTTGTAAATCTCACATTTGATGATGGACCACAGGTTCTCAATGGGGTTCAGATCAGGTGAACAAGGAGGCCATGTCATTAGATTTTCTTCTTTTATACCCTTTCTTGCCAGCCACGCTGTGGAGTACTTGGACGCGTGTGATGGAGCATTGTCCTGCATGAAAATCATGTTTTTCTTGAAGGATGCAGACTTCTTCCTGTACCACTGCTTGAAGAAGGTGTCTTCCAGGAACTGGCAGTAGGACTGGGAGTTGAGCTTGACTCCATCCTCAACCCGAAAAGGCCCCACAAGCTCATCTTTGATGATACCAGCCCAAACCAGTACTCCACCTCCACCTTGCTGGCGTCTGAGTAGGACTGGAGCTCTCTGCCCTTTACCAATCCAGCCACGGGCCCATCCATCTGGCCCATCAAGACTCACTCTCATTTCATCAGTCCATAAAACCTTAGAAAAATCAGTCTTGAGATATTTCTTGGCCCAGTCTTGACGTTTCAGCTTGTGTGTCTTGTTCAGTGGTGGTCGTCTTTCAGCCTTTCTTACCTTGGCCATGTCTCTGAGTATTGCACACCTTGTGCTTTTGGGCACTCCAGTGATGTTGCAGCTCTGAAATATGGCCAAACTGGTGGCAAGTGGCATCGTGGCAGCTGCACGCTTGACTTTTCTCAGTTCATGGGCAGTTATTTTGCGCCTTGGTTTTTCCACACGCTTCTTGCGACCCTGTTGACTATTTTGAATGAAACGCTTGATTGTTCGATGATCACGCTTCAGAAGCTTTGCAATTTTAAGAGTGCTGCATCCCTCTGCAAGATATCTCACTATTTTTGACTTTTCTGAGCCTGTCAAGTCCTTCTTTTGACCCATTTTGCCAAAGGAAAGGAAGTTGCCTAATAATTATGCACACCTGATATAGGGTGTTGATGTCATTAGACCACACCCCTTCTCATTACAGAGATGCACATCACCTAATATGCTTAATTGGTAGTAGGCTTTCGAGCCTATACAGCTTGGAGTAAGACAACATGCATAAAGAGGATGATGTGGTCAAAATACTCATTTGCCTAATAATTCTGCACTCCCTGTATATATAAACATAATTACTTATATATCACTTTGAAACAGTGCAGCATAAATTTAGTTGTAGTAGTAGCTATAAGGAATATATAAGATATAAAGAGTAGTTATAAGGAATAACAAAATGTAAATTTACAAATAGAACAACTTAACACTGTAAAATCTGAGAATCCAGCTCTTATGTTTCAATAGAATTTAACAGAAACACAACAAAATACCAATAATGTAAGCTATGTTTCTCAGGCTTATAGAATACATAATTATTCAAGTATGTACATTCCAAGATTACATAAGCATTTTGACATAGCTCAAACCCTACAACTATATAAACATTGTAAAACATCCATTTTGTTCGGTGACTTTAGTTTAACCTCAGCTTGCTGACACACCCTTAGTGGTCCTGTGCATTCCATGTTTGCTTCTGTAAATGCTTTTATTCAAATCCTGTGTAAGGCTATATTTACATTTTTGTTTATATAATATATATATATATATATATTCACAAAAATATTATATATATACACAAAAATAGTATGACACTCCGGTACAAAAGACAATGAAAAGGTCACTGCCTAAGTGCCTCCCAAATATATATATATATATTTTTTTAAAGTTATTAAAACTAGCTTGTAACCTCTACAAGTTTGGTTAGGGTCTGGTTAATCATATACATAATTGTCAATCAATTACATGAATTATGCTTGAGGTTTAGCTCCACACTGTGAATGTGTCAAATTGCATTTCATAAGGTCTGAGGAAACTAAACTAACATCTGTATACAAGCAGCAAAAATCTATTTCATTTCAAATCATGTTTCTGTATAGATGCTATTTAGTGAGCTATTAAAACAAAGGCATGACTTTTCAACAACTTCAAACAACATTATTCTAATGAGGGTGCTTGAAGTCACCCCTTACATGCATTGCACAAAACCCACAAAGTGTAATAGGAATAGAAGATACTAACAGGGTTATTCACTAAAAATTCACTGAAAATACAAAGTGCATTCGAAGTGAATTTCTAATTTAAGGTCAGAGTAGTCAATCTTAGCTGACTATTTTTACCTTGAATTTGAAATTCACATGGAAATCACTTTGAATTTTCACTTTAGCGAATAACCTGCATATGTTGAGTTTGCTCTCATTGTCCGTGTATCCAGGGTTTACTGCTCCAAGTCATTTCTGTCACACCCACACTATTTGTGCAATTTGGAGAGCAGATTCAAGGATTCTTCCCTTAGTTATGTAATTATTAATACTATTGGTTTTCCCTGTTGGCAGCTCAGTTCAACCAGCAAAAAGTCATTGAATGATTGAGGTGTCTATAACCTCAATTGAGCAACTTGAAAACTCTAGATGTGTGGTTTTAGAAGTCATGTCCTAAACATGTATGTATGAATAGTAGGTTTGTGCATTCCATTTAAAATGTTATTATTTATATAGCGCCAACAAATTCCGCAGCGCTTTACAGTGGGTGGACGAACAGACATGTAGTTGTAACCAGACAAGTTGGACACGCAGGAACAGAGGGGTTGAGGGCCCTGCTCAATGAGCTTACATGCTAGAGGGAGTGGGGTAAAGTGACACAAAAGGTAAGGATAGTATTAGACTAGGTTTCATTTGAGTTTTAGCCCTGAATTCTGTAACTCTAAAGTGCTATATGGAAAAACATGGATGGAACTCTATATCAAGAACAGACAATGGATGAGCATGTTTGTTTGTTTCAGTTCATGCATTAAAAGAAAGAGATGACTGATGGACAAAATTATTCTTTGATGATTAGGGAAAAGCCACTAAATTTTAATTTTATTCACAGATCAAGTGAAACGTGACCGGTAAAGGGAACAAAAGGAGGAGCAGTAAAAAAAAAATCTATATATTAGTATTTATATATTATATCTTTAAGAAATATTGATCCTCATTTTCCCTCTATTGGTTACTTTTTCTCACTTGTTCTGTGAACCAAATGCCACGGAAATGCGCCTATGTACTGTAAAACACATATGTACTATTTATATTTTTCAGACCATTAAATAGGTGATTTTATTGTTTGTTCTAAATTGTATTCCCATATATTTTGCATGGACTATATTAAGAACATTAGAATATTTCCATATTATATATTTATTTATTTTTTAAATTATAGCTGCTCTACTTTTTCACTCTATTGATCATTTCACCTTTTGATCTGTGAATAAAGTAAACTTTTAGCGACTGTCCCTAGCCATCAATCATAACTTTTTCCCATCAATCAACTCTTTTTTGGCATCACGGGCGGACTCCAGAATCATAACCGAAACAGATATGCTGGGTCATTACGCATTTTGGTTGGTTCGGGATTAGAGTACATTTCAGCTCAGAGTTTTGTAATTTGACCGATCGCCTGATTGCCCCAAATTCAGACGAATTGCTGTTCATGACAAAACAAATCTCCAAGTTTAATGAATATCAGACAACCCAAACACAATTTTTTTGCCACAAATGGTTTGGCTGAGCCAAATTTTGACATCAGGCACAAGTCTAGTAAATAGCTGATTTCATATTCTTGTACTTATTACATAGATAAGAAGTAATCTGCATTGGAAAAAGTCCATTGAGTTCAAATCGACCTAATTCAACTCTGAAGTGTAATTAGGTTGTATTTTGTGACTTTTTTAAGACTTTGAAGTAGCTCGAGATTAACTTTAAAAATACTTGGTCCCACACTAGACTTTTATGGATGGACTCTATAGTGTTGAGGTATTCATATGACACTTAAATGAATAAAAATTAAGAATTAAGTGCATTACTTTCTAGATATGATCTCTCTAGAACATTTCCAGAAAGAATTGCAATGGCATGAATGAGCACATAGTATATCGATTTCACATTTTTACTCAGATCTATGCGGGCTTCCCTAGCAATTCCCTGCTTCTATAACAGAACTTTCTTCAAAACGCTTGTTTGGCAAGAGCATTTTGAAGAAGTGAAATTGCAAGCATAAATGCCAGAGTAAAAAATAGTAATAGTAATAGTACGAAAAATAGAAATGCCTTTATTATTTTGCAGAAAGAGCTGTTGGCAACAATAGGAGCAGAAGGGGCTCAGCAACACTTGGTTTTTATGCTCAGGAATGTTTTGTTGAGTCTTTGTCATTTTTCTAGTGCACAAACCCAGGCTGTGGAGAAATGGGCAAATGCCATCTGGTCCTCCTTACCCAGTTATGAAATGAGGGTGCCTTTTGCCGAGCCTTCCTACATTTCTTTCGTTTTATTTTTGTATTATTGATTTTAATATTAGAGATATCTGAAAGAGACCCAAGCATGTATTTTTTTAATGTGATTGGCTGTCATAGTTGAGAATAGTGATGCAGAAACCATTAGTGCCATATAAGTGCTAATAATATTATTATTAATAATAATAATAATAAAGACCACATATATTACATATCTTAAAGTTTGAAGCTATAAATTGGCATGCACATCCGTTTTCTCCCATCATAAAGCTAAATTTGCACATAGCCATGAGTATAATATATGTAATTTACCTGGTTGGATATTTAATCCAAGGTACTAATGTTATTCATTTTGTTTAGATACCGTTTGAACTGGCTAATAGCAACTGACCTATAAGTTTATAAAAAAAATACTTTCTTTATAATTCTTCTTTGAACAGATTTAGCTCAAATAACTTTTCTTTCAGCAACTTTCTGTGCAAAACATTTATTGAAAATACCATACAAAAATATTCACTTTTCCTCCTCATTGGAATTATGGCAGGCATATTTACTGAAGTGAGCTTTCAAAATAAATTTCATATTTAAAGGACCACTCCACACACATGAAGCATATGCATATATGTATGAAAACTGTGCCCCCTTTTTCATTCTACTAAAAGTGAAGCTTTCAATAGACTTTTGCACTTTTATAAATTAACCTTTTTATACCCCACTGGCTGGCAATCAGGCCACCAGTCCTGTCACTTCCTGGTTATTTAGCTAAACTCAACAAGCAGACAACAGCACAGAACACCTGCCTTGCAAATACTTCTCCTTGAGTTGCACTGGGAAGCCTGTCATTGGATAACCACATAAATTCTAGGCTGGACAAGAAGGGGAGGGCCTGAAATTACGTTTTTGTTTTTTGCAAGCTGTTTTTAAATATAACCCTAATGAATTGAAAGCAAATCTGACTTTTTTTTTATCCTATAAAGAGCAAAAAGTTCCCTATTCTTCTACTTGGTCTGGTCAGCTGTTATGAATTTAATATAATTTCCATATCTCTGAATTGGTATATAGGTGTAGAACCAAGAAAACAACTAGCATGAGTACATGGATCATCAGTGTCTATGCTTTCCTTTGGATGTCAGTGTCTTCTCACTGTGATTTTCACAGTGAGAAGTGCGGAAGCGCCTCTAGCGGCTGTTAATGAGACAGTCACTAGATGCTGGATTAACCCTATTGTAAACATAGCAGTTTCTTTGAAACTGCTATGTTTACAGTTGCAGTGTTAACCCAAGATGGACCTGGCACCCAGTCCACTTCATTGAGCTGAAGTGGTCTGGGTGCCTATAGTGGTCCTTTAAATATAAATTAAGAAATCAGAACAAACAAATACCGTAAAGGATCTTAAATTTAAAAAAAATAAATGAAATAAAGAAAAAAAAAAGAAGAAAAGAATGTCCCTGATTAAACATATCATAAATGCATAAATTAATCCATTAAATAAGTTCATTAATACAAATTAATAACTGCAGATATACCCTTAATGTCCAGTAGTAAAAATGTACATTAGTAGGTAGACAATGAATTAGAAAGATAAAGCAAATCCTACATAGAAACATAGAAACAGAATGTGACGGCAGATAAGAACCATTCTGCCCATCTTGTCTGCCCAATTTTCTAAATACTTTCATTAGTCCCTGGCCTTATCTTATAGCTAGGATAGCCATATGCCTATCCCACACATGCTTAAACTCCTTTACTGTGTTAACCTCTACCACTTCAGCTGGAAGGCTATTCCTGCACAGTGGGTGGGGGCCCTAAATAACAATAAGGGGGGAACCTACTGTCCTCCCCCGTCCCCCACCGCTTATCGGCGGGTGGGGGCCCTAAATAAAAATTTAACCCCCCCAGGTGACAAGGGGTCCCCAAACCCCTAGAACCGCCCTGCCCCCAAAAAATAACGCCTACCAACCCTCCTCATCCTAAAAATAATGAGGGAGGACCCTTAAGGGGTTGTGAACAAAACAAAATGTAAACAAAACCTGGCATTTGTGCTACATGTCTTTCCAACCGTAATTCACCTCTTTCATAGTAAATGCACCCACCCTTATTATATATCATTTTATTCAGGGGAAACAGGGCTTTCATTTAATATCAAATATTTATCTATGAAACATAATTTAATATGAAAAAAATGGGAGAAAATAAGATTTATTTATTTTTTTTGGTTCTACATGACATTTTAACTGTCAATGTCATAATACTGTTTGCTTTTACTGCAATAAAATACACATATTTGTATTCAGCAAAGTCTCACATGTAAAACAGTACCCCCTATGTACAGGTTTTATGGCGTTTTGGGAAGTTACAGGGTCAAATATAGCACGTTACATTTGAAATTGAACTTCGCCAGATAGGTTATGTTGCCTTTGAGACTGTATAGTAGCCCAGGAATGAAATTTACACCCATAATGGCATACCATTTGCAATAGTAGACAACCCAAGGTATTGCAAATGGGTTATGTCCAGTCTTTTTTAGTAGCCATTTGGCCACAAACACTGGCCAAAATTAGTGTTAGTATTTGTTTGTGTGAAAAATGCAAAAAACGCCAATTTTGGCCAGTGTTTGTGACTGTGGCTACTAAAAAAGACTGGACATACCCTGTTTGCAATACCTTGGGTTGTCTACTATTGCAAATGGTATGCCATCATAGGGGTAATTTTCATTGTTGGGCTACCATAGGGTCTCAAAGGCAACGTAACCAATCTGGCGAATTTTAATGTGAAAAAAATGAAACACAAGCCTTATATTTGACGGTGTAACTTTTGAAAACACCATAAAACCTGTACATGAGGGGTACTGTAGTACTCGGGAGACTTTGCTGAACACAAATATTTGTGTTTCAAAACAGTAAAAAGTATTGCAGTAATAATATCGTCCGTGTAAGTGCTGTTTGTGAGTGAAAAATGCAAAAAATGTCACTTTTACTGGCGATATCATCGTTGTAATACATTGTACTGTCGAGTGAAACAGTACCCCCCATGTACAGGTTTTATGGTGTCTTGGAAAGTTATAGGGTTAAATTAGTGCTAGCTAATTAAATTCCCTTTACTTTCGGCATGGGTTGTCAAGCAGGTCCAGCTAATTGTAATTAATTAAGATACCTAATTATGTAAAAATATGACATAAATATAAATGTAGAATTAATATATGTATATATATATATATATATATAAATATATATATATACGTATGTGTATATATATATATATATAATTTTTTTTAATATTTTTATTTATATATAGGTTTATATATATAGTGATATATATGTATATATTTATGTATATAGATATATATATTATTTTGTTCTATGTGTATTTTGATATAAATATATATATATATATATATATATATTAATATCACAATACAGTTAGAACGAAATAATACACATGTATATATTTTTTTAATTATTTATTTTTAATTATTTTTTAAATTTTATTTTTTAACGTATTTACATATTTTTTTAATGTTATATATAAATATATATAACAATAATTATATATATATGTATATATTTAATCAGTATCAGTCTACGTGTAATTTGATATTAATATATATATATAATTTTATAATATATATATATTAATAGTAAAATACACCTAGACAGTGTATGTGTGCATGTATATGTGTATATATATACTTAGATCATATATATATATAACATATATATATATGATCTAAGTATATAATTATTTTTTTTTACACTTATTAACTTTTAATTTTATTTGAATTTAGCCATAAGGGGGATTAACTGTCATTACAGGCAGTCCCCCTGCTGGCAATGCAGCAGCCAGCTAACCCAGCCATGTGATTGTGAGGTCCTCGCAAGGACCTCACTCTCACATGGCCAGGGGGGCTGCAGGAGGTTGGATGTGCCGCGCGGGGCTCCCTGGGAGTCCCCCCAGCCGCGATCGCCGACATGGGATCGTCGGCGACCGGGTAAGTAAAAAAAAAAGGGAGGGTGTAATATTACACCCGGCGGCGTTTAGAGCCGCCTAAAATAGGGCGTAATAGTACGCCCTCCGGTCTTAAGGGGTTAATAGACATGCCCCTAATCGCGGTATAGTGAGTAGGGGCATAATTTAATAATACTAAGTAACAAGCTTATATAGAGGCTGGGTCACATGCTGCACTGGCCAATCACAGCCATGCCATTAGTAGGCATGGCTGTGATGGCTTCTAAGGGCACACGAGTCAAACGCCTGTTGATTGGCTGTCCTGCAGCCTTTCAAAACATTTCATTAAATCGCCAAACACCAAACTCCAACCCGAACATACAGTAATTTGTCCGTGTTCGGGTCCGGCATCCAAAAAACGTAATGTTCGGTACGAACCCAAACTTTGCGGTTCAGGTTCGCTCAACTCTATTTAGTACTAGACATTCTTTTTTTTGTTTGTGTGTGTGTATATATATATATATATATATATATAAATCCCAGGTCCCCGCACTCAATGCTCCTTGTCTTTTCTGCTCCAGTGCTGTCTTCAACCAAATTATATACAATCCCAGTAGAGAGCACTCAGGAGTCTTTAGGGTAAATTTCAACTGTTGCTTTATTAATACTTAAATACCTCTGTCTTATCTCTGTAATTCTCAATCTTTGCATTTGTTTTTCATTAAATGACCTTAAATCAAATGTCCATCTATGCACCCCCCCCCATCTCTTAGCCCATCTGAAACTAATATACATCTCTCTCCCACAGTCTGATTTTTAAACATACCCAGTCCATAGAACTCAGAGCTCCATCAGCTGTTCCATGGCCATTTGAAACAGGTAGCCTTCTGGAAGACTGACTTTTCCCTCCCACCCTACCCCATGGTCATTTTCTCATTTATAGATAGTCTCCCACACAACTTTCAATCTACTGAAATGACAGGTGCAACCACTGATCAGCACACCCTTTAATCTCTTAACCTTATAGAACACATACCCTCTCTCACTACAAATAGATATATCACACACCAAAACCATATACTTCTATTTAATTTTTTTTCTCGCAATTTCTGTTTCATTTTCAACTACACACCTCATACCACTAACATGAATCCTAATATAACCATACTGTTATTCTTAATAATCCTTTTCTCAATCCAATTTTGTTCACACCACTACCAGCATAAGCACACACCTCAAACTGGAACACAAATTATAATACACCATGGCCTGCTCTGTTCCTTTACCTTATCTGCTGAGTGCTGGTGGAGAGTTATAAAAAATAGCCCTCCTACCCCAAACTCACAAAATTATAAATTATCCCATTCACTATATGGCCAAACAAAGATGATGTCCAAATTCCTACTCCTTATGTTACTTGCCCTTGCAAATTATGTGGAGTCTAACCCTGGTCCCCCAGCTAATTCTAGTCCTAATCTCCCCACTAAAAAAGGCCTCTCTTTTGTGCACTGCAACATCCATAGTTTACTCCCTAAACTGGATGCACTGCAAGCCTGGTGTTCCCATTACAAACCAAAAATCATTGTGCTCTCAGAATCATGGTTAACGGCTAAAATACCAGACACCGCCATTGCAATACAGGGTTATTCATGTTTTAGAAATGACAGAGCAAAGAGAGGAGGAGGCATTGTTATTTATGTTGACAATTCCATAAAGTTTACCCCTTTACAAAACCTTAGTCCTCCTGCCATCTTTGATTTCCTTTCTGGCAGAATTGAGATCCCGTGCAGTAAATCAATCATTGTTGCAGGAATCTACCACCCACCTAGCTCCCCTGTGCATTCCCTTTCTGACATAGCCCATCTCCTTAGTGAAACCATAGCTCAAAACCCAAAAAGTGAACTGTTGGTCTTTGGAGATTTTAATATTGATTGGCTGAACCCTAAAAATAATAGTTCTTGCACGCTGTTTAAGACTTTGCAGCTAACGCAATTAATCTCCTCCCCAACTCGCATAAACATTAAAAGCCATAACCATACCCTGCTAGATTGGATTCTCTCCACTTCTCCTGATAGAATCCAGGAGGTTGGTGTTCTCCCAAACATGTTCAGTGATCACTGTTTAGTGTACTGCGTGCGCAAAATAAAGGCTATTAAATCCTCTCCCAAGGTTAAAAAAACTAGGTCCTTCAAAAAATTTAATCTTGAATCCTTTTTAAATTACATCAAGAATCTCTCATGGCACAGATTAAACATTATCCCAGATCTAGACTGTGCTGTTAAATACTTTCAGTCTAAACTCCTACAAATTTGGAATTTGCATGCCCCGCTGCGTAAGGTGAGGGTAAAAGGAGCAGATATGAACTGGATCACAGCTGGCCTCATCCAAATGTACCAGTTTCGGGATTCTTTGTGGTCAAAGTTTAAGCGTACTGGGTCTATGAATGATCACGGTGCATATAGACAATGGCAAAATATATGCACAAAACAGACAAAACTGGCCAAGGCCCAATATTTCTATGAAAATCTGAACAGTAACATCTCAAACCCTAGAAACTTTTGGAAAGTCATAAATAAACTACAAACTCCCCAAATCCACTCCCAACCCTCCACTGTCAAAGTGGGTAACCAAACCCTGCAACTTCCCTTAGACGTAGCAAATGCCTTTAACAATTATTTTGTCGGATGCTCTACTGCCCTGATTGCCAAGCTAATAAATTACACGCATCCTGAAACTACAAATAGAAACATAGAAACATAGAATGTGACGGCAGATAAGAACCATTCGGCCCATCTAGTCTGCCCAATTTTCTAAATACTTTCATTAGTCCCTAGCCTTATCTTATAGTTAGGATAGCCTTATGCCTATCCCACGCATGCTTAAACTCCTTTACTGTGTTAACCTCTACCACTTACTAGGATCCTTGCCCCTAAAGTTGGAAGCCTGAGCATGGATTTCCGTCATGAGTTTAGCGCGGGATGCATACTCTTCGTAGTTCTCCAGTAAGAGGCGCCCGGCCTCTTCATTCAGTGCTGACTCTGGGTTCGGGTGAATCAACAAACACTTTATTGTAAGCAAAACGTGTCTTATGCCTAACTCAGCCTTCCAATCTTTCTTCAATACATTGACACATATCTCTCCATTGGAACTAATATTTGGGTGAAATATCTTTGTTAGGAAGTATCCTTTTGGAGGTGCTGCTGGGAAATCTTTGCCCAGGATTAGCTTCATTCTGAAAATCCCTCCAGCATAAGGGGTGCCTTCTGGTCCTTCAATGCTGACTTGTACATCTGTTATATCCTCTTCATTAGGAAAGATCTTTATTCCTTCTGGGGGATCAGATGTCAACGTGGAAACTTCTTTGTAAACCTGGCGAATTATATGTGGTGGCAAGTTCTCAACGTTTGAATTCATAACGCTACACGAAGATGGCTGAGACACAGGAAACCGGTTATGAGTTCTTCTCAAGCGAGTGTTTTGACTTTGACTTTAATAGAAAGAGAAGGGCCTAATTGCAATAGTAGACAAATAATAAAGAGTGATGACGGTGTTCGTATACAGAACCTGGGCCTATGTCTAGTAATCACTTTAACGAGCACGCCCTCCCCCTTCGATAACCCGTTCGCCGACACCCAAATCGCCCAAAATCCCTCACTTCCCCGGCATCAGGCCCCACTAAATTTGCAAAGGCCCAATATAGATAAGTTTAATTTTAGACCTGTACCTGTTAGTGTCATTAAAAAACATCTTAATAATCTAAAAATTAAAAACCAGTCCGGACCTGATCAAATCCCAGCAATGCTGTTGAAGCTCAGTGCGCCGGCAATTGCTAAACTCGTCTCAGCTCTAATTAATGAATCCTTGGTGTCTGGATACATACCCAAACTTTGGAAGACTGCGAGAGTAGTGCCTATCCATAAAAGTGGTGACACTACTTTGGTTTCTAACTATCGCCCAATATCATTGCTCCCGGTATTGTCAAAAATCTTAGAAAAATGTGTCCATACGCAACTTTGTGAGTACTACCAACAATTAAACTATCTGACCCCTGATCAATCAGGCCTTCGCCAGAATCACTCCACTACAACTGCCCTCCTAAAAGTTTGCAATGACATCCAAACTGGCATGGAACAAGGAGCCCTAACTGGAGCTATTTTCCTTGATTTTGCAAGGCATTTGACACAGTAGACCACGACATTCTACTGCACAAACTCGAAAACTCAAGTATTGGTGATCGTTCTCTAGACTGGTTTTGATCGTATGTATCGGATCGCTTGCAATATGTGTCCATTTCTGACAGTGACTCCCTCCCTCTCCCAGTCACATGTGGTGTTCCCCAGGGTTCCATTCTCGGCCCCCTACTATTTACATTATTTATACATGATCTGCCTAATGTCTGCCAATCCTCAAATGTACACATGTATGCATATGACACGGTAATCTATGCAAGCAATTCCGATCTACCGCAACTTGAGGCTTTGCTCCAAGACCAGTTTACAGAGGTAGAAAAGTGGATCGCTAAAAACAAACTCTTCCTGAACACTGACAAAACTGTCACAATGATCTTTGGAACAGTACCTAAATTACACAAATTACACAATTCCCACCTATCCATCAAAACAAATTCAAATGGCACACTGACCGCAGTCCACTCTTTCAAATACTTGGGTATGATATTAGACCCCAATCTATCTTTTGGCCTGCACATAGAAAAGCTTGCATCTAAACTTTATCCAAAATTAGGTGCCCTGTACAGAAACAAAGCCTGCCTAAGCCCTACAGTAAAGGAAAAGATTGTACAGCAAATGCTGATGCCAATCATTGATTATGGGGATGTAGTATATGCGTCTGCATCGCAATCCCACATTAATAAACTCAACACATTGTATAACTCGTTCTGCCGATTTGTGCTACAATGTAATTACAGGACCCATCATTGTGACATGCTAAAGGAACTAAACTGGCTATCGCTGGAATCCAGACACACCCTTCATCTTTCCAGCCTTGTGTTTAAGAGCTTTTCTGGAAAACTCCCACCCTGCCTGAACAAAATGCTTTCCCCAGCTGTTCCCACTTTCTATAAGCTCCGATCCAGTACAAGCACTTTACTTAGTTTACCTCAATACAAAAAGAAAGCGGCCCGATCCTCCTTCTCCTACAGAGCACCGCAATTGTGGAACGACCTCCCGCACAATTTAAAATCTTCCCTAAGCCTAAAGTAATTTAAGAGATCCCTCTCTACATACCTCAAAACAGAATGCACGTGTCATGGTTGATTAGATATTTCCTGCCTGTTCTATGATAAATTTTGTATATATTGTGCAATAATATGGTTTTTGTATTTTGTTGTACCTAATGTAACAATGCAATGATTTGTGGGCCCAGGACATACTTGAAAACGAGAGAAATCTCAATGTATCTTTCCTGATAAAATATTTTATAAATAAATTAAGCAATAACAGTAATACACACCACATATATATATATATATATATATATATATACAATGTATATTGCATACATTGTTAAACACAGATCTGCACACACCTGTCAAGTCATAAGACTTGCTTTTTCCACAGAAATCTCAAATTTGCAGTGATGTTATTACTTCAAGGGATTCTGGGTTGGCAAATGCAGATTAGTTCAAAGAATCACCCTTTTGCCTCATTAGTCCACTTTAAACATGGATTTCTTGGAATTTATGTTTGTTGTATACAACATCTTTAAAACGCAACTCAGAAAGAGATGCAAAGCCAGTGAACTGTGTTGACTGCAGGGGGTCCTCCATACAAAGCAATGAACAGTACAATTGTCCCTCCGCAGTGCTACTCTGTCATTTCATTATATTATCCCCAGGTAACACAATTGGCTTTCTTCTGCACACCCTCACAGTCCTAAAGGCACAGCATAGAAAGTATATGCCAGTACACTCTTTCCCTCAACCGTAATATTTATCTCTGGAAAGCTTGTCACTAAGTGCTCTCGCTGTACAAACAGTGTCCTGATTGGAGAATCTGCACTCAAGTTACAGCATGTTAAAGGTTTACCGGATCGCAGCTTTTCTTCGATCAGGTGACGAGTTTCATACATGCGGCGTCTTGGTCAGGGATTCAGAATGGGATTCCCGGACCTTTGGGGAGGAAAACACTCTTAAGCCCCAGGTATCCTCTAATGCCTCCTTGTCTTGTTGATCTACCCTCAAAAGAGCGCTCTATTTGGTGGTCAGGGATCAAGTAATACCTGCTTAACGATTGACTGGACCTCGGCACAGTCTGGATCTGAGGAACAGTTCCAGAGTGTTTCAGTTTATCTTCCTGTCAGGCACTGGAAGTGTAAACCCATTCCAGGTGATCCCCAGAGATCTTCGAGTCCAGCTGGGAACCACAACAAGCATCCGGTGTCCCCATAATACTCCCCACTGTGACAATAGCACCTTTTAAGGGCTCTTGGTGCCAGGCCAATAGTCTGTAGGCAGGAGGCTTGCTTGAGCTTTTCATATGCATTAAAATTAGGTAGTTTAAAATACACATTTAGTTTGTCTAATATGATTATGTTAACTCCGTATATAAAGTCATGATTATTGCCAATGTCCTTCAAGCCCTTTAGAAAACACAGCTGGTCAATTTAGCCATGGTCTCTAAATTTAGGGCAAACCTGAAAGAAATGTCCTAAACCAGAGGTCCATTAAAAGCCTTATAGTGACTTTGATATGTTGTTTAGTATCAGTAAGCTTTATTGGGTGATCAAAGACCTCCAGAACAACATTGTCACATGAGGATAATTAAAGCAGGCTATCTCTACCATGCAGAGTTTGCAGAGTTTGTCTGACAATCAATATGGGAGTAGCTAGGAAAGAGTAACTATTTTCTCAAAGACAAAATGGTAATCTCCTATCTTCTACTCAAAGTTGTTTCAAGTACTCCTGGAGGTAGCTATCTAGCTCCACAAAGCAGCAAGCTAAACCTTTCTCACTCTAGAATCAATGACCCAGGCTACCTCCCACTCACATACAGGCACACAAAGGCTAAAACACACAGTATTAGTGTTGGTCTGCCTCCCTCAGTCAGAGTGTCTGTAAAACTCCTGCTTGGAAGTATAGACCATTTTACTGCACCTCCTTTTTTGCATCTATCGGTCAGTTGTAGTCTGATCTCTGAATGAAATCAATATTTACTGGCTAACCCCTAACCATCTTTAGTTTTTGATCTCTTGATCAGACCGGAGATACAACTCACCTCTTGGGCTCACCTCTCCATTATTGCAATCTAAGCTGCTTATTTGTCACGGCCAAAAAAACAACCTCTACTCTATTCCATTTACCCTTTTTCTGGTGCCAGGAATGGTTTTGAGAAAAAAGAATGAAAATGAGCATCTGGCAAGTGGAAAGTGCAATTTTGGCCTATTACCCAATTGGCTTGAATTTGGCTGAATTGCAGGAATAATAATATTAATTATTAGATAAAGTGTATTATTATAGTGTACGCGGTAATGTTTCAGTAAAAAAAAAAAAAAAACACCAACCCTTAGTATATATTGACAAATATTTTTATTAACATTTTTTTTATATTCTCTATTCTCTTTCATAGCTAATCCTACACCCATTAGTAGTGCAATAAAAGAGCCTAAATTGAACATAAAGCCATAAAATGCTCATATTGCAGAATGTTTATTCAGTCATGCTTCTTAATGACAAAGACCTTTGTACCTGGTATTACCTGGAACCATACAATTAGATCATCCAATACTTGCCAATAGTTCTTGACATGCTATTATGTGTCTCTTAATATTAAATCTATATCACTTGCAGTGATTTTTGCTTTTAAATCAGAAATATTGGGACCTGTTGTTTGCATCACATACTTTCCTAGAGATCATTAATAATGTGATTTGATGAACAATTATCAGTAAATTGTTTCCTAATATTGTATCCATTCACTATTGTGTTGTCTGCGTCACATACTTATCTAAAGATTATCAATAAAGTGATTTGATGTACAGTTATCCTTGTATTGCATTAATTCACCATTATTATGGTCTCTCGGGGCAAAATAGTTTGATATAATTGATAGATAATTTTATATCTCCCATTTAATTTATATCTTAATTCATTTATACTGTTAATTAATTGTTGCTGCTAATTCATAATTTTATTGTGTATGTATGGCATTGCTCCAGTACCTCTTGCAAGCCGGCTCCTGTTGTTGAACTCTCAAAAGTTATATTTTGCAGTCACCTGCACTACCCGAAAGCAGTCACCGCATTTGTTATCCATCAGTGGTCAGGAGTTAAATACACTACTAAATTAAAAATGTATTGATCATCTGCTCATGTTTTTTTTTACTTCTTCATTCAGTTTTAGACTAGTGAGCATTCTCTGCAAGTATGATAAAAAAAAGACAGTGGTTGGCTGTGGGGCGGAGTCAAGACAACATTTTAGCTAACACTGATCTGTCATTGGCTAGGCAACATTATTCATTATTTCCCATTCGATGAGGAAGACATTTTATAAAAAGGGGAAACATGCAATTATTATTTTTATTTATTTTTTGCTAAAGGAAACTCTGAGAAAACCATGACATGCACATAAGGCCAAATCTTACCAAATGCACCTAACTTGTGTTGGTGCATAATGTTCCTTGGAATATATTTACAATATTTATTTATGCACATAAGAAATTGGAGTCTTCATCAACCATTATATCTGCTGATGTTCTGATTAGAAAAAAAAGATAAATCTCTGAGAACTCTGATCAAATTATAGTGTAATTTCTGGTTTGAGGAGAGAGCAGACATCATGCATGTAGTTGTCTGTATCAGTCTTATTCATACATATGAAATTACAGAGCTTAATCACTCTGTTTACAACTGGTTGGTAATAAAAAATGGCTGATTTTAAATAACGTGATCAGTTAAAAATATTAGGATATTTTTTTATTTTACTACAACCTCTACATCATACTTAATTTTAGCAATATATGTTTATTTCTCAATTTTGTCATTACAGTTTAGAAACATTTGAACAATTCTTTACATTTTAAATGGACTCTCCAGGCACCATAACCACTGCATAGTGTAACACAGTTTATAGGGAAAATAATATTCCCTGCTATAGATTGCACTCACAAGAAGTTGAAGTAAATTTGCTCTAAAAGTGTCTCCCAAAAAGTAGGTGGGGGATAATATCATCTTATATCACCTAGTATCACCAAAGCATCAGGAACCATGCAGGACTCCGATAGGTAGATAGGTATAAAATAAATTCATTTGTTGGAAATATAAAAAGTAACCAAAAAAATTAGTTTGGTTTTACGCGTTTCGTCAGAGACCAATATCAATAAAAACAATAATAGCAGTAATGCTCCCAAAAAAGCAGCCTATTTCTACATGCTGTCGAGTCCCATTTAAATAGGGCTAGTCACTCCAGTTCATTGATGCTCCAATGGGTGTCTTCCTTTCTTCTCTTTTCATTGGAGGAATTTATCTCCACTTCACCTGTACCTTGGTGAAGTTTGACAAGCAGCCCTTCTTTCAGCTGATCGCAATTCTGTGGTCGACAAAAACCAGAAGTGATGTCTTTTAGCATGCATTCCAAAGATCGTAATTCAAAAAAATGTATTACAACCCCTTGGATGTCCGATAATTAGCGGGATAGATTCTCTTACCGCTAATTTATCGGCACTTGTGAATTCCTCTTTACAAACATATGCACAGATAGGCCCATCTTACATAAAAGACACTAAGTCGTTTTTTGCAGGAAATAGAAAACCTCGAGTGGAGACCAGACTACAGCTGGGCAACACTCGACGTTACATCATTATACACGGTTATTGAACACAGTTTGGGACTTAAAGCTATTTTTTACTTCATGAGTCGGAATGCTAATATACCCCAAAAACTTGATTTTGTTGTCACTTCTGTTAAATTTATTTTAGCATAACATAATTATTTTTTCTTTAATGAAGATTTTTATTTACAAATCCTGCGGACCACCATGGGCAGCAGGTTCGCCCCCAGCTATGCCAACACCTAGATCTTTTTGTTTGGTCTGATCATGGCTGGGGAGAGAACCTGGTGCATCGATGATGTAATTAATATTTGGAAGGGGTCTTTTTCTTTTTTTCAAGGATTTGTGGATTATCTCAATGAGAACCAACAACATCTGAAATTCACACCAGTATGGGACAAATTCACAATAAACCTTTGAGATTTAACACCTTTATGTAAGGATGACAATATTGAGACCAAATGTTTTTTTAAACCACCAGATGGCAATGAATATGTTCATAAAAATAGCTGCCATCACTAGACCTGGTTGAGGGGAATAGCAAAAGGTCAGAGACGCAATTGTTCTCACTTCGAAACCCAGTAATTATACATCAAAAAATAAACTTATGGAAAAAGGATATAGTAAAACTTGTTTAGAGAAGGAAATTAGGGTAACAAAGAGGATGGAAAGAAATTGGTTGTTAATGTACAAGCAAAAAGGTTAAACAATCTGGAGACACTTTCAATATGCTTTGGCCACACAATACAATGTTGATCACCAACAAATTAAAAGAAGTCTACAGATACATTGGTCAATTTTGCTACGGGACACTTTACTGAGGAATTCATTGCCAGAACACCCCAACCTAATTTATAGGAAGAATCGTAACATCAAAAATCTTTTAGCCCAAAGTTATGCTCTAAAACCCAAAATAAGAATAGAGATGGAATACTTTACATTGATAACATAATTATAAAATTTAAGGTAGAGAACCTTTGAACTCGTTTTGATAAACAAATGGGTATGTGTATACAAATACAAAGGAACTAGTCCTGCGCTCAAACTCTCATTACTCCTGGGCGGCAGCAGTGACCATAGTACACATCAGCTAAAATACATATAGTAAAAACCAAAGGAAAAAAGTTGCCTGTGCTCTTTAAACATCCCTATGTATTTTTAAACAAATGGAGTCCTAACGCTAACCATTCACCTTGCTTCCTTGAGCTTGTGGCAAAAATATCTCTAATGAGACAGAAAGGGGTATTTTTTATATACATCCCAACATGCTTATTAAACCTTGATAGGGAACACATGGGATGGGCAGCAGCATTGCAACCTAGCTGTGTGATGCAAAAGTGAATACAAATAAACTAGTCCTGTGCTCAAACTCCCATTACTCCTGGGTGAGTATGTGTGGCACCAACATTTGTTCATTGGTTTTTTATTATGTTGAATTTATGAAGTTTATGTACACTTTGATAGACTAATATGTTTATGTCCATTAGATAAAATCATAACAAATTATTTAATAGGTTGCATTTAACTATACATATATTTTGCACTTTAAAATGCTTATTCATAAAAAACATCCCACCTATCCTTGTAATGCCATGAGCAGAGGCGTAACTAGAAACCATGGGGCCCCGGTAATAAAATTGCCCTGGTGCCCCCCATACATCTACTTCCCACCCCATATGTCCCTGCTCCCCCCACATGCAGACAAACAAATACACATGCAGACACATACATTCAGACACACACACACTCACAGACACACACACATTCACACACACATACTCACACACACTCACAGACACACATACATTCAGACACACACAAACACTCAGACACACACATTCAGACACACACTCACAGACACACACATACATTCACAGACACACAAACACACACATACACTTACAGGCACACACACACACTCACAGACACACACACTTACACATACACTCAGACACATACATACACTTACAGACACACACTCGTTCAGGCACACACATATACTCACATACACACATTCAGACACACACACACTCACACATACACTCAGGCACACACACACTCACAGACACACACACACACTCACAGACACACATACACTTACAGACAACATATACATACACTTACAGACACACACATTCAGACACACACATACACTCACAGACACACACACACACTCACACATACACTCAGACACACACATACATACACTTAGACACAAACTCATTCAGACACACACATATACTCACATACATACACACACTCACACATAAACTCAGACACACATACACTCACAGACACACACATACACTCACAGACACACATACACTTAAAGACAACATATACATACACTTACAGACACACACACATTCAGACACACACATACACTCACAGACACACACAGATTCAGACACACACACTCACACATACACTCATACACACACCCATTCAGACACACACACACACACACACACACAGACACACACATACACTTACAGACACACACACACACATACACTTACAGACAAACACACATACTCACAGACACACACACATTCAGACACACACAAACTATTCATATAATATGTCCAACCAGCCTCCCTACCTGGAGAGCTGGCGTGGATCTGTCCCTGGGGTCCAGTGGGGCTTCAGTGCGGCGGGCGGCAGAGTTCCTGTCAGAGGTGGAGAGGGAGCCGTGTTCTCTCTGCTCTGCTCCCTTGAGGGCTGTCTACTGATGCCGGGATCCGGAATATGACGTCATATTCTGGCTCCCTGCATCATCAAAGGGCGCGCAAGGGAGCAGTGCAGGAAGCTCCCTCGCCGCCTCTGACAGAAACTCAGTCGCAAGCCGGTGACCAGCAGGCCAACTCTTGGGCTCCCCTATGACAGGGGAATCTGGAGGCGGTATCTAGGCTCCCACGGTCGCAGGGGTCATGGCTGCAGCCGGGCCCCCTGCAGTGCGACCCCTGCGATCGTGGTTGGTACGCCATTGGCCATGAGGGGAATTGACACTTTGAATGTATTGCATACTCTCCTTACATAATGTTTTCTCTTCACTAGAACATAACTTTTGAAGTTTATACTTATCTGTTTAGTGAATATTGATGTTCATGGAGAACACCATGAGGAGATCGATTTATATTCTCCCCAGATCCATAATGGAATGCACAGTCATTTTGGAATTATGATCTTTGGAATGCATGCTAAAACGCACGGAAGTGTTTCGAAAACATCACTTCCGTTTTTCGCTGACCACAGAATTGCGATCAGCTGAGAGAAGGGCTGCTTGTCAAACTTCACCAAGGAACAGGTGAAGTGGAGATGGATTACTCCAATGAAAAGAACAGAAAGGAAGATACCAATTGGAGCACCAATGAACTAGAGGGACTAGCCCTATTATAAATGGGACTCAAGGGCAGGTATTGGTAAGTATATGCTTTATTATATTTGTATATTTTTTGTACCATAACCACTTCACCTGATTGTAAGAGTTTGTTCCATCCCGTTTATGTCAAGCCAAAATAATGTACAGGATAGCAGGGTGCAAATCTTTGAGTGTCAGTTTAAAAACCTATGTCACAAATCATAATGGCATTTTTTTTTAAAGTAAATACAATAGATTTTTTTTAATCCAATGTATATGTAAATAAATAAATTTTAATAGCTCCTGGTATTGCGATTAACCCCTTAAGGACTGGACTGTTTTTGCGCTGTTGTACATTTGCGACCAGGCATATTTTTACACTTTTGTGGTGTTTGTGTTTAGCTGTAATTTTCCGCTTTCTCATTTACTGTTCCCATACAAATTATATATTGTTTTTTTCAGGACAAAAGGGGCTTTCTTTACATACCATTATTATATAATCTCATGTATTTTAATTTAAAAAAAATAAAAAAATATGATGAAAAATTTAAAAAAAATAAGTTTTTTGACTTTTACTTGAAAAATCTTTTACTCATCTACAAAAGCGAATGAAAAAAACTGCTAAATACATTCAAAATTTTGTCCTGAGTTTAAAAATACCTAGTGTTTACGTGCTTTTTTGCTTTTTTTTGCATGTTATAGGGCTATAGGTACAAGTAGGATATTGCGGTTTCAAAACATACATTTTTAAAATTTATCAATAGTGACATTGTAACACTATTATCTGTCATAAATCTCTGAATAACACCACACATGTACATATTTTTTTTAAAGTAGACAACCCAGGGTATTCAATATGGGGTATGTCCAGTCTTTTTTAGTAGCCACTTAGTCGAAAACACTGGCCAAAGTAAGCATTCATATTTGTTTGTGTGTGAAAAAAGTAAAAAAACTAAATTGAACGCTAATTTTGGCCAGTGTTTGTGACCAAGTGGTTACTAAAAAAGACTGGACATACCCCATTTGCAATACCTTGGGTTGTCTTCTTTTGCAAATGGTATGCCATCATGGGGGTAATTCTCATTCCTGGGCTACCATACGCTCTCAAAGGCAACGTAACCAACCTGGCCATTTTCAATGTAAAAATATTTGACCCATATATTTGACCTTGTAACTTTCAAAAATGCTATAAAACCTGTACATGGGGGGTACTGTTTTACTCGGGAGACATCGCTGAACACAAATATTAGTGTTTAAAAACTGGAAAACGTATCACAACAATTATATCATCAGTAAAAGTGCTGTTTGTGTGTGAAAAATGCAAAAAAAGTAACTTTCACTGACAATATCATCGCTGTGATATGTTTTACTGTTTTGAATCACTAATATTTGTGTTCAGCGAAGTCTCCCGAGTAAAACAGTACCCCCCATGTACAGGTTTTAGGGTGTCGTAGAACGTTACAGGGTAAAATACAGTGCTAGCAAATTAAATTCTCTGGAATTTCGGCCTGGGTTGGCAGGCAGGTCCCTCAAATTGCAATCAATAAAATTACTGAATTATGTAAAAATATTACATAAATACGCACGTAGAATTTAAATATATATGCATATTTATATATTTGAAGTCTACGTGTATATTTATATAATTATTTATGTAATTTTGTATATGGACATATGTATATTTCGTATTATTTTTATTTATTTATATATACATAGATATATATACAAATTCATTCTAAGTGTATTTTGATATAAATATATATATATTAATTTTAAAATACAGTTAGAATAAAATTTCATATAGATATATATTTTTTTTAAATTTTTATTATTATTTAAAAAAAATTATTTAATTTAAATTACTTATTATTTATATTTTATAATAATATATATATACAATATATATAGTTATTATATATATATATTATATATATATACGTGTGTAATTTAATTATAAGTGTATTTTTATATTAATATAAGTACATATTAATATAAAAATACACTTAGTATGGCATTATATATATATGATATATAGACATATATAGTTATAATATATGTCTATATATCATATATACACATATATAATTATTATTATTTTTTTAATTAACACTAACTTTATTTTATTTTTTTGATTTTACACTAGCAGGGAGACTGCCTGTCAGCACAGACAGTCCCCTTGCAGGCAGACACATGGACACCTATTGTGACCATGTGATCGCTCTGTTGAGCGATCACATGGCCACAGGGGTCCTAATTCAGTGTGGGGAGACTGTCTGGGCTGCAGGCAGTCTCCCCACAACCAGAGCCACGTTGATCGCCGCCGGGGGAATGACGGCGATCAGGTAAGTAGCTCAGACCGTTAGGACGGTTCAGGACCGTCATCGGTCGGCAAGCCAAAAATGCCGATGACGGTCCTGAAACGTCCACGGTCGGGAAGGGGTTAATGTAGATCTACACTACACAAAATAATACATTTAATATTTTTGGAAAATAAGTATTATGTGCATTTATTAAATTATTCTTTTTGATAGAGTTGTGAAATACATACACAGTTCTGCAATTTTGTTTCTCTGAAATATAAAGGTGACCTATTTTGATAGATTGACAGCCTTGTAAATGACATGAGAATAATAAGAAAATATATATAACACATCCAAATAAGTATCGGGAAGCTAATAATAAAATATGTATGATCTATGTGAGAAGAGATTGGTGTGAAAAAAGGCTGGATTGGTTCATAATAACACAAAATACAAAAGTCAATTAATTTCTGGGCTGACATAAGCTAGAAATGGTAAAGTGAAAATGCTCTTTCCCAGTAGAAATAAATGTTCACTGTCTTGTTTCATTATATATTTTGATATGTTTATACTGAAAGACATTTGAATAGTTTACTGCAAGGGGAAAACAGGCATTGGTAAAGACTAAAAATAGAGACTATAGTATGTATGTTAAAGGACCACTATAGTGCCAGGAAAACATACTCGTTTTCCTGGCACTATAGTGCCCTGAGGGTGCCCCCACCCTCAGGGTCCCCTCCACCCCCGCCGGGCTGGATGGAGAGGAATGGGTTAAACTTACCTCTTTCTCCAGCGCCGGGCTTAAGGGGTTAAACTTACCTCTTTCTCCTCTCCGCCTCCTCTCCTCCTCTTCGGCTGAATGCGCATGCGTGGGAAGAGCCGCGCGTGCATTCAGCCAGTCTCATAGGAAAGTATTTACAATGCTTTCCTATGGACGCTGGCGTCTTCTCACTGTGAAAATCACAGTGAGAAGCACGCAAGCACCTCTAGCGGCTGTCAAGAGACAGCCACTAGAGGCTGGATTAACCCTAACATAAACATAGCAGTTTCTCTGAAACTGCTATGTTTATAGAAAAAAGGGTTAACCCTAGCTGGACCTGGCACCCAGACCACTTCATTAAGCTGAAGTGGTCTGGGTGCCTAAGGTGGTCCTTTAAGTATTACAGTGTCAAGATGTCCTTTTCTTTCTTTGTTTTAGCTGAGGATATAAAGATAGTAATTGTGTGGAGTAAACACTACCCTATTAACAAAATATCTGTAAACCAGCCATATCTCTAGGCTTATCAATATGTGAAGACAAAAGTTTGGCCAAAAAAATATACTTACTCTTTTAAATGTATGGTTTCCAGCTCATTCAGTGTTGTTTTACTATTTTTAATGTTTTTACTGTTTTTATACACAATGCTCCTTTAAGTACTCATCAATAACACTCCTTCCATTACCATTTGGCATTATTAGCTACACTGACTGTGTATAATACAAGCAGTCACTATCGATTTCTATGTCTGTTGAGTAGAGCACAGAAGTATAAAATATATATATGTATATATATATATATATATATATATATATATATACACATCTCTCTCTCTTTCTCTCTCTCTCTCTCTCTCTCTATATATATATATATATATATATATATCCAAATAATATCAGATGTAACCAAAGTTTTTTTGTTCTATTAAACCACGATTTTTTTCACAAGACCTGTGAGTGCACCCCTGATATTATTTGGAAATATACTTAATGCAGGTAGCACCTAGGCAATTATTACCTTTATTTATTCAGTGACTAGGAGAGCGCTCTGCATGGGGATGCTGAATTTTCCTCATAGAGATGAATTGATTCAATGCATCTCTATGAGGAGGTGCTGATTGGCCAAAACAGTGTTTGGCCCCGCCCCTTGCCGAATTTAGCCACTCCAATGCCGTGGGAAAGCATTGTATTGGCTAAAAATCGACAATTTTGATGATGTCACCAAGGGGCGGGGCCTGTGCCAGCAGACCCGCACGGCGCTGGAAATAAGGTGAGTTTCTCATGCTTTTAAGGGAGGTAAGGGGGGGGAGGGGCAAGCAACCTTAATGGTCGGTTTTGCACTATAGGGTCAGGAATACATGCCTGTGTTCCTGACCCTATAGTGTTCCTTTAAGTGATTTTGATGTGTAGATAATGCACATGCAATCTTACTGCTCTATTCTCTATCATTTAGGATTTTAAACCCTTGATGTGAAGCCCTTGATACACTTCACTTGGCTATGACTGACACAGCCTGCATATAAAATAAATTGTTTCATTTTCAATCAGATCTTAACTGAGTATTTCATTCCTGCTCTGTAAAATGAACTTTAATCATAAACAAGGGGCTACTGCAGGGCCTGGTGGACTATTAAAAGAGCAGAGGATAAAATAAATTCTAAAGTAAGCCGTCTGAACAGTAAAGGAAGTTTAAACATTAAATATCTTATTACAGGAAGTGTTTAGGAAGGATGCTTGAGTCACACATAGCTGAGGAATGGCTAGGGTGCATATGCAAAGTGATTTAATTCCTAAATTGCAGAGAATTGAGCAGTGAGACTGCAGGGACATGATCTATAAATCATAATCGCTACATTAAGCTAAAGTTGTTTTGGTGACTATAGTGTCCCTACATTTCTATCTAGTCTCTTTCTGTTATTACTATATGTTTTTCTGCTTTTCAATTATTTTACCATTATTAGCTGCTATTACTTGTATTTCTTACAATAATTTTTGCAACACTTTCATAATAAGTTCCATGGATTTGATTTTTCACTAGTTTATTAACCGAATGTTCAGACTCTGTCATTATGAATAGACTGAACTTCTATAACCATGCATATAGTTGTTATCATGGTAGTATCCTATAAAATTGTCATAGAATAATGCACCACTTTTTGGTTTTGTACACTATTATCGAGAGTTATATATACATACAATAAATTACTCTCATACAGTGAAAATACCCTCTTACTCAAATTTGGTCATACATTATTAAAGCTTCCTCTATTGCAGACGTCATACATTCCATTCTAATATGGTCGTATGTTGCTGAGCTTCCTCTAACACAGATGTCACATAAAATTTGGTTATTCTTCACTTTACTTCCTCTTTTTTAGAAGTGCCACAATCTATTAGTCCGGTTCTGCTATATGTTGCTGAGCCTCCTAAACCTGATATCACACTTGATATTTGGTAATTTTTGGTTACTTTTTACTATACTATACATATATATAATATACATAATATACATTGCAAAAGTCAAACACTCTGTTAGTCTAATATTGTTGTAAGTGCCTGAGCTTCCTCTTTTATGAAGGTTACTGTATATACGTTACTAAGTTACTAACAGGTCATGTTCACTATTATTGTTATTCAGTATTACTAAGCTCCACAATCTTATTAGTGATGTGCTCCACTAATACAATGTGTCATATTTTACTCTATAGCAGAAGATATTTCACAGTTAGGCAAAAGGTTAAATATAAAGGTCATTCATTGGACCAACAACAATTACCGCACTCAGATCATCTCACATAGGTTGGTCTATCTTAGGATGTCTGTAGCCAAACTATTTCAAATTATTTTGCAAATGTATACTGGTCCCAAGAATCCAGTTCCTATACTCAGTCACAAAGGTATTTCCCTGTGGCCAAAAACATAGTTAGCACCTCCAAATACTGGCCCGTGGCAAAGTAGTCAGGGCGTTACTTGTCACAGCTCACCTATCTTGTAAATATCATGAAGTTGCCAACACCCAGCAACAAATTATAGTGATCTTGCCCATGGCCTTAAATGATAAACCCCGTCTCATAATGCTGCTTGCCAACTAGTAGGGCCTCACCTGTCACAAACTCAGCATAATTGCTTTTCCTCTTGATAGATGTAATGTCAGCCAGAACATTAGGTAAGTTTCAACCTAAGGTGGTCAGCTGGTCATTTGTCAGTTTCTTACAACACTATGGACCAGACCCTAAATAGCATTTACAACCTATCTGTAGTAGTAATGTCCAATTTATCTTGGCCAACACTCTACCTTAACATCAAGAGGCTGTGAACCAATCAGAATGATAAAATCAGCAGTCACTGGAAACTAATAATACCTCATGTGTTACCATTTTTGAATAACTGTTTCTCCACTTTGCATAGTTTAAGTCTACCACAGAGAATGTGGAGGGAAAGAGAATGCAAGGCTATTTTCTGCATCCTGCAATTGTTTTTGTAACTGTAGCTGTAGCTTGTAGCTAATCAGTTAAATAGTTAGTAAGACTCGAACTACATGAAACCAGTTATTTCACCTTTTGATTACTATACCCAATACTTTTTTTATTCATATCCCTTAATCTTGTCTTTTCTTTTTTGGGTTATAAATTCTGTACCTATGATGCCCATTTTTCTCACCTTAACATCTCATTATTCTGTAATGTATTAAAGGTATATGTAAAGGTAGGGCATTATGGTTATTTTCTGAGTTTAAAATAGATGTGGAACAAATGACATAGAACTTTTTGGGACCAGTATGGGGTACCTCGGAATTCTGTTCCTACAAGTACCTGAGATATAAAGTCACCCTGAGTATGGCCTGGCCTTTTCTAGCTCAGGACATGCTTCAGTTTATTTTGACCTTATCTTAAGTTCTCTTAAAATGGCACTGCTGAATAAAACTTTGAAAATGAGCTAAAGATTGTGTTATAATAGCCATAGATAAGGTACCAGTGTACACTATGGCAGGAAACCTTATAGACAAGCAACCCTTAACTTTTCCAAAATACACAACATACACATACAATAAAATACACAATTTATTCATGATGCACAATACTTTTTTTTTCTTTTTGCCAATAATAGATCAATTATATTAAATGTATATTAGAAATGTAGCTACTGACATCATAATCAAGTTCAGTCCAGGGACAGCCAAAGCACACATTGCATTGGAGGAGGAGAAACGGTGTTTCACTTTCTCCTCTCTGTACTTATAACAATGATTAACCGGGAGCCAAGATTGAGTTGCTTAGTTCCAAGATAGAGGTAAATACAATGGCTTGGATCACTATATTTGATTGGGTTTTTTTTAGACCTCACTGACATATTTTTCATAAAATATGGGATAAGGAAACATTGAAATTTCTAGGAAAGAATTCCTTTATTTCTGGCTCTGCATCAAGGGAAATGCAGTTTAAAAAATCTGAGATGGCAACATTAGCTACGCCTGTGCTAATTGGCCATAACATTCATGAATTAACATAACTCTACCTTTAGAATTAAGACCTGGCCTTTTACCTCTATGAAACACACTTTCAGTTTCATGTTATATTTATCTGGTTAGGTCCAATGTACAGCTATGCTTGCATAAACGAAGTGAACAAACACAATTCTGTATCGTAAGTATTTTGAGATAAAGTGGAAACATTTATTTCTGATAGTACGTTTCCCATATATTTTATTGTCAAATATATTACAACAAATGTTCTATTTCCACTGCTGCAGCTCATGTCGGATTGCTCTTTCTTAGCACTAGATTGCTCTCTTAGGAGTACAGGTGATTCAAATGTTAGTCACAAATATGTAACTGGATAGTAAATGAAAACCGATAAGATATTGTTTAAGATCCTCCAAGATCAATGAACTCAAGCACATAATAAACTGGAGACTGCTAAGAATCAATTCATGTTCGTGGCATTGAATATATTAGTTAAATAAAACATATATTGCTTCCCTATCATACAATCTTTCATATAGATGATAAACAGACCAAGTCAGTTTCTTACAAATGCATGCACAAACATATAAACATCTGTATACTTACATATTCTCAAAATCATAATATTAATCTTAATAATAATAATTAAACTGGATGTTTAAAAAAAAAAAATAATAATTATAAGCAATTATTTTCAAGAACATTCATAACGTGCAAGTTAAACAACATTGCTTTAAGGGACAGAAAATCAATACAGTAATTATGGAAGGACATAAAATAGAAGGCCACTTATTTCCATTGAAGGTCAGGCAGGAGATGAAGAAAATGTTCACATTATCCGTATGTCACAGGGAATCAGGTCATGTGCAGGAGGCTGAATTACATGCTTTGTTTACAAAGCAAAGAAAAGAAAATGCTTTTGCATTTTATCTCATTTTCAGAACACATACAAAAGCATTTTTTTTTCTTTTCCACCAAAAATCTAATTGCAAATAAGGATTATGGGAGTGGCATGACTGAATATACAAACTCAAAGCAAGATTTGTTGAGCTTCGATTTCAAAGGGGTGTTTGTTTTTGATTTTTTTTTACTTTCTATATTGGATTTTAATCTTGGAGATTTGTTTAGTTACAAACTGAAATTCATCCAAAAGTGGGCCGATCAGGTGATCGTTCAAATTCACGTTTGAGGCTTTAGTATGACCTGAATAGAAGATGGTTTATGCAGTTTCTTTGTTGATTGCATTTTTTAAAATTCTTTTTGAAGGGTTTTAGAACAGCCTTAAATTGAATTAAATTTTATTTAATTTTTTATTTATTTATTTTTTTAATTAAATATTTCAGATTGTACAGGGTCTTCTTGATGGGAAGTGGGCTACATGTCTGGCAACAAACAGTTTATCACAAAATACTATGCAATGTGTTTGATTTAAAGGGACACTATAATCACTCAGACTACTTTGTCTCAATTAAGTGATCTGGGTGCAGTGGTCCCATCATTGCAAAACACTGCAGTTTTTTAGTTTAGTTTTTTTAGGGTTCAATCCACCTCTAGTGGCTGTTTTGCTGACTGCCTCTAAAGGCACTTCCTTCTCCAGACTGAAAAAAAAAAATGGTCTGGGAATAAAATGCTGCTATCAGCATTTGATTAGAGAAGAGCAGTATTTGGCCACACATGTGTACCTCCAATCCATTGCTTGAATTCTCTTTGAGAAGCAATGAATTGGAAGAGATCATGAAGATGTTAACAGGAATGCTGACAACTTTGAAGGCGAACAGGTGGCTTCAACAGAGATGTCCCCCTACTGGGAACATGTGATTAATCTTTATTTAACTTAGTTATTTTAAATGTTAGTAGAGGGTTGGAAAGAAGGGACCCTATATATTCAAATAACAATTGTTATTTTGGGGATTATGGGTTCCCTTTAACTAAAGCATGTATTTCTTACTGGATTAAGGATTCGGTCTTCTATACATGTTGAAAGAGTGAAAGATTTAACTGACAACATTTCAGATCAGCAGAGCCTTTATAAAGCCTGTAGTTAGGTTGAGATATGGAATATTTATATTCTTCTGCTCATTCTTTGAGTGCCTTGTCTTGTGCAGTCATATGATGAGAATTCTCAGGCATATGTTACTAGGTAAATAATTTTGACAAGCTGCCTTTTACTTGCAGTACAGTAACAGTGACACTCCCTCCGTGTCTATTATGCAGAGTTTCACTGCACACTATCAATCATTGTTGCTGTCCTACTGATACCCTATATAGGACCTCTCACTTGTTTAACATGGTTAGATTCTAGGGAGATACATTATTAAATACAATCACTTGAATACTTCACTGAGTAAAAAATGTGCCATAATGTAATATATGTAAATTAAAAAAAAAAAAACAGCTCATTGTATTTTACAAGGACAATGTCAGTTTTATCTGCGGTTGTTTCACTCAAAGGATATAAAATATGCAAATCATTCTGAACACGTCATCACAGTAGAATTAGAGGGAAATAGACTTAAACTACTTAAACAAAGGGAAATCTTTTGTACTAGTTACTTAAACAACACAAAACTTTTGTGGATGAATGAGAGAATGTTGTCTTTTACAATTTCTGTAAAAATAAAAACGTAACTAGAGAAAGATTTTTGGGTACAAGGAAAAAGGTGGTTTGCGCACACAATGGTATATAGTAGTTTCTGAATTTATATCTGCAAGTTACAAGTGTAAAAGACCATCATAGGACAATATGTATACACAAAATATAAAATGAGAGATAACTTGGAACACTCACAATATGAAGAGCCATGTAAGTCGGCTCTAAACTATGATGGCGTGTTCATACATCCAATGTTGGTACTGGAAAAGATGCAGGTCCCCCAGAAAGTAACAGTGTTCCTCTGGATGGTAATACAGGAACCAGGCATAAAGTACAAAGTAGCTCTTTATTTTGATAAATATCTTTCTCTATTTACGTTTTTTTTTTTATATATACGTTTATAAGTATATATAAAATATATATATAGAGAGAGAGAGAGAGAGAGATTTGAATGTAACCTCTTGCACTGACAAATCCACACATGAATCAAATCATCTACCACTTTTTGCTAAAGTGAAAACTCAACATGAATTTTGCATGTAATGTCAAAATAGTCAAACAAAAAATATTCTCTAAGGCAGATATGTTTATAGTTTGGTTACTGTGGATTTTAATTTAAATTGCACCTTGAATTCACTTTGAAATCTCACTTTAGTAAATCGGACTGCCTTTCACAAGCAAAGTTATTTACTAAAGTGAGGATTCAAGGTGAATTCAAAGTAAATTTCAAAGACTAGAATAGCCAAACTGAAAGCATAGCTGACTAAGAGAATTATTTTTCATTTCAGCTATGTTGGCTATAAATTTGAAATTCACTTTGAATTCAATCCTCCTTTTTTTGTAATGGACCAATCATATTTGCTCTCAAAGCAACAGAGCACCAGAGATTGCTCCACTAGAAGATATGAGGATAATTTTCATTCTAAAGGTTTGTTTAGAGTCTTTTTGTTAAATAGAAGTTGTAAGCTGTCAGTATTAACAACAGCCGGTAGCTTGTAGTGGTTAGAAAATACCACCAGGTTTACAACCGTGTAGTTATACGTTTGTAGCTTATCACTAATAACAGCTGTTGCTACAGATACCAGCCAATCTCATATTAGTGTCTAGCTGGAAAAGCAAAAAAAAGACACATACGAGCATGCACGTCACTCTGTGGGTAAGTAGTAACACGCATATAGCAACTGGCCAATAAGAAAAAAAAATAGTTTTAAGTGAAGGAATAGAGATGTAATCATTCTTAACCTCTTTGCTGCGATGTGCTGGTGTTAATCTTTATATGTTAGTGGCAGACGATAATGCAAAGGGTCACTAACCAGTAAAAAAGTAAAAGTTAGCAGATCCCCTTAAGAATTATAGGACCCTTTAGCCTTACGTTACCTTACCCGGCAATCACGATCAGGGGAACTGCTTGATGACACAGGCAATATTTGCTGCAAGGGGGCCTGCCTGGGTCCTCGTGATGACATAATTATTATACTTTTTATATATATATATATATGTATATATATATATGTGTGTAAACATAGCATAAGAAGCATAACATAGGTAATATACATAAGTTGGTTGAAGAATTAGTTCAGAAAGTGAGGAGTGGAGGGTTGGATACGGTTATTGGCTAGAGAAAGTGAGTACTTTAAATAGCGTTAACTAGTCCCTCCCATGATGATATAATCAGTGAAAGTGCAGTTTTGTGTGAAAAATTAAAATATGAACATTAATACCCTATTTTGAATACTCTGGGTTGTCTACTTTTTCAAATGGTATGCGATAACTGGCTGCTTTCTCAAAGGCAACAAAGGCAACAAAGGCAACAAAGGCAAAAAAGACCTAGCAAATCAATCTGGCTAATTTCAATGTGTAAAAACTGAAAAGGGAAAATCACTAAATTTGACCCTGTAAGTTTCCAAAACACCACAAAACCTATATATGGGTAGTGCTGTTGTACTTGTGAGACATTAATGAACACAAATATGTGTATTTTATTGAAGTGAAAGGCAACAGTATCATGACATTCACAGTTAAAATGCCATGCAGAACTTGAAAAACAAGATTTCTTAATTTCTCAAACTTTTTTAGATTTTATTCATATTTAATTATGTTTCATATATAAATATTTTAAATAAAAAGCCCTGATTCTCCTGAACAAAATTATATATAATAAGTATTGATACACTTAATATGAAGAAAGTCAATTATGGTTGAACAGACATATAGCTCAAATTCTAGGTTTTGTTTTTTAGAACTTGTACATTTGCCTCAATCCTTATTTTTTAAAACAGGAGGAATGGGGGATAAGATGGGGGAAAGCACTGCTAAGTATTCTTATTTCTCAAAAGGGAAATTTAGATAAGATAATTTTTAACTATTGATTAATTATTTTTGACTATTAAATAATTTTGACAATTTGTTATTTGCTGTTTTTTCACTTTTTCTTTTCTTTTTCTTATTATATATTTTGAGCTCATATTAGTGAACATTTGAAATTTCAAAGTTATTAGATAAATCAATAGCTCATGACTTATTTAAATTAATAGTGGAGACTTTTTTTAACCCTATAAATTAGTGTTCACTATTTTTCTCCGGTTTTGTTGATCTATTTGGTATAAATTTAAAGCGGCACTGTCATGGCCGCATCTATTTTTTTTAACCCCTTCCCGACTCCACTACATTTTATTCTCCGCCTAGTTACCACCAAATGCCCCTATGTCCCTTAATTTACCTTTTTTTTTAACTCTTTTTTTTTGTGTGCCGGCACTAGGTCCTAGGCGCAGCTATCTTAGTGTGGGCAGGTGGAGGTACTGCAGCACACATGATCTGCCCAGATGTCTGCCCAGATATCACTGTGAAATTCCCGCGCATGCCTATTGGAATGCTTGGACATTTGCTAAATTCAAAATTCGGATGGGGATTTCAGCTATTCGTTTATTTAATGAATGACAAGTTAAATTCAGTCTACGTTCCTTTCATTTACTACAAGAAGGGAGCTACCGGCTCATGGCTGCCTCCTTCTGATATGTAAAAATAGAAGCGATGGGGAGCTGTGCTCACTGCTACTTCCTTTCCCCCTCCGATTCTCCCCTTACTCTATGGGGGCCAATATGACCCCCATATTAGTATAAGGGAGATTAAAATATCCCTCCTGCCCCTACTCCCCCTTTTGTCACTTAAGGCCCCCACCCATTACTAATGGGTGGGGGATGAGGGTGGGACACTAGGTTCCCAGTTTAGCCTAATAGCGCTCATTTAAGGGGCCCGGTTGGGAGACAGGGGGGACACTATGTCCCCTTTGTTAATTATTTTAATAGGTGCTCCACCATGGGGCACTTGATTAGATTTGGGGATCTTTTTTTAACATCAGTGACCAGCTACAACTTTCAGCTTTTTAGTAGATAACTACCTAATATTGTGGAAAGTAGGGAGTTATCTACTAAACGGCTGCAAGATGCACTAATCAGATCGGAATTTCATTTTCCAAATGAAATTCCAAACCAAACATAATCACTGAATTTAATGCGAACGCAAATGAACAAACTGTGAGCATTCGGTTTGCATGAAATTCAGTCAATTTGCTGAAGCCGTGTCTGTATTACAGGATGTTCGGGAACAGTGAATGAAGCATTGCAAGTATTGTGGGAAGTTCCTTTGACCACAAGAAATGGAGCTGACTTAAGCTCCTTCTTTGGTCATAGAAAGTCAGTAGTTCCTACTTTGTCTTATGTTTTAATGAAAACTAGATCAGGAATAAAAAATAGAAGAACAGATTCTAAGAGAGGAAGAGAAGAGGAAACAACAGAAAAAAGTTAAGTTTGGTGTGACAGTGCCGCTTAAAGCTTGATATATTTAACGTAGGAATTATAGACTCTGAAGAAAAGATATATACATACTGTACAGGTTACCTATTAAACCATGAACCCAAATAAACGCTATGCTTCTTATTTTTCTTTTCTTTCTTTTTTTAAATGAGTTTAAAAAAGGCTCACTACGGTTATATAACTAAGATATAATGTAGAGAAGTTTTTGGAATTTGAAATGATACTAATATGTTTTTGGATCGCATATATTTTGTGATTATTTGTTTTATTTTGTTGTGGCATTTATTATATAACTGTATGTTAACATCACAAAAAAAAATCAAAAAAAATCTAGGTTTTGTTTTGTTCAGAACTTGTACAATTGGCTCCATCCTTAAGGGTATAACATGCCATTTAGTGCATAAAGTACCAATTGGGGTCTAATATAATATACTACAGTTTGTATTTTGTTTGTTTGTTCTAATGTTGCAGTAGAGAGTAGCACATGTCTGCGCCTTTTCAATATTTTTGTAGCTCTGGATGAATGACAGCGAACAGTTTGCATATGTTTTGAGTTCAGAACATAGAAAATATTTTTTGGTGCTAGACCTCAGTAGTGCATTGAATGGATTTTAGATTTTTCTTGCATATTTTTCTAAGGAGAACATTTTAGCAGATGGTGGATATATTTAACCAGTATAAAAGCTGCTGGAGTGGATAGCACTAAACAACAAAATGTATTCAAAGTCTTTTTTGCTGGCAATATGCACTAAATGGAACCCTGTGATCTTAACGTGTATCTGTTGTCTAGTACAATTTCTAAGTAGCAACAGCTATTAATGTATCATTACCAAATAAATTACACATGCCTGAATCAAACCAGATTAAAAAAAGATAAATTATATACACATACATAAACATGTTTAATTATTAGAGAAAATGTATTGATACTTACCGTCATTTTCTTTTCCTGGCTATTATTCATGGCAGCATTTAACATATGGGTTTAGCTCCTCCCTCTAGCCCTCAGGACAGGAAACACAATCAATTAAACAATTAAACATACCTTCCCCTAGTATAATAGGGACACCAGTAGCATCCACAACTGAGTCCAGTAACAAGACGAATATACCAAGAGAGGGTGGGAAACCAAATGCTGCCATGAATAATAGCCAGGAAAAGAGATTTACGTTAAGTATCAATACATTTTCTCTATTACTGGCTAATCATGGCAGCTTTTAACATATGGGATTCCCAAAGCAATAACCACTCAGGGAGGGTAATTCATGCTACAAAAATTGTTTAATATTAACTTAAGGCTTATAAGAGTTCAAGACCGATAGGCCGAACTCTGAATCAGAACGAGATGAGACATCCACTCTGTAGTGATGCACAAAGGTTTTCAAAGATGACCAATTGGCAGCTTTACAGATGCTCTCTGCAGGGACTTCTGACTCTGCAGCACATGAAGTAGCAATGGACCTTGTGGAATGTGCCTTGATGTCCTTGGGAACCGGTACCTGTTTTGTCCTGTATGCTCTAGAAATAGCCTGAACTGTCCAGGATCGAAGGGTTGCGACAGAAGCAGCTTCACCTTTACGAGAACCCCAAGGTATCACAAACAATTGGGGAGACTTTCTCCAAGTAGCTGAGCGTGAAATATATGTGGAAAGACAACTCCTTAGGTCTAGTGTATGACATCTTTCTTCCTCAGGAGAAAAAGGTTCTTGAAAATACCCCTGCAGGACAATCTCTTGATTCAGATGGAAGGATGTAACAGCCTTTGGAAGGAACTCAGGTCTAGGCCGTAGTACAACTCTATCATCGAAGAAGGTAGTGAACGGTTCCTCAGATGACAGTGCTCTAATGTCCGACATTCTCCTAGCAGAGACTAAGGCCAGTAACAACAGGGTCTTTAGAAAAGGAACCTGCATCTGGACCTCATCAATAGGTTCAAAGGGATGTTCCGATAAGGCCTGCAGAACCAGAGGCAAATTCCAAGGACCCGAGAATTTCTTGATAGGAGGTATAATCCTAATGACAGCTTTGAAGAAGCAAATCACAATGGGATTTAACGCCCAACGAATACCAGAAAGAGCCGAAAGAGCTGAGCAGTGTACTTTAAGAGTGTTAAGTTGAAGGCCCCTCTCCAGGCCTGCTTCCAGGAAACCCAAAAACCTGAGATACTGAAGGGGAACCTAAATCTTGAACCGTGGAATTACTCCATCTTGCAAAGGCTTCCCATATCTTATGGTAGGTAGAAGAAGTAGATGAATTCCTAGAACATAACAGGGTTGAGATTACCTGGTCCAAAAGGCCATGGTCAACTAGAGATTGCCTCTCAATAGCCATGCATGGAGCCTGAACTTGTGAGGCTCCGGATGAAACACTGGACCCTGAATCAGCAGATCTTCCGAGACCGGAAGCTCCCAAGGCAGGTCCTTTGATAACCTCTGTAACAGGGGAAAGCAAGGGCGACGAGGGAATTGGAGGAAAGACGTAGGCTAGATCGAATTCCCATTTGATGGATAGAGCATCCTGAGCAACCGCCTTTGGATGGTATCGGCTTGAAACAAAGCATGGGACCTGGGTGTTCTGAATAGTTGCCATGAGGTCCACTTGGGGAAGACCCCACCACTGGACCAAGCAAGCAAAGATCCTCCTGGAAAGTTGCCATTCTGATGCTTCTATCAGGTGTCTGCTGAGGAAGTCCGCTAACACATTCTCCTTTCCTGGGAGATAGGTGGCACTCAGGCCCTCCACATGAGTCTGAGCCCAGGTCATAATGGGAACGATTTCCCCCATCAGGGCTACACTCCTTGTCCCACCTTGATGATTTATGTAGTCAGCAGCCGCTTTGTTGTCCACTCTCAACTTGATCCAGGAATGCCGGATGATGTGTTGAAAATGAAGAAGTGCCAGAAAGGTAGCTCTCAGTTCCCTGATTTTGGAAGGCAAGTATTGGGTTCTTGGAGGCCATTTTGCTTGAAAAAATAGATTCCCTAAATGTGTCCCCCATCCGGTCTGACTGGCGTCTGTCGTAATGACCATCCAATCTATTTCCATCAAGGGAAACCCTCGGGAGATGTTTTCCCATGACATCCACCAAAGGAGCTTCTGTTTTAGAACAAAAGGAATGCGGATCAATCTCTCCCAATCCCTCGAGCTGGTCCTGAAATTCTTCAGAAAAAATTGTTGAAGAGCGTGAAGGTTCCACTGTGCCAATCTGACAAGCTCTATTGTGGAGGAAAGAGTCCCCAGAAGTCTCATAAACTCTCTCACCGAGGCTGAAATTTTCAGTCTGAAGCTCCTTATACGATCTTGAAGTATGAGCTTTCTGTCGTGTGCAAGGGATACAATCTCTGTGTCGGTATTGAAATTTGCTCCCAGGAATACCAGTTCTCTTGATGGATGCAAATGACTCTTTTTGTGATTGATGAGCCAACCGAAATGAGAGAGAGTGTCGAGGACTAGTTGTCTGTGTTGGAACATGGATTTTAAGTCTGGGGCCCCTACCAGGATGTCATCCAGGTAGTGAAACACAGCTACACCTTTTTTTCTGAGCAGAGCAATGATGGTGACCAAAATCTTCGAGAAGGTAATCGGGGCTGTACTTATCCCAAAGGGAAGAGCCTGAAATTGAAAGCGTTCCTTCCGGACACAAAACCTGAGAAACTTCTGGTGCTTGACCGTGATAGGGACATGAAAATATGCATCCCTGAGGTCTACCGAGATCAACCAATCTTTGTGATGAACAACAGGAACGATGGAATGAATGGATTCCATGCGAAATCTCCTGACTCTCAGGTAAAGGTTGAGCTGGTGAAGGTCTAATATAGGTCTCCATTTTCCTTCGGGTTTCTTGACCAAAAACAGGGGAGAATAATATCCCTGGAATCTTTCTCTCATGGGTACAGGTATGATGGCTTCTTCTATAAGAAGATTGTTGACATAAAGAGTCAAAATCTCTTGTTTTTGGCTGTTGGTAGGAAGCCTTGTTCGAATAAAACCTTGGAGGAGGAGGAAATTCTTCGAATTCCAGATGATAACCTCTGGTGATAATGGACCTTACCCAAGCATCTGGAATGATTTCCCAGGCCCTCTGAAAGAATGACAGACATGCTCCTACTCGAGGAACCTGGAGTAAGCCACCTTCAGAATTGCTTGTTGGGGCGAAAGGAAGAGTTTTGCGTCTTGCCCCTAGAAGATTTGACATTCTGACCGCTCTTCCAATTGGAATTCCTAGCAAATTCTCTGCCCGGTCTGTAGGTCTTACTTTCCCTAAAATAGCCTTGATCCCTGAAAGGTCTACGGTCCAGATGAGGTATCTTGGGATGTTTATCTTGTGGCAACATGACCTGTTTAACCTCGGCCGCTTTTCTAATAGCTTCATCCAGCGGCTTCCCAAAGAGTACTTCTCCCATAAAAGGAAGGGTGCACAAATTATTCTTAGAGGAAAGGTCTGCTCCCCAGGATCTCAGCCAAAGTGCCTTTCTGGCGATGACTGAATGAGCCATAACCTTAGAAAGAATTCTAATAAGGTCAGTAGAGGATTCCAAAAGCCAGTCACTGGCGAGTTTTATATCCCTCAAGGATTCCACCATCTAACGTCTGCTTACACCTTTATCTAGGTCTTCCTCCAAATCAAGTATCCAGGAACGCAAGGCTTTTGACAAAGCAGAAATGGATACAGCCGGATGACATCCTAATCCCGCTTTCATGAATACTTTAGATATATCAGCATCAATTCTTTTATCCATTGGTTCCTTTAGGGAAGCATTGCTATCAATTGGAAGCGTGGATCTTTTTGCAACCTTAATGATAGGAGCATCAACCTTTGGGACAGTTGTCCACATTCTAGAATCCTCCTCCTTAATCGGGTATAATTTAGAAAGCCTTCCTTGACTAGTAATCCTTTTACTTGGATTTTGCCACTAGCTCCGCATCAGGTCTTTAATAGAGCTGTGAACTGGAAAGGAAGGTCTTCTCTTGTGTAAATCACCAAAATGTCTGTCAGAAGCTGAACATTCCTTAGCCTCTTCAGGCAAATCCAATGTTCTCCTGACTGCCATAATCAAATGCTCCATAGCTTTGGAGTCCAAGGAGCAAGGTTGTTCCATATACTCCTCTTCGCTGGATGAGATTGGCTCTAAATCCAGGTAAGCCGAAGTCTGTCTGTAGTCATCGTCAGACTGATCTGAGTCCATGCCAAAGGTCTCACCTCTTGTTCTTTTACCTTTATTGGATTCTGCAATTCCCTCCACCACTGCCTGCTTAATCCAGTAAGCAATATCCTTGGCTGAAGAGGTAGAGGCTTGCGGTGACTTCTGGCAATCAGACTCTCCTGCAACCATGGCTAAGCATCTTCTGCAGAGCCTGCAGTTATCCATTGGACTTGCACTACATCCAGGGCAGGCTGACGGTTTTTCCCTTCTCCCCGATGGGGATCTTGAACAGGACCAGTCTTGAGGGCTTTAAGACACAGAAGTCATAAGACTGTACCCTCCATGCACTCTTTTTAGTAACGTGAAAATTCAAAGAAAAAATGTTGCTCACCTATGACCTATAGCAGATCTCGTTGATTTTGCAGAAGGGGATGATGGATCCATACTGACTGTAGGGCTAAGAACATTAAAACAGGTAATGCATTCCAAGCCTAAACATTTGGATTATTATAAATGATAAAGTAAATTTCTTACCTGCAGAGCTTAAGAAACAGTCTAATAGAGCACTGTATCTTTAAAGGAAAAAGAAACGAGCGTTTTTTATACTGTAATACCGCCATTTCAAATTTCCCGCTCTGTACCTTTAAAGGTACACATGCGCTCATTGGTCGCGAGATCGCGAAACCGCCATTTTGGAAAAGGGCAAAATCACTCTGATTCTGGTCGTGCGCATTGCACATGCGCGGGCGTCTTACCGTCATGCCGATCGTCTGATCGAGGTCTGCAGTTCACATTCTGGATACCAGTGGGTTCCAACAGCCTGTGGAACTAACCACCAAGGCTCCCAGGGGTTCCCAACTCCTCAGAGATTGGGCTACATATGTCTGGGCTTCCTGAGGAGGGAGGCTGACCTCCACAGGGACAAGACCATATCAGACATGGTCAGGTGAGCAAAAAAAAAAAAAGAATTATTCAGACAAACTGAAAAAAATAACTGTCCTAGGGCTAGGAGGAGAGGAAAAGACTGAGGTGTGGATGCTACTGGGGTCCCTATTATACTAGGGGAAGATATGCTTAATTGTTTAATTGATTGTGTTTCCTGTCCTGAGGGTTAGAGGGAGGAGCTAAACCCATATGTTAAATGATGCCATGATTAGCCAGGAAAAGCAAATACTTTAAACAAAGCATTGCAGCTGCAAAATATAGTATACACTATTATAGTTAGCTAAAAAATAATATTATGTGAATTTCCCAGTCTACTTTTTTTGCAGAGTTATGGGTAATAATACATACTGTAATTTTTAATTCACGGTATGCTAGAAATATATTTTTTTTCTTTTTTTTTTTCAAAGGCACAACATAGATAGTCTTCAACCCCTTTGTGTCTGGAATTTCTACTGGCACCCTAACATAAATAATTCATTATTCAAATTTACATTGACTTGTCTAATTAATTTTTTTTTTACATTGGGTGAAACATCTGACTTGGAAAAAAAACTCCAAATTTACTATTCTAAATATGATTATACTAACCAAATTACACAGTATAACAATAATTCACCTCAGTTTTGTTGGAACTCTAGCCAGCTTTCTATAATTGCAAGCTGACTAATCTCTAGTGCAGGATGCTCCAAACACTATCCCTCCAGGTGTTGCTGAACTACAACCCTGATGATTCTCTGGCTTTCTGTTTTATTCAACGAACCATGAGAGGTGTAGTTCAGCAACATCTGGAGGGTCAGACTTTGCAGAACCCTTTGTCTAGTCATTTGCTTGGTGTATCGACTTGAAGGGTAGGAGTTTCACTTTCATAGGGTAGCAAATACTCATTCAATCCCCTTGACTAGCAAAGTGCTCCTTACTGATGCATGTGGTGTGCACCAATTGTTTATCTCTGCCAGTACAACATTGTGATCCAGAGCTTCTGAGTAAATCATAGCACTGCTGGCTGTCAGTCTATCAACCAGCATCCTGATTCACGTAGGTAGCAGGACCAGGACAAGCACCATTGCATCATCCAGAAGTGCAGACCATATACTAACCCAACTTGAACATTAGGCAAGAAAAAGATAGTAATTGATAGGGTCAGGACGGTGATAAAACTATGCCACTGTATAAATCCCTACATATATGATCTTTTTGCAAACATGTATATTTCATACAATGATACACATACAACCCCAACTCACATCCAACATGCATTCACAAACACACAATTCTCACAGCACACATGTTGCCCCACACATAACTCCTATACTTAGTTAAACATCTTCTGCACACCTAGCTTCCATTACTCTGCAAAACATTGATCATGCACACAACTAACACACTGTCATTGTATGCATGCTCACATCCAGGCACCTGCTACCTACAAACTCTAGTGTAATGAAAATATGGAAGGTGTTTATGTCACATAATTGTCATATTCTGCTTTAATATTTTGTCAAAAGCATCTTTTTCTCTGATGCTTTGTTACAGAGCAGATGGTGATACAGAGACATGTGGGGGAGTCACAGTATTCCGGGTGGCTTGTTTAAAAAAAAAAAAAACAGGCACATTACTTGCACACCATCCATCTAATGAAATAAAAAAATGGGTCAGGAAATTAGTGGGATGGTTATATTTGCCCTCAAATCTGCCTACGACAAAGCTCTCACCATATTATTCGGAAGCATACAACTGGGAGTTTTCCTTAACCTTTCCTTGTTAGTGTTACCCAATTAAATGTCAACTACAGATAGTTATCCACTATAAACATGTATCATACGAAAATCAGTCCTGGCAATACGACAGTGCAAACTTTAACCCTGAAGTGCCATCTGATTGGCTGGAACTGTCCCGCTAATTTGAGAGCTATGTAATATGTAACAATGGTTATGATCAAATACTACATTTTTACTTGTTGTAGTAAGGAATCTGTGGAGTTTGAAAAAATATATATCTTAAAAATCTAGAGCTTTATTAAGATTAAAGAGAAACTCCATTGCCAGGAAAACAATCCATTTTCCTGGCACTGCAGGTCCCCTCTTCCTCCCCCCTCCCAATCCCCGGTAGCTGAAGGGATGAAAACCCCTTCAGGTCACTTACCTGAGACCCCGCCGATGTCCCTCGGTGGTGGTTTCTTCTCGCCGCCGCTCCTCCCAGTCATCACGTCGGCCGGTGGGCGAGGCAGATCCCGCCCACCCGCCGGGGAGACCTAATGCTTTTCAATGCTTTCCTATGGGGAACTGAGCAAAGCTGGAGGTCCTCACACAGCGTGAGGATGTCCAGCGACGCGCTAGCACAAGTTTTCTGTGCTATAGAGCAGGAAGTGCCCTGTAGTGGCTGTCTACTAGACAGCCACTAGAGGTGGAGTTAACCCTGCAAGGTAATTATTGCAGTTTATAAAAACACTGCAATAATTATACTTGCAGGGTTAAGGGTAGTAGGAGTTGGCACCCAGACCACTGCAATGGGCAGAAGTGGTCTGGGTGCCTGGAGTGTCCCTTCAAGACAAGCATAAATCCTGTTCCCTGGTATTGTTTCTTGGATACGATATTCGTTAATTGCAAGTGGGTACATTTCATTTAAGAGAATGAATCAAAGTAATGTAGTAAAGGTAAAAATATTTTAAAATGTATTCTTTTGCTTCGTTAAGAAAAAATAAAATAAAACATTTTAAATCATCCTCACAATAGACTGATGTCTTCAGCATTCTGGTATTTGATAAGATGCAAAACAAATATCAACCTGTAATTCAATTTTAAATTTGTGTTTTACCTTAACACAATTAGCTTTTTAGAAAATAAACAGTGAATATGTCTGCAATATGCACATTCACGGCAAACCTCTCTCAACAAGGTGGTTGTCAAGTGATCTACATATTTGGAATTTGTGAACCATATTTTTCTTTTGTTTGAAGAGCCGGTGACATTGCATACAGCACTTGATCTGCAAACTTCACACCCAAACATGCTCTTAACTCAAGTAGAGCAGAACTTTTGTGTTACTTATATTTGTTAATCAATGATGGATACCACACTTGAAACACTTTAGTAAGTCAACTCGAGTCATAATATCCACATTTTGTTTATCTTAAAACTGGAAACATGGGTAATTGTTAGAATGAAATTGTATTATCAAAACTAAAACAAAACCTCTCATGGATAAATTGATAAACTGCACAATCCGTACAGGGAGCCTACAAGCATAAGTGGAACAATTGCAAATGAAATTACGTTTATTTAAAACATACCGTATTTACTCTAATCTAATGCACACCCCAATTTTTGAAAACTGGAAGCTGAAAAATGTTTTTGCTGGTGAATGTAATGCACATTTATACAAGAAGATACTACTATACAACATTGTGCTACAATGAAAATGTTTATTGCCATATACCATGGTAACATCGATGGTATTTAAATTGTAGTGTTACATGTTAAGTCTATTATTTCTTAAGCTTTCTTTCAGGAACGAAATTTGCCTTCGTGAATTTGTCTGTGTGAATTCACCTGTGTGAATTTGCCAAAATGCAATTCGCAGGAAAATTTTCAAATGTAATGGGCAATCAAATCTAACGCCCAATCACATTTTGGAAACTTTAATTTCCAAGAAAAGGTGTTCATTGGGTGCGTATTTGGTTCTATAAGTGAAACACTGGTGTATCTTTTTGTAGGTACAGCCCACTTTACATTGACAATTCTAATGTGGCAAGATTTATTATTGTATGAAATTGAAACAGAAAACCTAGAAAGGCTCTGTAGGTTAAATTAAAAGATAATTCCTGTAGGTAGAGTTTGTTGCAAGATAAAAAAATGGTTTACGTTTTTAACAATTGTCCTGAACAATAAGTTCACTCCTATTGTTCTCCTGTATTGTTATTGTTCTCCAATAAGTTCACTCCTATTGTAATTTACTTTCTATATAAACCTTAAATGAAGAAAATCAGATGTTCTCTCTTTCTTCAGGTTATTATGGATCCTGGTCACACCTGCACTCTTCAATCTATTTACACTTGTATGGTAGACTGCAGACCAATTTGAATAGATTGACGTTTGTTGGTGAATTATTGACTCAAGAATTAATGAGCTACTTTGGGGAAAAACTACTTTAAATCTTCTGTTTCATCATTGCATAATATAAATAATATAGAGAATTAAACCTAAATAAAATAAATGATTTTTTTTATCTTGTAAGTTAGACCAAAATTACTGCTGAAAATTTGATCTTTACTACATTTTGTTTGTTTTACATTTGAATACTGTTAATATTAAGCTACTCTAGTTAGTTTTTGTTCCTCATGTATATGTGACTTTCTTTCTAACTTTCATGCAATTAACTCATAAAGAGCATAGCTATATAGAAAAATTATGACCTTATTGAACATAGAAGAAACATAGTTGCACGTGCAGTAAAATCTTAACCCCATTGATGTACAAAGCCAGCAGATTGGCAGTAAAATATAATAACTTACTGCAAGAAGAAATCTGTCGCTAGAAGGAAAATTCAAATGACTTGTTGCCTGAAAATAAAAATAAAACAAAAAAACAAAAACAAAACAAAAAACTGGTGTATTAACTTCTTCTATGCCAACTCATGTTTACCCAGAATGGTGTCTTCTGACAACTACTGACAGGCTTAATTTCTGATTAAGAACAGTATCATGATAACAATGCATAATTTTGTTCAAATATTTACAAAAACAAATCCACATCCAGCCTTCTTTTAACAAGCCAGCTATCTAGTAGAAGAATTTGATACAGTACTGCATAATAGAAAGTGACAGTGAGGAACTATGGAGGAGATGGGGGAATGTATTAGCAAGCATCAGATCAGGACCATAGACTAGGCAACACATAAAGACAAAAAAACTACTGTGGGACATAGTGTATATACACAACATCACGCACACACATACACATACACACACACAAACACACACACATATTTACAACCTTTTCTTGACACAAATTGTTCAATTTCATAGAATATCTGATAGGTCTTATTTAATGAGAAAAAATATGTTTGAATGAAATATTACGTATTTGTTGAAAAACTGCCTCTGGACAGAATCCAAGGCTGGTTCATGCAAACTTTTTTCCTATTTATGGTGTTATCTTATGGTATTTCCATAAACCTATCCTTATTTTCAGGTGAACAATAGACTTTATCAATCTGTATTTATGCACATTGATTACACCTGAAATGTATTATCTGATTCTTGAAATAACCAGAGCTCAGCTCTTCTTGGTATTGCTTGTGGCTTTGTGTTGTAACTCCTGGTGCTTCGGCTGCGCATGCCCAAGAGTACAACATTGAGATCTATTGAGGATCCTGTGAAACTACAGGATTCGCCATAGAAAGTGCTAATTTCCACACAGTACTATACATAGCACTGACTGGTTTTTCAGAGAAACAACAATTACAAAGCTGGATGATACCGAAAACAAGCATGTTTAATGTTACAAATACCTAGGCCAATGTGTCCAATCTAATGTATCGGTTGTACAGCAAATCCAGTCAATTGTAATAATATACTCTTCTGATACATCACTGTGTTAACATACTGTGCCTAACATATTTCTTTGTAATGCTGAAACATGTTCAATTAAGCTTTAAAAATGTTTTTAGAAAGTGCTAATTTCTCTGCAGCTATCATTGGAGATGGCTGAGGGATTGACAAGACTTGGTGGCAGAGCATCTAGGTTCAAGCATTGTCAGGCAGAGGAATAATACGGAGACAAAGCAGTCCCTGGGTTGGAATTGATATTGTATACATTTTTGATAGTTGATCAGCAGCAGGTTTGCACAGGTGTATTTTCTGGATATTTAGCTGAAATATATATATCGTCATTTACATACTGTATGGGTTACTGGTACTCTTAGAGATTAGTTTTATGTCAAACTGCAATTTAGTGAATTCTGAGCGGTCGAGTGATTGACCAAAAATTCACATTTTTTGGAAATGTGCCAGAATCTCAGGGAAACCAATTTGCACAAGCCTGAACATGCTATTTTCGGTTCCTTATTTGCAGTACTGTTCCAGGCACCAGAAACAGTGTGATGGAACAAAGAAGAAGCTATTTTTTGCTTTTTAACCCCTTAAGGACACATGACATGTGTGACATGTCATGATTCCCTTTTATTCCAGAAGTTTGGTCCTTAAGGGGTTAAAGTGGGGAGCAAATAAGCAGCTTAGTTTCCCATGAAGGACAAGAGATTTGCCCAATTATGTGAGCTGGATCTCCTGTCCAATTATGAGACTTGAAAAAAATGTGATTGATAGTTAGGGGATAGTGATGTCCCGAACGGTTCGCCGAACAGTTCACCACGAACAGTTCGTAGCGGACTCATCATTAAGTAAACTTTAACCCTGTACCTCACAGTCAGCAGACACATTCCAGCCAATCAGCAGCAGACCCACCCTCCCAGACCCTCCCACCTCCTGGACAGCATCCATTTTACATTCATTGTGAAGCTGCATTCTTAGTGAGCTGTCCAGGAGGTGGGAGGGTCTGCTGCTGATTGGCTGGAATGTGTCTACTGACTGTGAGGTACAGGGTGAAAGTTTACTCAATGATGAGTCCGCGGCGAACTGTTTGTCGCGAACCGTTCGGCGAACCGTTCGGAACATCACTAATAACACATACAAAATGTCAACACCTTTTAAATCTTCAATCTAATAATCAACCGCTCCAAATGTGACCCCAAAGTGCTAAAGTCAGTAACATACACCCACTTTAAGAAAAAAAAATTAATTTTACTGCACTGCGATAGCAAATTTAAATGTAGATATAGACATTTGTTTCTCTAACACCAGAGGAAAAACAGTAAGAACCAGTGGGGACATGGTCAATTTTCTATTTTACAGAGAGACATAAAGGCAGACAAATATATAGACAGGGAGACAGAGAGAGAGAGACAGAGAGACAGAGATTTTCTTGCTTCAATGACAAACATTTTTATAGAAAACTAAGGAGCTTCACAATATATGACAAATCTTTGAAAGCATATGACTTGTGCACAGTAAAAATATGTTTTTGCTTAATCACTTTGTCCGTTAGTTATCCATATAGTCCACAATAATGTCCATGCAAAATATTTGAAAATGATTCGGACAAATCAAAAAGGCATGAAAGTGGGCCAGTCAGTGTGCTGAAAAATATAAATAATATGTATATATTTTCATGTATACTGATTGACAGATCAAATGAGAAAAATTAACCAATAGATGAGAAAAGAGGAGTAGTAGTAAACAAATAAAGCTATATTTACAATTTTTTAAATATATCATATATAAAGATATGTTTTGCTGCTCCTCCTATTTTCCTTCTAGTGGTCACTTCTCACATGATATGTGAATAAAATCAACATTTAGTGGCTGTCTCCTAGCCATCAACCATATTTTAATCCCCATCAATTATCTCTTTATTTGGCACCATGGACAGAGCTCTGAATCACAAAACAAATGAATGTGCTTAGTTGTAGTCTGGCTTGTTTGTTCATAATATGTCCCTTTGGCACTTCAGAGTTACAGAATCCGGAAGACCTACCACTCACCCAGTCAAATCCCAGTTTGTTCAGAATAAAATGCAGAAATCTTGGAACACATTTTTAAGTATTCAACCATAGATAAATAGTTGAAATCACGTAGACATAGTAAATCAATTATCAAACATGTATTTTGCAGGTATGCATTACAGAATCATTTCACCCACCTTTCATATTGAGTTTTGCTCTGTATTAATGTCTCATATTATTATAATAATTTAATTTCCTTATTTAATTCATTCATTTAATTTAACAGAGTTTGTGTTGCATTTTATTGTAATAAATATCACAAATTTTTTTGTTCTATATATACAATGCAAGCAGTAAGCACTGGGAACACAACTGACCACAAACTCGGGGATTTAGAACTCAGTGATAGGGATGTCATGTGACCGAACACAATACGAAACTGTCTGAAAACAAGCTTTGTACGGAATCGTTTCAGTGTAACACTTGCAAATATCCATGCTGCTTTTTCTGTATCAAATTAGGAATTATAATAAATTCCAGAGCAAAGTGGATAGTTTATATTTTATTTAGTATAACATTGTTTCATTGTAACTTACCTTTTTCAGGTCTGCTTCTGAATCCTCAGATCACAGTTTCATTCCTTTGATAGTAAAGTATCACCAGGTCGATTCAATGCTGAAAAATTAAGTTCCTTACTAACGAAGCTGCTTTCTCTTTCTGTATTTTCTAGCATTCAGTGGAAGAGACGCTGCCATATGCTATAGAATATTACCTTTACTTAATGGCGACAGAGCTGCCTACCATCAGATCGATTTACTAAACAAACTAAAAACGTGGGTGGGGATGTTAAACAGTAACTACTGTAGTAAAACCACACAGAAAATTGAAAGCTACCAGGTTTACCATCTCATTTTACAGGACCATGCATTGTGGATGACATATACAAAGGGTGGGGAAGAAAGAAACTTCCTTCTTTTCGACTTATTTAAAAGAAAATAATTTAAATGATATTTACAGAAGCACATATTTGATTTACTAGAAAACTTGTAAACAAAGCCAAGGTAGGCACATGGGATGAGAAAGAATATAGAAAACATCAGTTAAAGTGCTAGCACTGTAAATCAGTGCCTAAAATGTGATATTGCTCCTATAATGTTTGATTTTACATGTTTGCACGTGATGTTTGTGTAAATTGCTTTGATGAAAGAATTTTCCACTAGCCATGACTCTTCAAGCTGAGTAGAAAGACAAACTAGTTATTCAGGAGGAAAAGACAGATGTAAGGAAGGGTTCTATGAATACATGAATTCTACAAAGTTATGAGAATGGTGATATGTTTAATGATAAAATAATTCAATTTAAGAAATGCTGAAATAGGATGTCATATCAATTGTCAGAGTATTTTAAGTAAAATAATTTTTATTACTAAAAAGGTAATCACAAACTCTTTGATTATCTCAGTATTTGGACTGCTAAACTAATCAGGTTTTAGACTCTTGCTACACTTTTTGCTCTACCTCTACCCATGCCCTCACTTTCAAGCTCAAGCTAGGCATCCCCGCTCCAGTGGGCATCTACCACATGGCTAAGTTCTGCGTCTATTAATCTGTTTTTCCCTCCTTTACATCTTATTCATCCATCTGCATGGTTACTACAAATAAAGTCAAAACTCAAATGTTTGATTTGTTTGTCAAATTACATCCCTTACTCTCCTCCAATTTCCTTCTCACAAAAGAAGTGTCATCTTTGATTCTTCCTCCTCATTGGCACATTTTACCTAAAGCAGATAGTTTCATCTTTGCAGTGTTTGAAAATTTAGTCCACACGTCACCTTCTAAACCATCCTGGTCTTCCATAACACCTCAGCAGTGCCACAGGCTGATAGATTACATGCCACGCCGCATTGAGGCAGTAATTGCAGCAAACCAAGTACTGAGTCTATATGCATGCTTATACTTTTCAGATGTCCGATATTGTTCTATGTACACTCCTTGTTTTATTGATTGCATGTAATATTCTAATTTACTGAGATTGTGGATTTGGGGTTTTCATGAACTGTAAGCCATCATCATTGCACTTATGAGAAATCACGGCTTGAACTATCTTGCTTTGCATGTAATGCGTCTATCTCATATATTAGTTTCCCCTTTTATGTTGCATTACTGAACTAAATGAACTTTTGCACGATATTCTAATTTTTTGAGTATAACCTGTATCGCTTTCCTTTTAGCACTTTTCCATGATTTATTCTTCTCAAACCTTTTTGATAGGGTTTATTAATATTTTTTATTCTCTATATTTACTTGTTTTTTTAAATAATTTTAGGTAATTTTCCCCCACATTACTACATCCCTCAACTCATTTCAGTGCCTTTCTGTCTGTATTTTTCTCTTTTAACTCATCAGTCTCTCTGAGTTATTTTCACTCCTGGTCTCCCTGCCTCATGTCCTATTCCTTAACTCTCTCCCTCTCTCTTTCTTTCTCTCACAGAAAGAGAAAAGATCCCTGCAATTTATAATGTGAAAGTTAATCATATTCTCTCAGTCCCCCATCTCTGTTTTACCCCCATCTTTTTTTCTGTCTCTCATTTTCTGATCTCTGTCTTTTTGCCTTTCCCTTTACATCTAACTGTCGTTATCTATCTATTTTCCACTAATCTGTCTATCCTTCTGTTTATTTGTCCGTGTCTTTCTGCCTTCCCTTATCACTGTCTATTTTATCTCACTTTATCCCATACATTTATTTTGCATTTTTTGAAATGTTTTTAAAACTATACAAAAGGGATAAAAAAAAAAAAAGTGACTGCAGTTTTTTCAAGATTTCATACATTTGTGGCTAACACTGTTTTGTTCCTGCTTTCTCATTTGATGCATTTAATTTTTTTTTGTAACTTTGCAAATACGTTGTGCAGATTATAATTTTGTTATTTTTACAAGTATTATTGGGGATTGCAAAATGATAGGCATGCCCTAATTTTGATATTACTCTTGGTGACTAAATAGTGACCCTGTTTAGGTCACCATTCTGACAAAATTGTGAAGCTACTTCTAACTCTAGCTACATCTTATCATAACTAACTCTAGCTGGCCCCTATCTTAGCTGACCTTAACCCTTGCTAACCCTTGCTAATAGTAATCATACTATTCCTAGCTAATTTTAACCCTAGCTAACCCTAACTAACTCTAACTATAGATAACCCTAGTCAACCTAACCCTAACTAACTATAGGTATTACTAATTCTAATAGTAGATTGTTAAGTAGGTAGGTATCCCAGGCTGAGCCAATGCTTTGTATGCCAACCAGAGAGATCCCTTAGCTGTCAACACACATGCACAGAGACAATCACTCCAAGCAGTCAGCAATCGGTTGATGTATGCAGCCAGCAATAGCCATGTAAATGTCAATCTCAGTGTGCACCAGGTAGAGAGGTTGCCTCAAGCCTTATTGCATATGCTGAGGCATAAAAACACTGTGACGGCATGTCACAGCATTTTGATATGAAGGGCAGCTTCTCAAACTTATTGCTGGATTTGTTGTGTCTGAGACATCCAGCAACAGCCAATACAAGCTGTGACCAGTAAATACTAGGACTCCCACATGCCACCAACCCAACTGGAAAAGGCATCTGATTGTGGTGAGCCACTGCAGGATATCCTTACTAGCGAATGTCTGACAATTGCTTGGTCTTGTCATTATCAGCTTGGACCTATGATTTAAATGGTGTATGCACATATACTGCCACTGCATACATGATTGCAGGTATCATGAAGGACTTAAAAAAAGTAGGAATTTTAAGTAGACATGCAATTAATTTCATTCTGAATTGAACTTTGTCCATTTTCATATTACGAATTTCAAGGTAAGAAAAAACATATTTTTACAGATTATTAAGGGGGCACCTAAGAAGACCCCTATACGGCATAATAAAGTTAAAACACAAATTTTCTTAAAAGGATTGGAGTAACTCTATAGGAACCATAGACAGGGGCAGTGCAAACAGCTTTTTAATGACCTATTTATTCATGAACTGTAAACTTAAAAAGACGTTCTCTATTAAAGACTAAAGAAAAATGAGCAGCATGACAGGAAGTTGCAAGCCAGAGAGACTCCATTACTTTTTGTAGAAATTATTATTATATTCATATAGTGCCAACAAATTCTGTAGCACTTTATAATGGGTGGACTGACAAACATGAAATTGTAACTAGACAGGTTTGACACACAGAAACAGAGAGGGTTGAGAGCCTTGCCCAATGAGCTTACATGCTAGAGGCAGTGGGGTAAAGTGACACAAAAGGTAAGGTATGTATTAGGGAAGTAGATTGGTAGAATAGTATTCAAGACTTAGTGTTGGTTTTTGTCTGGAGCCATTAACAATTTAATTGATATGCTTTTGTGAAAAAGTGGGTTTTTAATGGGGTTTTTTTGAGGAGTGGAGACTGGGTGATGTCACGGGTGGCAGTCCGGAGCCTGGGACCCCTGTATGCCTGATGATGAAGATAGGAGTCTCAGCAAGTAAATGGACAATTTAGGGTCTGGTGCAGGGTAACCACGCACCCCCTGGTGTTGAGCACCAGGGTTTGTGTGGCCACATACCAGAGCCCTGATGCAGCTTCTGCAGATCCCAGGTGCTAGATGATAATATATATACCTCCCAGGATCTGGATAGGGAGGCTCTGCAGCAGATATGTATCCAGTACTAGAAACAAGGCAAGACTAGAATAGGCACTAAACAAGACAAGACTAGAAGAACCCAGAACCAGAGAAGGACAGAAAGCAGAACCCAGAATATGTACACCATACATGAGGGAAACATGAAAAGGACATGGACAGGGCAGGACAGGACAGGACATGAATACAAGACAAAAGAAAACAAGACAAGAGATGCAAGGCAAAACAAGAGGAGAAATAACCTACATACTACATATGTAATAAACATTGGAGATTTAGACATACATAAATGGCCAAGTTGTATGTAGCCCACCACTGTGCCAAAGTACTCCAATTACAGTGGGTCCTAACTGCCTAGATATGCATGACTAAATAAACAACAATAAAACACACACAGGATTAACCTGCAAAGAAAGGAGCAGAGGAAATGAGACCACTGCTTGCAGGAACAGACTGAAACAAAAAGGATTAATAGCAAAGGAATGGGTGTGGCAACAAAAACAACATTTAAAGGAATCTAGGAGACTGGGGATTCCAGGAACGGAGTAAAGTAATCAACCCAGAAAACCCAGCATAAAGAAAACCAGACATAAAATAGAATAGAAAACCCCAAAAAACGAAGAAAAACTAAACAAGAATTGTACTGGAGTACTGGATATCAGAAGCCAAGACAGAAATGATCTGCAACAGGAGCAGAGTGTGACAGGTGAGCATCTAATGGAAAAGGGAAGGAAGTTCCACAGGAATGGTGCAGCCTTAGAGAAGTCTTGGTTACGAGCATTAAAGGTGGGAGTATGAACAGAGGATAGACGCAGGTCTTCGGCAGAGCGTAGGGGCCTAGACGGGACATACTTGTGTATTAGTTAGAAAACAGGAACAATGGAAGCCTAAATAGGTAAGGCAGTGAAGGGGTTAACCCTAAATAGAATTAAATACAATGAGAAAGAAAGAGGAACTGCCCTAAAGAGATGTTGCTAATATATTTAAAACATAACTTTTAATAAGAAATCTATAAAAAAAATGATAATGAAAAAGTGAAAAAAGAAAACAAATAAATAAATATTGATTATAGAAACCTCAGTTTCCCACAAAGAAAAATGTAGGAAAAACACAAATTAAAATAATAACTAAAATTAAAATAGACAGACAGGTGATCGTACTTTATAGCAAGAAGTCCAAGTTAGCATGGAGTGTATTGTAACTGTGTAACCATAATTGGACACTTTACAGAAAATAACAGCTGGACACAAATTAATGTTACAAGATGTTATGATATGTCAATTATTGTATCTCGATCACTTGCTAAGTCTTAACCTAGTCTGTCTAATATGAACAGACATGTATCTCGATCGATTTGCTAAGTCTAAACCTTAGTCTGTCTAATGTAAACATACATTTATTCAGGAGATGTAAAGTGAAAAAAGTCTGTAAAAAATCTTTGTCAGTCTGACTAGTTAGCTAACACATGTTCACATTTAAATCCTTAAAAAATTCTTGTCAATCTGACTAGTTAGCTAACACAAATTCTTTGCTCGATGTAATTAATAGAGGATTCAAAAATAAGATGATTGAATGTTTAGTGAAAAGGATCTCACTGTGCCTTCAAGGGCAACTACCTCTAAGCGGAAAGCTACGCTAGCAGTCTGACTGAAACTAGCTAGCTAACATATGCCCTAATAAAATGAGAGCCTGCAGATCACAGCTAGAAAAATATTGCACCCGATGTGTTTTTACAAATAGCTCAGATCACGACTAGAAAAATCCTTCACTCTATGTGATTAACAAATAAGATAGCTAAATATAACATTATATGGTGAAAAAGGTCTCACTGTGCCTTCGAGGGCACCTGCCTCTAAGTAAAGAAGCTGCGCTAGCTGGCTGTAATACACAAGTCTAGCTGGCTGTAATACATAAGTCAAAACTGAATATGAGTTAAACGCCTTGATAAGCGTGGCGAAAGAACTAAACTTCAACGTCCTAATAGACGAGAAGAGAAGAGGCTCCACATAAACTCAACCTAACAATCTAGAAATCAAATCAATTCAAATACTTTAAGTAAGTCCCACCAGGATTATAAAATCTATTAATATAAAGCTAAGGCTGAGATGACGGAAGATAGAAATCTCCTAAAACCCCTACTTGTGTATTAGGGAGGATAGATAAGTGGGAGTAGCATTATGTAGAGATTTGAAAGCAAGAACCAGAATTTTATATTGAACCCTATATCTTACGTGAAGCCAATGCAAGGACTGACAGAGGGGTGAGGCGTGGAAGGTGCGGGCGGACAGAAAGGTGAGCCTCGCCGCCACATTCATTATAGACTGCAACAGGGCAAGTTGGGAGCACGTAAGACCAGTGAGAAGCAGATTGTAGTAATCAAGGCAAGAGAGGACAGTGGCATGGACCAGCATCTTAGATGCATCTGATGTTAAGAAGGGGCAGATGCGCGCAATGTTTTTGAGAATGAAGAGGCAGGATTTGCCGATAGACTGGACATGAGAGGTGAATGAGAGGTCGGCATCAAAGAGAACACCTAGGCAACGAGCCTGCATTGTGGAGCTGATGGTAGCATTATTAACATGGAGGGAGTAGCAACACTTGGGGGAAGAAAGACCAGAAGTTCTGTTTTGGACAAGTTGAGCTTAAGGAAGTGGACAGCCATACAGTTAGAAATAGCAGAGAGGCAGTCAGAGACACTAGTTAAGAGGGGCAGTGAGAGATCAGGAGAGGACAGATAGATTTGCATGTCAACTGCATAGAAGTAATATTGGTAGCCAAAGGATCTGATGAGTTTACCAAGGGTTCTAGATCCAGAACAGTAGGGAAAGAACAACTGAACCTTGGGGGACACCAACAGAGAGAGGTTGTGAGGAAGAGGCAGAACCAGAAAAAGGAATGCTAAAAGAGCACTGAGTGAGGTAGGAGGAGCACCAGGAGAGAGCAATATCTCGTAGACCAAGATTACGGAGGATGAGAAGAAGCTGTTGATGATCAACAGTATCAAAAGCAGGAGAAAGGTAAATAATTAGGATAGAGTAGTGACAGCCTCAGGAGCTGAGGGTGGTGGTGTTGTGGAGACACGCTCAGGCACCAAGTGTAGTAGTGTTGTGGAGACAGGCTCAGGCATGAAGTGTAGTGGTGTTGTGAAGACAGGCTCAGGCACTGAGTGTAGTGGTGTTGTGGAGACAGGCTTGGAGACTATGGTGAGGCCTAATAGAAAGCAGTTGTTGTTGGGGGATTCTATCATAAGATCATAAGGTGTAAAGCTGGACAATAGTGGTCTTGTGAGATGTCTTCCAGGAGCTACTGCTCACAGAGACAGGAGACGTATTTGTAATATTGTTAAGCGAACAAAGCAGGAAGGGGAATTTGATGCACTCGTCCATCTAGGGACAAATTACTTGGCTTGCAATGAGGTTTCAGAGGTAAAGGAAGTTTTTTTGTGTTTTTGCCAATAATATACGGCAGGTTGCTTCCACACTGTCATTCTCTGAAGTTCTGCCTTTGCAAAACTCTCAGAACGACAGGCAGATGCATATTATGTAGGTGTGATTTATAGGACAAATAGAAGAGTTAGATAATTTACTAGTTGAGGAAATAGCTAAAATGACAATGAAGTGGGAAGTTATCATTATTGGTGACTTTAATATTCCTGATGTTAACTGGAAATCCAAAATAGCTGCTTGTGCCAGGAGCACACATATTCTAAACTCCCTACTGGGATTGTCTCTAAAACAAGTCATTGGGAGCCAACTCGTAAAGAGATTTGGCATCAGATATTACTGTAGGTGAAAGTTTAGGATCCAGTGATCATCAGTCAGTGTGGTTTAATATAAGAACAGTGACTGAGTCACAGTACACAAAAACAAAAGTTTTAGACTTTAGAAAATCAGACTTTTCCAAAATTAGAATATGTGTAAAGGAGTCATTATCAGACTGGAGCAATTTTTATTGGAGTCCAAGAGAAATGGGATTATTTAAAAGTTGCACTGCTGAAGACAACAGAAAATTGCATTAGGCTTGCCAGTAAAAGCAAAGAATTCAAGAAACCACTGTGGTACTCCGCAGACGTGGGCAAAATAGTAAAAATAAAAAGTCAGCATTTAGTAATTATTAAAAAAAAAACAGAGTGAGGAACACAGAATGGTCTATAAGATTAGGCAGAAAGAGGCTAAGCAAGTTATAAGAGCTTCCAAATCCCACAAAGAAGAGAAAATAGCAGTCGTTAATAAAAGGGGACAAACATTTTTTTTTTTAATTCTTTATTTTTGACTCAGGTCATTCCTGAGTCAATATATATTATTACATGTGACAGACATTTGCATAAATTCAAACATGCATAGCAGGTAAACACAAAAAGAATTCAGCGCTAGTAATCACAAAATTAGTCAAGGTAGGCAGCAACCCAAATGAAGGAAAACCCCTCGGGTCCTTCGGTGGATAGATACAAAAAGATATGGAAGGGCTGCGCCAAATAAGGGTAGATAGTCCAGTAAAGTATTGCTAGGGTGCCAATAGATGGTCTAGGATACTTGATAGAGTTCCTCTGTGGATGCGTCTGGTGTAGACCGTTCCGTATATGTAAATACAAGAGAGGTAGAGGCGACTAATGGTATAGTATGAAAGTTCAGGGTGTGATAGGTAACAAAAAGTAAAGAACTCACATTCAAGAGAGCTATGGCCAGCTCTGGTGTGGATTGCGTACAGTGGTATAATCCCCGCTTATGGGATATGTAGGGAGGGGTCTCCGTCAACACCGTCTGGTAGTCCAGAGCTCGAAAAAGAAAGACAGAAAGCAACAATAGTGCTCTCAATTTTGATGTGGTTCAATGTGCAGATAAGAAGAGGTAAAAAACTCACATTTGAGGGAGCTATGGCCAGCTCTGGTGTGGATAGCGTACATTCCTTTTAGCTGGTCCGTGCGGTTAGATGGCTGGTGTGAGGTGAGTTCCGTTCCTCTTCCAGTAGTGTCTGCTGTGAGGGCTTCTTCTCTGGCCCATTGTGGGGTGGACAGGGTTTCCCGTGTCGTGGGCCGTCCTTCTGACTTGTTTGCTACCACTTGGGACATGTCTTTCTGTCACAGTCCCAGGGATGGTAGGAGGTCTGAGGCACCTTGCATGTCATGGATCTTGTATGCAGTGTTTCCTGTGTGATGAGGAGTGCCTGAGGGCGCCTCCATTGGTAGGTGATGTTGTGCAGCCGCAAGAGGGCTGTAAAGGGTTTCATGGTGCGGCACCAGGCTAGCGTGGGTCCTTAGAGATCCACATAGATCCGCATGCTCTCAAACACGAGTGGAGTTTGCTTTCTCATCATGTGGAGCACTGCTGCCCTGTCTCCAGGGTTCTGGAAGCATATCAGGAGGTTTCTGGGCGCTGTGGCCGTTGCTTTGGCGGGTCTGAGGAGGCGGAACATCCTCCACAGGACTGCTTGTTTGGCCTGTTTAGGGGGCAGAAGGGCCGACATCAGTGACCTGACAAAGTGCGGTACCTCTGACTCATGGATCTACTCTCCGATTCCCCTGATCTTGAGTTTCAGGCTTCGTCGGTGGTCTTCCATTTCTGCAAAGTGCTATTCCATTCTGCAATTTTGCTGTTGCAGCTCGTGTACAGCCTGTTGCAGCTGTGTTGTGTCCTGCTTGTTTTCTTTCACTGTGCTCAGGCGGCCTGTAATGCCCTGCAGGTAGGTGCGGATCCGGGCCATGTCAGCCTGTATTGTAAGCTGGAGCCCTGCCAGCAGCTCTTTCATTACCCCTGTGGGGACGAGTCAGCGTGTGGGTGAGTTGGGAGAGGGGACAGCGTGGCGGGCGGATGGTGTATTTCTGCCCCGCTAATCAAGTCATTGGAGATGTCTGAGCAGTCTTTGGCGTAGTCGGCCATATTGGCGCACACGCTACTGCGGGCTAGCCTCCAGAGGTCTTCTGATGTTTCCACTCTGTTTGGCTTGTTTGGCTTGGGTTACTTCATTTTCCGGCCCATCTCTTTCTCTCTTGTTAGTGGTGCCGTTTGGTGCCTTTTTGAGGGGTTTGGGTTGCGTTAGAAGGTCTTATGTGGTAGTTTGTCACGGAGCTTTGGTTGCATGCGACCATTCAGGTTAGTAGCTTGGCTTCGCCCCCTGGACAAAATATTTTTTAGATAACTAAATGAGAAAAGGAAAGTAAAACAAGGATTAATTAGATTCAAAACAAGGTATGTAGAAGAGGAGAAAGATCTAGCTGACTGCCTCAATTAATATTTTTGTTCAGTGTTTACAGATGAAAATGAAGGAAAGGAGCCTCAGTTAGGAAAAAGGACAAGTGAGTCATTTGTAACATGTGAGAAGATTGGAAGTTAGCGAATGTTGTGCCCATTCACAGAAAATGTAGTAAGGAGGAGTCGGGCAACTATAGGCCAGTAAGCCATACTTCAGTAGTGGGGGAAGTAATGGAAACCATGTTAAAGGATAGGATTGTTGAACATCTAAAATCACATGGATTTCAAGATCAGAGACAACATGGGTTTACTTCAGGGAGATCATGCCAAACTAATCTTATTGATTTTTTTCATTGGGTAACTAAAATAATAGATCAGGGTGGTGCAGTAGACATTGTTTACCTAGATTTAAGTAAAGCTTTTGACACTGTTGCACATTGAAGGATTATCAAAAAACTGCAATCTTTAAGTTTGGATTACAATATTGTTGAATGGGTAAGGCAGTGGCTGAGTGACAGGCAACAGAGGGTTGTAGTTAATGGAATATATTCGAAGCTTGGGCTTGTCACCAGTGGGGTACCTCAGGGATCTGTACTTGGACCCATTCTCTTTAATATTTTTATTAGTGATATTGCAGAAGGTCTTGATGGTAAGATATGTCTTTTTGCTGATCATACTAAGATATGTAACAGGAGGGATAAGCCAAATGGCAAATGATTTAGGTAAACTAGAAAAATGGTCAGAATTGTGGCAGCTGACATTTAATGTGGATAAGTGCAAGATAATGCATCTTGGACGTAAAAACCCAAGGGCAGAGTATAGAATATTTGATAGAGTCCTAACCTCAACATATGAGGAAAGGGATTAAAGGGTGATTATTTCTGATGACTTAAAGGTAGGCAGACAATGTAATAGAGCAGAAGGAAATGCTAGCAGAATGCTTGATTGTATAGGGAGAGGTATTAGCAGTAGAAAGAGGGAAGTGCTCATGCCATTGTACAGAACACTGGTGAGACCTCACTTGGAGTATTGTACACAGTACTGGAGACCGTATCTTCAGAAGGATATTGATACCTTAGAGAGGGTTCAGAGAAGGGCTACTAAACTGGTTCATGGATTGCGGGATAAAACTTACCAGGAAAGGTTAAAGGATCTTAACATGTATAGCTTGGAGGAAAGACGAGACAGGGGGGATATGATAGAAACATTTAAATATAAAGGTAATCAACACAGTAAAGGAGGAGACTATATTTAAAAGAAGAAAAACTACCACAACAAGAGGACATAGTCTTAAATTAGAGGGACAAAGGTTTAAAAATAATATCAGGAAGTATTACTTTACTGAGAGGGTAGTGGTTCATGGAATAGCCTTCCAGCTGAAGTGGTAGAGGTTAACACAGTAAAGGGGTTTAAGCATGCGTGGGATAGGCATAAGGCCACCCTAACTATAAGATAAGGCCAGGGCCGAACGAAAGTATTTAGAAAATTGGACAGACTAGATGGGCCGAATGGTTCTTATCTGCTGTCACATTCTATGTTTCTATGTTTCTATGTTACAAAAAGAAAAGTCTTGTGCCCATCACTCCTGGGCAGCAGCAACGACCACAGTACACATCAGCCAAAATACATATAGTAAAAACCAAAGACCACTGACCAATGGCCACTGGAGGGAATGCCCACCTGCCAACATCAAGGCAGACCCCCCAAGACAGATCCTACTCTGACCCTTCAGCTTGCTTCCTTTAGCTTCTGGCAAAGATATCTCTGAGACAGAAAGGGGTATTTTTTATATACACCCCTATATACTTATTAACCCTTAATAGGAAACACATGGGATGGGCGGCTAATAAACCGTTTTCACATTTCCACTAACAGGTAAAAACATATTTTAAGTGATCTTTCTTATCAAAGAGGATATTTAAGAAAAGCAATGCCCTAATTGCAGCAAATTAAATTTTAAATTTAAGGCATGTAAAAGGGGTGACATTGTAAATCCATAAATTGTGTGGGATGTCTATTTGCACAGTTTTGTAGGAGTAAGAAGAAGAAAGGCAATTGTGCAGGGCTTTTGCTAGCCTAACACTGTGTTGGTTTGTGCATCGGCTGAAGGTCTGTGCTGTTTATTGTCTCTTGCCTGTACAATCCTACTCATAGCACCAGGAGCTTGTTAAACTGGAATAAATCCCACTTAATCATACTGGAACGGGGAAAAGATCATGGAAACTGACCTCTCAGTCAAAACTTTGGCATACATTTTATAATCTGCACTAAGAAGAGAGGTCTGCCAGTAGAAATGATTTTTACCAAGATATACACTTTGCTTTAGTCAAACTCACAACATTTATTATAAACCACTTCCCTATAGTATACCCAGCACCAGATTTACATTGCGAGAGCCTGTAGAACTCTTAAGCACCCCAGTCCCAAACTAATACAAATTAATTTGACTACTTAAAGATGATAAAAATAGTTATAAATATACACACACGTATCCTGTGCTTTCTGAGGAGGGATGTGAATGACAGAAGTGATCATCTCCATGCTAGAGAACCTCCCAGAGTGGTCTACATGAAAGGTGAGTGACATTGCTTCAAAGTGATATGGAATGTGCTCCTAATGGCAGCCAGAACTGTGCCCTATCCCTGCTACTCTGGAAATGGACCACCAGGTCCCTAGGTACTGCACTCGGAGCCCTAGGCATCTAAGGTACATGAAAGAATACATCCAGCCCCACCACATTGCCCTGCCTTGTATTTCTGCTTCTGGGATTTCTTCCTTGATGCCCATTATGTCTGTGCCTCATATATTCTAACACTTCAAAGCCGCAGGCATACATGTTGTTTTGTCACTGTAGCCACTGTACCTGCTGCTGTAGCTATGCAATTTGGTGTGCATAATCACTGGAGGCATTCTCCAAGACTCCCAGCATGTCTGATAGGCCCTGTATATCTGTGGGGATCATCGATACATCAGTGAAGATGTTTGGAACTCTGTCAGAAGCACCTTCAGAACTGCACCTGAAGGTGTTGGCGCCAGAGGTACCCTGACCAATATGTCATCCAACTCCCCCTCAGCAGAAAGGTTGTTGTAAAATTCAGAATAGGCCACTGGGTAAGTAGCCATCATGGGTCCATCCACACCGTGCGCTTACCACAAGAGATCCCCAATGTTTAGGCCTATCCACGGATTCTCCAGTTTTTGTTTCTTAGTCTTGCGACACATAGTGCTTCCACAGCCTTAAGTGAGCCCCTTAAGTCATCCAAGTTTGGACATTAGGCCCCATTGAGGGAGGAAATAGTGACAAGTTCTCAAAGCTCTCATTCAGTGCGAACATGCTGTTCTGCTGCTCGACTCCGCCCCCGTGTAAGTATTTCTGTATATATGTGTGCCAGTATGTTTTTGTAACAATGTGGGTAGCAGTATGCATAGTAGTGTATGTATACAGTGTTGACAGCTGTATGTGTTTGTGTGTAACAGTGTGGATAACAGCATGTGTAGTACTGTGTGTAACAGTGTGGGTAGTAGCAGTATGTGCAGCAGTGTGTGTAGTAGTGTGTGTGGACAGTATAGGTAGCAGTAAGTGTGCATAGCCGTGTGGGCAGTAAAGTGAGTAGCTGTGTGTGTAACAATGTGGTGATAAGTGTGTGTAGCAATGTGTGTTTACAGTCTGGGTAGAAGTATGTGTAAAGTATATGTGTGTTTGTGTCTTCCTGTCATTTTTGAGCTGCCCATTCTGGCCACAGTTCTACCCTTTCTCCTGGCCAGTCCTTTCCCCTCTCTTTCCAGGAGATTGATGTGTTCAGTCCGAGGGGACGGGGCTATGCACAGATCATGTGAGTTATGAGGGCACATTACAGTCAATTTAATTCAAGCATTGGTAGCCAAGGAGGAATATTATAATAATTCTTTCGATTTACACAAGTTTTATGCACATGCACATGTGCTTGAAAAATCTGTGAAGATTTTAATGCATCAATTCACTAGTGCTCATACAACCAGCATTCTGTTGCTACTTGTGACATTGCAAAAACAGGAGGTAACACACTGTGCAGCTTAGTAGATAAGGCCCACTTGTAAAGCCATACATTTATTTGAAGAGCAAATGAAAGATTAGTGTTTCAGAACCCCTGTCCCTTCTTCAGTATACAAATTCCCTTAAAACCAAATGCTACTTTTGATATTGGCATGTGAAAGGGAATTTAGCAAATACTGGCTTGCCAATAAAGAATTGTGAGTATAGAGAGCTATGCAGCCTAATTCCTATTTGGGCAGGCATAGCATTTCTGTCATAAATGTATCCCACTTCATTGTGTGTTTATGTTTTCTTTTTTCATCTCTGTTGGGAGTTGATGTTTTTTATGCACCAGAGTTATGGCAAGATTTTCTTGATGTTACAGGAATTCTTTATTAAGTACACTTGTGATGACTATGTATTATGATAACCATTGATTTATATTGGCATGCTCACGACACTTGGCATAATTATGGCCAAGTATGATCCTAGTAACTAATTTCATGATTGTCATAAACTTTTTCAGAGATTCCGTAAGACCATTGAATGTCAATTAGACTGTTAGGTATTATTTTGTATTCCTTTTTTTCTTTTTATATTTTCATTCTGTTTTTTTTATTTTTACCTACTTTATAATGGGATCTTTATGAACACTAGTGATGCACCGAACGGTTCCTGGCGAACATAGCATGTTCGCGTCCGCCGCGGATGGCGAACGCATGCGCGGTTCGATCCGCCCCCTATTCGTCATCATTGAGTAAACTTTGACCCTGTACCTCACAGTCAGCAGACACATTCCAGCCAATTAGCAGCACACCCTCCCTAGCAGACCCTCCCACCTACTGGAAGGCATCCATTTTACATTCATTCTCAAGCTGCATGCTTAGTGAGAGGAGGGAAAGTGTAGCTGCTTTTGATTAGATAGGGAAATGCATAGCTAGGTTAGGGTATGTTTTGTTTTTTTTGTGTGTAATGTAATTGCAGTTAGTTGTCTGCCACTGCTGCCAGCATCTGTGTCAGGCTCACAGTGGATACTGTGCCCATTTGCCCAGTCAGTGCCACCACTCACTCATATCTGGTGTCACAATAGCTTGCATTTAAAAACAAAAAACTTTTTTCACTGTTACAGATTGAATAGCAGTCAGTGTCCTTAAAGCGGGTGTGTTAAGCTAACAGTGGATACGGTGCCCAGTGCCACCACTCACTGGTGTCACAATAGCTTGCATTTAAAAACAAAAAACTTTTTTCACTGTTATAGATTGAATAGCAGTCAGTGTCCTTAAAGCGGGTGTGTTAAGCTAACAGTGGATACGGTGCCCAGTGCCACCACTCATCTGGTGTCACAATAGCTTGCATTTAAAAACAAAAAACTTTTTTCACTGTTATAGATTGAATAGCAGTCAGTGTCCTTAAAGCGGGTGTGTTACGCTAACAGTGGATACGGTGCCCAGTGCCACCACTTATATCTGGTGTCACAATAGCTTGGATTTAAAAACAAAAAACTTTTTTCACTGTTATAGATTGAATAGCAGTCAGTTGTCTGCCACTGCTGCCAGCTTCTGTGTCAGGCTCACAGTGGATACTGTGCCCATTTCCCCAGTCAGTGCCACCACTTATATCTGGTGTCACAATAGCTTGCATTTAAAAACAAAAAACTTTTTTCACTGTTATAGATTGAATAGCAGTAGTTGTCTGCCACTGCTGCCAGCTTCTGTGTCAGGCTCACAGTGCATACTGTGCCCATTTCCCCAGTCAGTGCCACCAATTACATCTGGTGTCACAATAGCTTGGATTTAAAAACAAAAAACGTTTTCACTGTTATAGATTGAATAGCAGTCAGTGTCCTTAAAGCGGGTGTGTTACGCTAACAGTGGATAAGGTGCCCAGTGCCACCACTCACTGGTGTCACAATAGCTTGCATTTAAAAACAAAAAACTTTTTTCACTGTTATAGATTGAATAGCAGTCAGTGTCCTTAAAGCGGGTGTCAGGCCTCCTTCAGCATGTGCTCTGCAGACCTCTGCCCGTGTACTTTGCCACTCATATCTGGTGTCTCTGTAGCGTGCTTTTACAAAGAAAAAAAGGTTTCCAGTGTAAGCTAATAGCAGCCAGTCAGTGTCCTTCAAGCGGCTGTGTCAGGCCTACAGCCTGTGCTCTCTCACAACTGTGCCAGTGCACATTGCCACTCATATCTGGTCTCACAGTAGCTTGCACGCATAGTACCACTAATCCCCCAAAAAATGACAGGCAGAGGCAGGCCACCCCGCAGGGGCCATCGTGGTCGTGGTGCTGTGATTCCCTTTGGCCCTAGAATAATGCCCAGTTTTCAGAGGCCACGTACCCTGAACTTGAAAAGTTCTGAGGACATAGTTGACTGGCTAACACAGGACACCCAATCTTCTACAGCCTCCGCTCAGAACCTTGACGCACCATCCTCCTCCAGCTTAGCTTCAGGCACCTCTCAAGATACCACTCACCCGCCTGCCGCCACTACCAAAACTAGCACCACAGCCGCTTCACTTGGTATGTCAGAGGAGTTATTCACACATCCGTTTGAAGAAATGAGTGATGCGCAACCATTATTGCCAGAGGATGTAGATAACAGGGAGGATATGTCTCAGGCAGGCAGCATTACACACATGGACGTACGGTGTGATGATGATGATGATGTTGTACCCGCTGCTGCTTCCTTTGCTGAGTTGTCAGATACAAGTGAAGCGGTTGATGATGACGATGCGTCCATGGATGTCACGTGGGTGCCCGCTCGGCAAGAAGAAGAACAGGGCGAAAGTTCAGATGGGGAGACAGAGAGGAGGAGGAGGAGACGAGTTTACACAGCGTATAAGGGTGATGTCACAGCACAACGAGAATCTAACAGGGGGAGAGGTGGAAGTCATCCTCCTCCTCCCACGACCACGCCGGCAAGGACAGGACGCTTTAAAGAAGTGTTGTTGATGGAGGACATGCGGACCTTTTTAAGTCCTACGCATCGCCACAGCCCTTCGGGATCCACCCTCAGAGAGCGACTCGACCGACAGGTAGCAGACTACCTTGCCTTAACTGCAGATATCGACACTCTGAGGAGCGATGAACCCTTTGACTACTGGGTGTGCAGGCTTGACCTGTGGCCTGAGCTATCCCAATTTGCGATAGAACTTCTGGCCTGCCCCGCTTCAAGTGTCCTGTCAGAAAGGACCTTCAGTGCAGCAGGAGGTATTGTCACTGAGAAGAGAAGTCGCCTAGGTCAAAAAGTCTAGATTACTTCACCTTTATTAAGATGAATGAGGGATGGATCCCGAAGGGACCCGAAGGGACTGACACTGGGCGATACATTCGATTAAAAAAGGCCTGATGAGATGAGCTGCCTTGGGCTAAAAATGGTCCACACGCTGCTGTATTTTAGCTCTGAATGCCGGTTGACTTGCGTGACTTATCCGCCACCAACTAGGGTTCAAGCCGCCATGTTTTAGGGCACTTTCTGCCTGTGAAACAAACATCACTTATAGATTGAATAGCAGTTAGTTGTCTCAAAGCGGGTGTGTCAGGCTCACAGTGGATACTGTGCCCAGTGCCACCACACACTCACTGGTGTCACAATAGCTTGCATTTAAAAACAAAAAACTTTTTTCACTGTTATAGATTGAATAGCAGTCAGTGTCCTTAAAGCGGGTGTGTTAAGCTCACAGTGGATACGGTGCCCAGTGCCACCACTCACTGGTGTCACAATAGCTTGCATTTAAAAACAAGAAACTTTTTTCACTGTTATAGATTGAATAGCAGTCAGTGTCCTTAAAGCGGGTGTGTCAGGCTCACAGTGGATACTGTGCCCAGTGCCACCACTCACTCACTGGTACCCAGACGAAATTTCTTTTCACAAAAGGCAATCCCCAACCTGTACTCGATTGTGCAAAAGGAAATAATGGCATGTCTGGCACACAGTGTTGGGGCAAGGGTCCATCTGACCCCTGATACCTGGTCTGTAAAGCATGGTCAGGGCAGGTATATCACCTACACTGCGCATTGGGCAAACCTGCTGACGGCTGCCAAGCATGGAATGCGTGGCTCTGCAGAGGAGTTGGTGACACCGCCATGACTTGCAGGCAGGCCTGCTGCCACCTCCTCTACTCCTCCTACTCCATCCTCTTCCATAACCTCCTCAGCTGAGTTCTCTTCTGCTGCTGCGTCTTGCTCCACATCAACGGATAGGGGACGTAACAGTGATTAAACTGATAAAAATAGTACTAAACACACCACTCCTATCTGGTGTCACATTAGCTTGACCGCGCAGTGCCCCAAATTTGCAGTAAGAGGACCGACCAAGCATCTTCTTCCATCTCCCTGTTACAGAAATCACTGCCATGTACACGTCCACTGATAGGAGACGCGGAAGGTATTAAACTGATAAAAATAGTACTAAACACACCACTCCTATCTGGTGTCACATTAGCTTGACCGCGCAGTGCCCCAAATTTGAAGTCTTTTCCATCTCCCTGCACTATGTACCGATAGGAGACGCGGAAGGTATTAAACTGGTAAAAATAGTACTAAACACACCACTCCTATCTGGTGTCACATTAGCTTGACCACGCAGTGCCCCAAATTTGCAGTAAGAGGACCGACCAAGCATCTTCTTCCATCTCCCTGTTACAGAAATCACTGCCATATCCATACAAATTGTACAGAATGTCCAGGATAGTTTTCCAGGGACAAATGTTGTCTCCTGTTGAACAGGTGACCTTGCTCGGGTCCCAGGTGTACGGTTCCTAAAATGGCTGCCATATACACGTCCACTGAGAGACGCGGAAGGTATTAAACTGATCAGAACAATACTAAACACACCACTCCTTTTTTTTTTTGAGGCCAGGACAGAGTTTGGAACAGACGGGAATCGAACTCAGGGCTCTGGCTCATCAAGGAACCACAGCAGCTTTCCATGTACAGGTAAGACACGTGCAGCCGGTAAGGGTTCAGGCTCTTCTTCCTGGAGGATACGCTGCAAGCCTGTTGAACGAGGTGACCTTGCTCGGGTCCCAGGTGTACGGTTCCTAAAATGGCTGCCATATACACGTCCACTGATAGGAGACGCGGAAGGTATTAAACTGATCAGAACAATACTAAACACACCACTCCTATCTGGTGGCACATTAGCTTGACCGCGCAGTGCCCCAAATTTGAATTAAGAGGACCGACCAAGCATCTTCTTCCATCTCCCTGTTACAGAAATCACTGCCATATCCATACAAATTGTACAGAATGTCCAGGATAGTTTTCCAGGGACAAATGTTGTCGCCTGTTGAACGAGGTGACCTTGCTCGGGTCCCAGGTGTGCGGTTCCTAAAATGGCTGCCATATACACGTCCACTGATAGGAGACGCGAAGGTATTAAACTGATCAGAACAATACTAAACACACCACAAATAAGGTTTCTCTCCTGTATGGCTCCTCAAATGATGCTTAAGATTAGAAGCGGCTGAAAAGCATTTCTCACACTCCGAACAAAAATATATATATATATATTTTATTTTATTTTTTTTATTCTTTATTTTTGGTATGCAGGTAGTTACAACAGTGCCTGTGTCTCCACAACAGCATTTAGCAGGCTCGATTGTTATAGACATATGATAGCAGTATTGTGGCAAGTTGGATATGCATACATTTTTTTAAGGTGAAAAGGGTAACTTACAAACACTTACAGCATCTTGAGGAAACGCGCACATTTTTTAGATTAATAATACAAGTTAAGTACAAGCTGAGTAACTACGTCTGTCTTTTTGACTTACGTTGTTGTTGAGTAATGGTAGCTTAGTGTTAATAGTCATGTCGCGCGTCATCGCTACAATATCTAGGCATTGACATGGTTATGTCTGACTATGCTTAAGTGAGAGAAACAGTATAAATTTACGTTGCTCAAGCATGTCAAAACGCAACACGGAGCTACATCGCTTGTATCTTTCTAGATAGATGGGTTGTACGCTATGCCATAAGCTAATCAAAACATAAAATAGTTAAACCTAAAATAATTACACATAAAATAATTATACTAAGCTTACATGAGCTAGATTAAAGTAACACAGTATAAAATTAGGAGTATGCAGGCTATAATCACAAACGTGTTTGGTCACTGATAATTATGGATCTGGTTCACTGCACTGTTTATAAAATACACTTTAACATCAGAATATACATGCTTGTGAAAGCGTGTGGTAGGTGCTAATATGTTGCTAGACATAGGCTAAAACATACCGAGGTAGGCTAGAATGAGGCTTTCAAGCATTGTCACATAAAATATATTTTTTTAACATTCTCTCCACTTTGAACGAAATGACGTTTGGGAAGAGATTAACATAATTAAACACAGGCAGTAAAAATACAGTTTTTAGCCATACACTGTAACTTTAAAACTACACATCCCATCTTCATAATTACATATTTGGAATCAGCACACTTAAAACATAAACATAACCAAAAATCAGCCAAATCCATCCAGGGGTTAAAAAGTTAGCTAGAGGTCCCTTTATGACCGACCGCAAGCACATTTTCCTGCCCAAAACAGTTCCATAGATTTGGGCTGTGCGGTCAGTCTATTTCAGGCTGAAAAAACGACATAAAGAGTCCATAAACCCCGATATGCCCACCGACAGTCTTAAAGGGCCATACACACCAAATAAAAGTGCATACATTTTCACAATCTCCCAGGGGCCATAGTCATGTGGGAGGAGGCTGGCAAATAGGCTTCTCCACAACCCAGGGAAGCAGGGCAATTTGCCATTTAAAGGGCCAGTTACAAATAGCAGTTTGTAACAAGGTGTCAACTCATATCTGCCAAGTGACCCGATGCAGGTGTCAATCCATATGTCAAGGTGTCAATATGTCATATGTCAGGTGTCAATTCATATTCATTGTGATTTAGGAATGTTAGGTGATTTCTGCCCTTTATGGATTAAAACCAGACTCTGTATCAACTGTGTAATTTTCCATGGGATTTTTGCCATGGATCCCCCTCCGGCATGCCACAGTCCAGGTGTTAGTCACCTTGAAACAACTTTTCCATCACTATTGTGGCCAGAAAGAGTCCCTGTGTGTTTTAAAATTCGCCTGCCCATTGAAGTCTATGGCGGTTCGCCCGGTTCGCCGACATTTGCGGAAGTTCGCGTTCGCCGTTCGCGAACCGAAAATTTCGTGTTCGCGACATCACTAATGAACACTACGAACTGTGATTTTTTTTCACACTGCCTGGTTCAATTCTAGTATAAACTGCAAGGGCATGGAATGGTAATTTGACTGTCAATCATCATTTTTCATTTTTTCTTTTTCTTTTTCCACACCTGAAAAAGGCCTAATTTATATCTTCATTCTACTCTTGGTAATATGGACATTTCCTAAATTACACATGCAAACCAACAGTACACATTGTTTTATTGGTATCACAAATAACACATGAAATATAGTACTTTGCAGTTACACATCCCATTCAGAAGTAAAAAAAAAACATAAATCACTAGAAGAATAATTAAACATCAAAAAAGTGATCATAATGGCAGACATAGCTTATCAACTTTGAAATACCAGCATAAACAAAATATAGGGGAGTTTTGATTTTGTTCAGGAATATGTTCTAAATTGCAGTGGGATTAGTAAAGTAGAAAACGGAATATATTGTAACATATACATTTCTCGTGCAGGAGGTACATAGCATTACTGAAGCAACCATATTTCTTAAATATACTAGAAAATAATTATTTTTATCAATTGTGTATAGAATCTCCTGGTTGACCTATGACCCAATGACTGTTGTGCGTTTTTCTTTTCTTTTTTTTTTCTGCATATGGATAAGAGGCAAGATAACAGGGGCTGATCATACAAGTCAGAATATCACAACACCATTTTAGAACTGGCTGTTTGCATTGTCGTTCTTGAAATCCCTGTGTGCAGAAGTGTTAAGCAACATTGTTTAAAAAATATTCAAAGTTTATTATCATTTATGATGTGTGCAATAAAACATCGGTGATATCCTTTTAGGGCTTAAGGTATTGTGCAAAAATGTATTAGGTGGCCATAGCAACTATCTACTGCTTTTGCTCATGTTTGCTCAACACGCCCTTCCCAGCAATGAAAACTTCTGCAAAATTACATTTTGGTTCTATCCATAATTGCTATGTTTGTACCTAACCAATCTGTAAAAATGTCTTATTTATTCTCTCAAGCTGACCACTTGCTAGTGTACTTAGTTATATTTACTACATAATGCTATCCTAAAAGCCCTAATTCATTCTCAGAAGCCAACTGAGTATTTTTAAAAGTCACTGTGGCATGTTCCTATAAATTCACGTATTTCCTGCTGCACACACAAACCAGTCTGTGTACAAAACCAAAATGACAAAGAAAAGTAAAATATTGATCAATACGTACTGCGTATAATAGACATAAAATACCACATAATTATAAATTGCAAAATGTTAATGTGTAAAATGTAAAATGGTAAGGTGTGACAGTCATCAATCAATAGGTATGGATTAGTCCCAGCCTTTCCCCTGAAACTTTAACAGCATTGTGTTCACTGGGATCATACACTGTGTTCTTCTATCTCCAGAAGGAATCACCATGATATTCCTTCCCAATATTAAAATTAAATAGTTTAATTTAATGTAATAAAAATATACCTTTCAACCTTTGTGAAAAGTCTTTATTAATTGTTTTGTTTCTTCAACAGTGCGACAGTAAAAAATATGCAATATCTATATGTACTATTAAAGCATGTGGGCATGTGGGTATACATGCTGAGATGTGCAACGTATTGTATGGGCCTGACTACAGTTAAAAGAAAACAAGCTTCTAGTTTGTTGCCACCTCTAGCCTGCTATATATATGATGCTTTATTATAATTAGCAAAAAGGTGTCGCCCATCACTAGACATGGGCACCAGTGAAATTTTCATTTCGTACATATGATTTCGTACTAAATAAAAATGGTATTCGTCCATTAGGACGAAAACAGCACTGCGCATGCTCAAAAAAAAAAAAGCAAGGAGGGAGCCGGCAGCGCTACCAACTCTTCTTGTAATAGAAACCATTCCTACCGCCACCCCCTGCATTAAGACCTATGGGTGTCACTATGACCCCCATATTAATAAAAGGGTAGTTAAATCCTCCCGCATGCCCCTACTCACTGGATATAAAAATCAGTATCTTATATAGAAGTGATAGAGAGCTACGGTAAGAGTACGTGTAACTAAAATTTATAGCAAAAACTATAACAATGATACAATATGAAAAAGTAACTATTTAGATAAGTAGAAATAAAAGAAGAAAGAAGACATCTAATGGTAAGTATGAAATTTTATTTTACAGGGTTAGTTTATTGCCCCCATCACGATTATTTGGGTGATGGGGTAGATAGGGTATTTTATTGGGGGGGAGTGTCTCCACCCACCAGTCATGGGTGGGGACATTAGGTGCCCCCCCCATTATTTATTTAATTAAGGTCCCCACCCTCCGCTCATGGGTGGGGACCTGGGGGAGACATTAGGTTAACACCACTTTTATTTAAAGCAACACTATAGTCACCTGAACAACTCCAGCTTAATGAGGTTGTTCAGGTGAGAACTATAGCTCCCTGCAGCCTTTCTCATGTAAACACTGTATTTTCTGGGAAAATACAGTTTTTACATTGAAAGCTAGGAACACCTACAGTTGCAGTCACTCAGAGTGAACCAGAGGGACTTAGGAGTTGATGGAGGCATAATATGCCTCCATCCACTCAGATCTGCTGTCAGCAGAGCACAGGGCAGCACTGTGCACAACATCCTGTGATTCAGTATCTCCTACCTCGTCTTGCAGACACTAAACTTTCCTCATAGAGATTCATTGATTCAATTCATCTCTATGAGGAGATGCTGATTGGCCAGGGCTGTGTTTGAATCATGCTGGCTCTGCCCCTGATCTGCCTCTTTGTCAGTCTCAGCCAATCCTATGGGGAAGCACTGTGATTGGATCAGGCTACCACATGTCAGCAGACTGCTTGTATTTCTGAGTCTAACAGCATGCAGATTTACAGCTTCAGGCTTGAATACAGTAAGATTTTTACTATATTTATGGAGGCATTAGGGGCCCAGGGGGGCTAGATGGTGATGTTAACACTATAGGGTCAGGAATACATGTTTGTGTTCCTGACCCTATAGTGATCCTTTAATTAGGGTCCCCACCCGCCGCTCATGGGTGGGGACAGGGGGAACATTAGGTCCCCCTCTTTAATTAATTAGGGTCCCCATTGACGCTCATGGGTGGAGACCTGAAGGGCACATTAGGTCCCACACATTATTTATTTATTTAGGGTCCTCATCCACCGCTCATGGGTGGGGAACAGGGGAGACATTAGGTCCTCCCTTAATTAATTACGGTCCCCACCCACCGCTCATGGGTGGGGACCTGCGGGGGACATTAGGTCCACCCCATTATTTCTTTATTTAGGGTCCCCACCCACCACTCATGGGTGGGGACCAGGGGGGACATTAGGTCTCCCTTTAATTAATTAGGATCCCCACCCACTGCTCATGGGTGGAGACCAGGGGGACATTAGATCCCCACGTTTATATTAATAGCCCCCCATTTTTAGTTATATTCTGTTTGCCACCATGGGGGAATGGAATGAGCTGTGCCAGGTCTCCCCTTATTGCACTAGCTACTGGGCAGCAATAACTGCCCAGTCACTAGTAGTTTTAAATTTATTTAGGCGACATGCCCCTACTTGCGGCATGCCGCATGTAGGTGCATGCGTGAGGATTTAACCCCCCTTTTATTAATATGGGGTCATAGTGACCCTCATACTGATTTATATTTAGTTTTAAATGTTTAGTTTCATAGTTACCCCCACAGGTTTTAATGGGAGGGGAGGGGGTAGGAATTAATATTATTACAAGAGGGAGTTGGTAGCGCTGTTTTTTTTTTTTTTGCACATGCACAGTGTTTTCTCTTTGCTGTGGGGGTTAATTCCCCTGCAGCACGGAGTCTATTAAACGAACAAAACAAAACGAAAAGGTAATGCATTTTGCATTTGCCCTTTCATTTAGTTTATTTTTTGTATGTAGGGCTTTCATTTACGTTTTAGTAAACAAATACGAAAAAAAATGAATTTTTGGACAAAATCGTATTCGTACACTATTTCAAAAATTATTTGAAAAGGAGGTTGCGCAAGTTTCAAAAACTACACACATTTCTGTCAGATAAAGCATAGTCTAATTAGCATATTTTAAAATATTGTGTACATATTGATACATAGTTTTGCATGCCATACTATCTTTAGTGGCCATCCTAGACACAATAACCACCATAGAGTGCTGTAGTGGTTATGGTGCCAAAAGTTACCTGTTATCATACCCTCCCTTCAGAGAAACATAAAGTGGAAGGTCCCCTTCCATATTAGATATATCAATTGTGTCCCTATTTGTCAGAACTGATTTGCGAAGAGTGTCTGCTAATGTCCTCAGTCAATGTATTCTGTCCGAACACATGCAGAAGTAATGTCATTAATGTGGGATTAGGAACTGTGACATTAGCGATATCTAAAGAGAGGGTACAATGGACCCAGGTAAATTATTATTTTCTGACTGGCAGTACCAGGTGATTGCTGACACCATAAAAACTACAGAGTGCTGTTCTGGTAATGAAGCCTGATCCTTTAGGAAAGAGTATCTCAATACAAGTACAGCAACAACCTAAAAGTAAATAAAACTAAACTGAGCATAAAACAAATAAAAATAAATAAACAAACATGTGATCTTTAGAAATAAAATAAATAGATAAATAAATAACGTTTCTCTTGCCTTACTTCCTGTGCCACTTACACCTACTCTGGGTGTGAAATAGAGAGCCTGGGTCATTGATCCTAGCAGGTTACTGCTGTGCTTAACCCCTGCCAGTGGATGAGATAGATAGATAGATAGATAGATAGATAGATAGATAGACTGTTTAATAACATTTTATTTAATCCATGTATGAGACTGGTAGCTACTGGTATCTGTTGTGCCTAGCTCCTGCCAGTGGCCATAGAAAGACTGGTTAATACCAGTTTACTTGATCCTAGTGTGAGACTGGTGGTTACTGGTTGTGCCTAGCTCCTGCCAGTGGCGATAGTTAAACTGTTTAATATTTTTTTACCTAATCCTAGTGTGAGACTGGAGGTTACTGGCATCTGTTGTGTGTAGCTCCTGCCAGTAGAGAAAGACGTACCTGGTTTAATAATAGTTTACGTCACCCGAGTGTGAGACTGGTTGTTACTGGTATCTGTTGTGCCTAGCTCATGCCAGTGGAGATAGACATACCCTGTTTAATAATTGTTTATTTCATCCTATTGTGAGACTGATGGTTACTGTTGTGCCTAGACACTCCAGTTACACCAAATATAATTCATAGAATTTTGCATTTCTTTTCTTTAACTGTTTGTAGAAATACCTTTTTTGTCTTGTGTTGTTAAGTAAAAAAAATGTAAATAAAGGAAATTACGTTTCTAGTTACTGTCAGTAAAGTTGCTTTTTTTGGAGGAAGGTGTTCAGTCTAGTGTGTGCTATAAACACATGTGAGACCTGTGCAGTGTACTGTGTGCTGTGTGATGTGTGCAGTGTTGTGTTTCTTAAAACTAAAGACTATAACTATGGTACTAGTAAATCCATGAAACAGTAAACTTATTTTTTAACAAAAACATATAATAGGGCTTAATAAAGCTAATTATTAATGGGGACTTTTATAGTCAGTAATCCAAGGAAAAAAGTTTAAACATGTTGTGAGGTGGAAAGGGATGTAGTGTCCCTTTAAATGAATAGCTGCTGTCAAACTATATAGTTTGTAATGAATCCTTTCTCACATAAACTGCTATTACATTCTGATGTGATGAGCAATGTGCCAGTTTTTACTGACAGGTTACTAATGAACCCAAGGGCTACAAAGTATCTCCATCTCAAATGTTAACTTAGAATGTGACAAATTGTTGATACAGAGTAGAGAACAGCTCTACTAGCAATATCAAGATCTGAATGTAAAAAAAATAGAAAATGGAATATTATCAGGATACTTAATTTTCTTTTGAATATTATTACTAATAGCAACTGACGAGAAACTAAGGGGAAGGATACTAAGTCAAAGTAATACGACTGACCTTATGGACAGAGAAAAGAGGTAAGGAACAATTTAAGCAAATTAATATGTTGGCATGTATTGTACTCCCCTATACACTCATGTATAATCTGACCCATACATAATCTATCTGAACATCTTGTACCACCTGTCAGGCATAACAATCAAGGGATCACACATAACAATTGGATACATCTTTTGCTCTAGTCCATAATTGTCAGACAGCAGCTATGCCTTTCAATTGACCCTACATTCCTTTCCAAATCACAACATTTTTAAAGTTTTATACTTTGATTACTGACTATAGAACTCCCAATTAATTATTACACCAATAAAATTATTTATTTTCCATTTTTTGTTTATTTAATTTTAGTGACTTGTTTTGTCTTGAATTCCCAATATTTCAGTTATCAGATTCTTGGAATCTGGGGTGATTTTTCAACTTTCAGTTGTGGTCCCCAGTCCTCCATCAGCAGTACCGCCATGGCCTCTTAGCAGACTTAGCATAGTCTAATTCCATGGTGCCATCAGAGAAAAGCTTTAATGAACAAGTAGAGTAGAGTAGCAAAGCAGTGAACACAATGCCTGGTTTGATTTGCTGGAGATAAATCTGGTTATTATGTTACGCTTTCCCCCCACCATATATCTCTATGTCTGAGTCAATAGAAACTCAACTCTGATACCAAGGAATTGCAAGAGGATAATATGGAGAAGTTAGGCAGCAGCAGACTATTTTCTCCAGCTAGTGTGCACTATGTCTTTGCATCTTTTCCACCTTAGTTATGTCTATCTCGATCTGTTTTTGTATCACCTTATCCAGTGGAGACAGTTGTATCATCATCTGCAAATACTACCACTGCCACAAGAAGCTTGCCCACTGTCTTTGTTACCATCAACCCCACCACCACTACCAACATCACCACCAGAACTCCTCCTAACGCCATTTCAATTAGCATCAGTCAATCAAGCTACTGCTTTCCATGTCACTAAGGCAAATCCACATGCATCTTTAGCATCTACAAGTCATAGGCTTGAGTCTAATTTATTTTACCAAGGCAAAGTTTATGATAGCTTTAGTGACTTCATAAAGGGCAATATGGGAAGGGAGGAAATGATGGGTCATCTCACAAGTGCCAGTGTGCTAAACCTCAGTTGGCTAATGAAGATGGTGGGGCCCCATACTCCTCCCTGAGAGCTGCTGCTGTGCTGCTCCCAAGATGATTTCTTGCTTCTATCTCCTGTAGGCACTGTAACCCCACCCTCTGGTGCTATGAGCCAATGACTGCCCTGAATAGAGAGGCCAATGGCATGCCTCCACTTATGGGCAGCTGGCACTGCTGCCGAATAGCAACTCAGTGAAAATTCTTGAAATCCCTTCCTAAAGGAGACTAGGCATGTACAAAACCTGCTTAACCCCTTAAGGACACATGACATGTGTGACATGTCATGATTCCCTTTTATTCCAGAAGTTTGGTCCTTAAGGGGTTAAACAGGGCAGTTTTCAAACTAGCCCCATATGGCAGGGAATTAGTTAAGGATATACTTAAAAGGACACTATAGTCACCCAGACCACTTCAGCTCAATGAAGTGGTCTGGGTGACAGGTCCCTCAGGTTTTAACCCTTCAGATGCAAACATAGCAGTTTCCGGTGCATCTGCGACGCTGGAGGCATATTATGCCTCCGTCGCGCAGAGCGTCCATAGGAAAGCATTGAGAAATGCCTTCCTATGGACACTTTGAATGCGCGCGCGGCACTGGAGAAAAGTAAGAATTTAGCCCCTTCCTCTCCCTTCAGCGCCACGGGAGGGGGACCCTGAGGGTGGGGGCACCCTGAGGGTGGGGGCACCCTCAGGGCACTAGAGTGTCAGGAAAACCACTTTGATTTCCTGACACTATAGTGATCTTTTAAATAGTAATATTTTATGATTTTGCTAAATGTTTTTCTGATAGTTCTCTAAAAACAAAATTACCATATAGTAACTGTAATAAAACCAAGCTAAAAAGGAATGTTCGCTTGTATTAATAAATCACATGTTAAAATGCGGCCCTAATTTTATCACTATTTTATGACTTGCTGTAATTGTTGTTATATGGCAGTCACGTAAACATGTAAATATTTCAGGGATTGTGGTGGCATACCTAGAATTCGTTAATGAACTATTGCAGTTAAAATAAAACAGGCTGGGGAATTTTGAGATGAAAATGGAGTTAGATAAACATCATATCAGTTCATAATGCAATTAGCTCATTTTACTCAGTAGTATACACTCTTTTTTATTTACTAACTGTAAAATTCTCTCTTTTGTTTCCCTCAAAGTCGTCTTCCCTTCAAACACCCATATTGCTTTACTCATCTGTACATTTATATTTGTAATTTGAGGGGGGAAGAGAACCCATATTGGCATGCAGCAGGACATTTTGTTATTACTTTGGTAGTACTGTACATGTTCTGTCATCAAAATTATTTAGTAGCCTTTCTACTTGTATTACCAACATCAGATGATGTTTTAAATAACATCAATTCTGACATATTTTTAATTCTAGAAAACTGTTTATTGTGTTAAGGAGTTGCATTTCCAGTTTCTCTTACATGAGCACTTATAGACATATGTAGCAGAATGGAGAACTCCAATATAGTTTTATTCGTCTGTCCATCTGTCCCCGTTCGTTTACTGAACCCCCTCGCTGTGCGGCCTCTTGTTTTCACCTTCATAATCACCAACCACCCTTGGCCATTAACCACAAATTGGTTATTAGTTAAAGTGCTTTCCCTGTGTGGCTGCCGTTCGTATAACCGAATGCACGTTTATTAACAAATTACGGCCATTTTGTCTCCCAAACGAGGGCAGTGGCATAAACTACCGAACAGGGGGAGCATTCGTACCCTAACAGCCAGGGAATGGATTCACCAGTGTTCGTGTGAGAACCCCTGAAAGATGACCAGTCGTTGCCTTGTTTTTTCTGGAACTGTTTTGGGCCATTACCTCGTGGCCGACTGGTCAAAACTTCATTTGAATGGCATTCCCAAACCACCAAAGGGATTTGAGTGATATTTTGTCAAAGTGTGCACTCAGATCCAAGCTATTCGGTGATGTGACTTTGGGTTCTGAAGTTATTAAAATTTATTTTGAATGTTTTAAAATATTGTCGATTTTTCTGTACCTGAGAGATAATTGAGTTATAGTTTTTTCTCAGGTCCAGAGGATCTTGGGAAGAAAAGCTCCCCATACTAAGGGCAATGTATAAAAGCCATGTGTGGCAGTAATAAAACCAGTTTTACTCCCAGAACTGTGTGTCGTCCAGTTGCTGGGGAGGAGGTAGGATATCAGCTTGGTATTTTCTTGTTCCTGATTTTACTCTTGGGTGATCCAGCAGAGAGAAAGTTACTGTTTGCACTAGGGTTCCGCTACATTATACAAGTAATACAGAGAAAAAATACAAAAGGAAAAATTGTGTGTTAAATCACCAAAAGTGATAGTAAATAGTATAACCTGTACAGTAGTCGGTACAATCTACCACAAGCACCGTATATCTGGTGGGATAAAACACAAATACAGTGCAATACAATAAGCACAGGCAGGGGGTGTGTGGTGGTAGAAAACTCACTAGAAATTAGTAGATTCAGGCATATCTCCCTCAATATTAAGGTAATTGTTTATTTGCAGAAAATCTTGATATAGGGGTATCTTCTTGAGTAACTCAAAATATAAGGAGAGAGGAGAGAGTGCAGATTGTATAAAAGTATAACAAATTTATTTTACAAGTTGCACTTACAGTGTATCAGAAGGCAAACAGCATTTCTCCACATCAATAGTGGTATCCAAATAGCCAGCAGCTAATATAGCAGCATTCAGAAGCACAAAACAATAATAAAAGCAAATAAAAGTATGTGCAAAGGTATAAGTTAAAATCCATTCAAACATTACAATCCATGTACAGTCTAACTCCAATGACTGCCTGCAACTCTGGGCAGAGTCATTATTTGTATACTCAGAGTATCATAACACAATGACAAAGATTTAGGTTCCATGGGAGAAGACCATCAACTGTTCATCACCTTGAAGGCTGAAGGGATGGATTCCACATAGAATGTGACCAGGTTATGTGGTCATGTTTGGAGATAACATTCTTAAGTTGGAGGAATGAAAGATGATGTGCGTGAACAAGTTACAATGCCTTTTAAGAGTAGGAAAAGATGTTATAGCATCGTTCTGCAAACACTGGGAGAGAACATGATTTTTTTCTCTTCACATGTACATAGGGAGAGCTCAGGAGATAAAAATTCCAGGGATGACAGAAAAATCATTAGGACAAAGAGGTGTGGGGGTTTCAATTTATGTTGTAAGTTGTCTCTCTATATCCATCCCAGCTGGCTAAAATTATTTCTTTATAGCTGGCTAAAATGACAGCTTTGAAGGTATAGAGTAAAGATACTCAATACCGCCATGCCCCTCTGAAAGCCAATTTGTTGTAATGTTGGCATGGAAATTCTCACACATGTTTTAACCCAAATAAAACAGTGTATCAATTGTTGAGCCTCTTTGCAGTAAAAATGAGGAAGTGGTATTGCTGGAATTCTGAATATTATAGAAATTTGGAAAATTTTTGTAGATGCAAATTCTACCATGCAATTCCAGGCACATATAAGCATGTTGGCCAAAAACCTTGCTGGAAGAGGCACTTACTGGAAGAGGAAGCTTATTACTAAACTCCAGACTAAATTTACATCTGAAAAAATGTCTGTCCTTACTCCTTCCCAAAAATGGAAAATTAACACAATATAGCAATAGTGATGTCGCGAACTGGGCGAACTGCCATACACTTCAATAGGCAGGCGGGTTTTAAAACCCACAGGGACTCTTTTTGGCCACAATAGTGATGGAAAAGTTGTTTCAAGGGGACTAACACCTGGACTGTGGCATGCCGGAGGGGGATCCATGGCAAAACTCCCATGGAAAATTACATAGTTGATACAGAGTCTGGTTTTAATCCATAAAGGGCATAAATCACCTAACATTCCTAAATTGTTTGGAATAACGTGCTTTAAAACATCAGGTATGATGTTGTATCGATCAGGTAGTGTAAGGGTTATGCCCGCTTCACAGTGACAGACCAAACTCCCCGTTTAACGCACCGCAAACAACCGCAAACAGTCCATTTGCACAACCGCAAACTCCCCATTTGCACAAGGTTGGATACCAAGCTAGCCATGTCCCGTTCCTTGTCCTCACTGATGTCATTGAAGGTCTCTTCCTCCACCCAGCCACGTACAACACCAAGGGTCCCCAAAAGGTGACAACAAGCCCCCTGGGACGCCTGCTGTGTTTGGTCTTCCACCTCCTCAAAGCCACCTTCCTCCTCTGACTCCTCTTCTTCAGACTCCTCTCTCTGCGTTGCCTCTCTCTGCGTTATTATAAGGTGTGTTAAGTAGTACTATTCCTATCAGTTTAATCCCTGTTACGTCCCCTATCAGGGGACGTGTATATGGCATCGATTTTAGGAACCGGGAGATGGAAAAAGATGCTTGGTCGGTCCTCCTTCTTCAAATTTGGGGCACTGCGCGTGCAATCTAATGTGCCACCAGATAGGAGTGGTGTGTTAAGTAGTACTATTCTTATCAGTTTAATCCCTGTTACGTCCCCTATCAGGGGACATATGGCGATTTTAGGAACCGGGAGATGGAAAAAGATGCTTGGTCGGTCCTCCTTCTTCAAATTTGGGGCACTGCGCATGCAATCTAATGTGCCACCAGATAGGAGTGGTGTGTTAAGTAGTACTATTCTTATCAGTTTAATCCCAATGTCACGACTACTAGTGTGGTCCAGCACGCAGAAACTATGTAAACATATACATAGGCAAGAAAAGGAAAATAAAAGGACAGAGCGTAAACCGGACCTTAGAATGGCCGGACTAATACGCTAGAGACAGAGAATGGCCAAAGGGAAAGCCGAGGTCAAGGAAGCCAGAAAATACACAATACCGTTTACACAAGCCAAGTCATGGAAACCAGAATTCAGAATAACCAGGGAAAAGCCAAGGTGCATCAAGGTTCTGAGCGGAAGCTGTAGAAGATTGGGTGTCCTGTGTTAGCCAGTCAACTATGTCCTCAGAACTTTTCGAGTTCAGGGTACGTGGCCTCTGAACACTGGGCATTATTCTAGGGCCAAAGGGAATCACAGCACCACGACCATGAAGGCCTGCCTCTGCCTGTCATTTTTTTTTTCGATTAGTGGTACTATGCATGCAAGCTACTGTGACAACAGATATGAGTGGCACTGTGCAGTGGCAGAAGTTGGCAGAGTAGACACTGTAGGCATGACACACACGCTTGCAGACAACTAACTGCTATTCAATCTATTACAGGCAAAATTGTATTTTTTTTTTAAATGTACACTACTGTGTTGCACTGGTGTGATACTGTGCCCTGGCAGGCCCTGAAACGCACACGTGTGAAGGAAACTGACTGCTATTATATTACAGTCCAAAAAGTTATGCTTTTTTAAATGCAAGCTATTGGGACACCAGTGAGAGAGTGGTGGCACTGGGCAGGCCCTGAAACGCACACTCGTGAAGGAAACTGACTGCCATTATATTACAGTCAAAAAATATTAGTTTTTTTTAAATGCAAGCTATTGGGACACCAGTGAGTGAGTGGTGGCACTGGGCAGGCCCTGAAACGCACACTCGTGAAGGAAACTGACTGCTATTATATTACAGTCAAAAAAGTTTTGTTTTTTTTTAAATGCAAGCTATTGTGACACCAGTGAGAGAGTGGTGGCACTGGGTAGCCCTGAAACGCACACTCGTGAAGGAAACTGACTGCTATTATATTACAGTCAAAAACTTTTTTGGGGTTTTTTTTAAATGCAAGCTATTGGGACACCAGTGAGTGAGTGGTGGCACTGGGCAGGCCCTGAAACGCACACTCGTGAAGGAAACTGACTGCTATTATATTACAATCAAAAAAGTTTTTTGTTTTTTTTTAAATGCAAGCTATTGTGACACCAGTGAGTGAGTGAGTGACACACAGGCTGGCAGGCAGGCAACTGCAATTACATTACACAGAAAAGAAAAAGCAGACTGATGTTCTAGCCCTAAAATGGGCTTTTTGGGGTGCTGTCCTTACAGCAGAGATCAGATAAGTCCTTCAGGACTGTAGTGGACACTGAATACACTAGCCTAGCTATCAATTTCCCTATCAAATCAACAGCAGCTACACTGTCCCTCCTCTCACTAAGAATGCAGCTTCACAATGAATGTAAAATGGTTGCTGTGCAGGAGGTGGGAGGGTCTGGGAGGTGGGGTCTGCTGCTGATTGGCTGGAATGTGTCTGCTGACTGTGAGGTACAGGGTCAAAGTTTACTCAATGATGACGAATAGGGGGCTGACCGAACAGCGCATATGTTCGCCACCCGTGGCGAACGCGAACAAGCGATGTTCGCCAGGAACTATTCGCCAGCGAACCATTCGGGACATCACTATATAGCAACCATTTAAGCAATTTCAATTCCATGCACAGAGAGAAACAGGTACTGCACTGGAAAGTTGATACCCATGTTACTCCAATCTTAAGTATTGATGCTCTATACCCAGCCAATATGATCTATTGACGTGGAGACACCAAAAGTCTTTTTTCATCTCATATGAAATGTACTTGGTAACACCTACTTTGATACAATGTCTGAGTTGTCATGTGGCACCCCACCCTGTTTCTTTATTTCCCCTACCTATGTTTCTGCATGTATATTACCTACAACAACTGTACTGACCTGGAATTGTGCTGCTGTGTAATGCTCTGCAATATTGTGTCTACTTTATACCAAAAAAAACCCACATTTTTGAAAAAAGTGGCATAGTTGTCTGTGACAAACTCCCCTTTTCAAATGAGTTTGCCACGAGCTCCTGGAGGAGCCAGCTTGCCAGCCTTCTGCCCACAGACGATGGGCCCTGCAGGCAAACCTGTAAAAGACTACCAAACTTGACCGACTGTTAGCACTGATTTCACTAAACTGTTTTAGGCCATGCTTAGGGTCGGTCAAAACTATGACTTCCAGGAAATTCCTGAACCCCTGAACCGATCTAGGTGATTTTTGGATATGTTGTTCACCCAGATCGGGGCTATCAGTGGATATGTTGTATTTTGGGGTACTTCAGAACTTTGTGAAAATTGGGTTTTTCTGCCTGGAGATAATTGAGTTACTTACAGGACTTTATTCAATTATCTCCTAAGCAGAGGGAAGGGATTGTGTGCTGTACATGGGCGTTGATGGCAGGAACCGCACTCATTCCCAGCAGTCAAGGGTGCTCCGGAGCAGGACCAGCAATCTCAACATGATAAACAAAGTTTGTTGAAAAAAAAAAAAAAGTGCCTGTGAGTTTTTTATTTGCCTCTACATGGGTGTGTCACAGACTATATGTTTGTTCTGATTGGTTTATGTCCTTTGAGTTCCTGTGCCCCATCAAATCCAGGGGGTATTCCTCTTGCCTGGAAAAATGTATAAAAGGCCAGTGTGTCCCATTAAACTTGAGATTCCTGCTTACACTCCAAAACTGTGTGTCATCCAGATATTGGAGGGAAAGAAGATTGCAGGAGATTAAATGGGGAAAGTCCTTGTAAGGACTAGAGCTAATTCTCCATTCGGTTCCAGAGTTCCCAGGACTGAGTGTCATCCAGTGCCTCGAGGTGTCAGCTAATTTTTCCCTTCAGATCCAGGAAGGAGGTGGCGGTTCCAGGGCCCCAGTCAAGCTACGGCGACTGAGGGCAAGAAGTGCTGCAGCTTGTCCCCTGTTCCAGCTAGGAAGTAGTCCTTTGGTGGAGGTACCCAGTCGGGGAGCCAGGTGATCCGCTACTGTGTCTTGATAAGGAGAGTGGTGGTTTTGTTCCTTTGATAGAGGGCCATCGTCATCAACATGATATGTACAGCTCACTATACTGGCTATATTGCCTAGAGCAGAGGTAGGCAACCTCTTTAGCACTCACATGTTGTGGACTATATCTCCCATAATGCTCTTACAGTCATAATGCTGCAAAGCATCAGAATAGATGTAGTCCACAACATCTGAAGCATTGAAGGTTTCATACTCCTGGCCTAGAATCTCTGGGCACTGGTTTGACACAAGTTGTGCTTTCCCTGTTGGCCTTTCCCCTACTTAACTAGGCGGATAATGTAAACACTTCCACACTAGTGATTACAATTTATTTTATCCTAAGATGTTGATGATCTGCTGAGAACTTGACATTGTTTGTCCTGGCTCTGGTTTTTCAAATAACTTTTCCAGGCACCCAGATTCCACTCCTTTCTCAGATGCATTGATCACGTGGAACACTTTCACATTATCAATGCAGTCAAGAAGGGGCAACCTCAAGACACCTTGGAAGAGCACCAGCTTATGTCAGCCACTTCTTGATGGTTTGACATTAAACCAGGGAACTCAAGACAACATAATCACTAAAATTAGAGCTTGTAGTAATGCTATTCATAGTGTCCCTTTAAAAAAAAAAAAAAAAAACACACCCATATTGCAAATGTAGGCTGACACATTGCACTAAGGAGGTTACTTAAACTCTGATAAACACTGTGACCATTTGCATCATGAAGTGCTGCCCGTTTTTCTGTTCTTCTTAGTACTGGGATGGATTTGTGGTGTCCATTCGTGTGGAGCGCCATCTGGGAGAGTGGCTGGATCGTTAGGTGGAACTAGAGTGTGGGGTGGCTTGTTTCTTGTTACTAAAATGAGTCAGTGATTCACAGTTAGGGCAAATGATTCACACACAGGAACTTATTTGTTTGGACTACAAAGTTTCTCATAAACATAGATCCAAAAAAAGGAACTTACCCCAATTTTTGCACAGTTTTGTGCAAAACTATATAATTTGCATGGACAAAATGTGAGCAATCCAAATGACTGCATGGTTGAAATTTGTCAAACTATTTTTTTAGACAAATTGTTTCCATCATATCCAAGTTTATTAGTCTGTCGCATTCGTTTTTTTATGAGATTGCACTACATGAAACATTCTTAGATATGTGATAAAGGTCCACCTTATTGGAGAGACCAGTTGGAGTAATCAGTTCATTTCATAGCACTCACAAGTAACCTTATGGTGTGTATGATGTTTATTTAGGTCCTATTATGGCACATATGATACCACCTTTTAGTATCATGGTTGCCCTCAGTGAACAGCGTGCACTGCTGTAATACATGAGCTGCTGTTTCTCCCTTTTCCCTACCAATTTACCCTGCTTGCTTGAGCCTATCAAATAAATATGTCACTTCTGAGATATTTTTCACTGGTTTGTATTATAATACATAATAAGTCAACCTATACTATACCCATAAATTTGGTTTTCTGTAAGCTAGCTTGTTATTTGTAAGTCTCTCACCAGGAATTACACCCAGTAGGTTTTTGGACTTTGCGCCAAAATGTATAAAACATTAATACATGAACAAGACACATTTGTACACTATGAATCCTCTGTGGAAGGCGAGTGGCTTTAAATGTAGGGATAAAAGCTTGTAAAATCCTAGATTAAAACAGTAGTCTTGTTCCAATGTTTAAAGGGTGATTTTCAGTTTTCCATTATCTATACCATTTAATAAAACATTGAAAATCACCTATAACTTGTGTTGGTTTTTTTTTTCATGAAATACTCTGTTTTCTTTTAAATTTATATTAAATATGTAGCAAGTTGAATCAGAATCCAGTACAGACAAGCCAAAGCCATGACAAACATTGCAATTGAAGAGAAGAAATAGAATCATTGTTTCATCTCATGACAAATGACAAACCTGATAAAATGACTGACATGGATAGAGGTACCAACTTTTCTAGATTTATTTTCATTTTTTACAAGTCACAAATTAATATTTGTTGCACAAGGATAAGTAAATTTAATAGTAGAACCCTCGGAAGTGACTGTTCCTTTTCAACAATGCTTTTAGAAATGTGTCCAAAATATGAGCAAATCATAGATAGACCACTAGATGGCAACATAATATTATTTATCTTTAATTAGGTAGGTTTCCTTTTTTTCCAAACGCTTACAATGGCTTGTTTCAATATATGCTAATATAGTTAAATTAAAAAAAGACAGACAGACTAAAAGATAGACAGATAGATAGATCCTAGATTTGTGATAACATTTTTATTGCTAATAGTTGCTGTTTCTTTCATTAATAGTTACCTTATCATCATCAAACTAAGTAACACTATTGAGTTATAAAATAATATTTTCGGACATTGAAAATACTAGCTTAAAAAAAATATTAATCCCAAAGATATCTAAAGAGCACATACATTTCCAATAAGTACACCAGAAAATAGACTAAAAAGGGGAGAGGGAGGGGAAGGATATTAACTTTAAACTAACTGAAGAGGTAAACATAGGAGTGGTACCATAGGAGAAACAGTCATCTGAGTAGGATGGGCACACTGTGTATCTTTACACGTAAAGAATAGAAAGGTGTGTCATTTCAAGATAGGAAGGGTCTATCTCAAATTTAGAATGCAGAACAAAGAGCAATGAATGAATTAGATCATTAATATGTGAACACTAACCAAACAGGACTAAGCCAGTTTTTAACAGAGGTGGAATTTTCTGTTATCAAGTTACTGATGCTTTAGGGCCATAAAAGAGATAACAATAACAATCATGTGTACTTGCCCTTGTAACTAGCAATGACATTAAAATACGGATTAGAATTCAGTATTTTCCCACATGCATCCCAACACAACCTTACCTTCACTGTAAATGCACAGACACACCTATCCCACGCACGTAACATTTTAAATCTGATTGGCATACTTAAAAACAACATGTACCTCTCGGATACAATGAGTTGACCCTTGTAGACCACTATACGTGTTCGATTTGGTGGAGGGTAATAATAACAATGTGAGGACCAGACAACTCACAATTACTGCTTTATCTACCCCATGCCTCGTGGGGTGAATGGAAATTAGTATTACTGGGCTATTGAGATTTCCATTTCCTTTAAATTATTATTAATTATTATTATAATAAAAAAAACTGCAAAAATAAAATATTTTGCATAGTTTCCGATGTTTTGCATTAAGTCTGACCTTGTAGTCAATAGAACAAGTTAGAAAGTAAAAAAGATCACAATGCATTTTTTAAAATGACTAAACACAAATAATCTAAACATACTAACAATAAGTTTTCAGTTGTTGAAAATTAGTTTGATAAGTCAATTGAAAGCAATCTATCTTCATTTTTATTTTACAACTAAGCAGTTTAACCTTTAAAATCAACAGCTTTACTGTTTGTAAGCTGAAGTATATTTTATCTTTTACTTGTACATTATCTTTTATATATTTTGATAAAAGGATCTTGCAACAAATAAGGGGGAACGATTGTCTCCCTAGCCCCCACCTATTAGCGGTGGTTGGGGACTATTAATATAACAAATGGGGAATTTTGTTATACACCCCAACTTATTGCACACCCCACACATTGGCTACTGGTGGGAGCTATTAATAAAATTAATGAAGGGACCTACCATCTACATCATACCCACCTATGGGCAATGGGTGGGGGCTATATGATAACTATAGAAGATAGGTTGTTAATGAGAACTAATTAACCCATATCCATAGATGGGTAAGTGTGAACTAGATATTTTAAGCGCTGCACTCGCACTTTGATGTTTTTTGTGGTGGTGGTCCATCACTTTAGCATTGCAGTATTTGGTTTTTGATGTTTGTAGGTGGGATATTTTTGGGATTTCCCACAGAGTGCCACAGCTGCTGATTGTTAATTTTTTTCTTACATATATTAATAATAAGTGCCATTAAATATACACTTCTGTTTTTTTTTTTTTTACAATCAGAGCACCCTACTGAGATTCCAAAGCTTTATAAAAGCTTTTCCCACATTGAAATCTGCCAGGGATCACATGAAAGTCTATGGGTGGTGGGGAATGGGAATACACAGAGGCATGCCATCCCTCTTCTGTATTTTTAAAGAGCCTCCATCCACTGCATGGTGGCTGGGGGGAAATATGTCCCACTTTTTACTATCTTAGTAGCTTGCACCCACTGTCCATAGGTGTGGGTTGGGGGATAAACAATGCCTCCCATGCATTACTTAATAGCACCCACCCTCTGCTCATGGGTAGGAGCTGGGGTGACACTAGGTCCTCCATGTTTATTATATTGATTGCCCACATCACCACTCATGGGTGGGAGCTATGGGGAACACTGGGGTGTCCCCCCACATTTATATTTAGAAAGACTCCACCGGCTTAATCCCCAATGGTCAATGGTGGGGGCTGAGAAGGATGTGTCAGATTCCCCCAGAGAATTAAATTAAAAATGAGAGAGGTATAATGGAAATGGGTGGGGTCATATCTAATAGACAATGAGCAGCCAGTAGCTTTAATTGAAAACTAGCCGTAGCATGGTGGGTGGCGGCATATACCTCTCTCATACTAAGACAGAAGTCATATTGAATCCACTATGCCTTTTTTACTATTTTTTTTTTAATTTGCTGAGCAATCCAATTTGAATGAACTGAAAAAAAAAAACACCAACAAGATTTTTCAGGCGAATTAATAGGGATATCCTGATATCCTTTGACACTGGTGATCATGTTCTCCATCTCGAAACTCTTGAAACACTCAGTCTCTGTGACACTGTCCTCATGTGGTTTTTCTCCTCTCTCTCCCAATGCTTATTTAGTGTCCTCTTTTCTAATGATACTTCCGCCCTTCATCCAGTCTCGGATGGAGTCCCCTAAGGCTCTGTTCTTGGTTCCCTTCTATTTTCTCTTTATACTGAATCTATTGGAAAACGTATTACCTCATTTGGTTTCCACTACCACCTGTATGCCAACAACACCCAGATATTTCTCTCCTCTCAGGATCTCTCCCCTGCCATCCTGCAAAGTGGTACTGCTTGCCTTGCTTCCATCTCTGATTGGATGTCCTCCAACTTTCTGAAACTCAAACTCTCTAAAACTGAACTTTTTGTCTTTCCTCTTCCTAATACTGATCCTCCTCTTTCGCTCTCCCTTCAAGTTGGTGGTACCCTTATCAGCCCGTTATTGCAAGCACACTGTCTTGGTGTTATATGTGATTCTGGCCTTACCTTTGAGCCTCACATCCAGTCTATTACCAAATCCTGCTGATTCCACCATAAAAACATTGCTCCCATCCACCCCTTTCTTATGCAAGACACTACTAATGAGCTTGTTCATGCTCTAGTAATCTCTCACATTTATTATTGTAACTCTATCCTAATTGGTCTTTCCAGAAGTTGTACTGCCCCTCTATAGTCTGTAACGAATGCTGCGGCCAGACTGAGTTTCCTCTCAAATAACTTCAATATCCAATAAAAATCAGTTTAAAGTACCAATCCATACCTATAAAGCACTGAACAATTCTAGCCCATCTTACATCTCTTCTCTGATCCATAGGTATGCCCCTTCTTGGCCTCTCCGCACTTCCCATGACCTTCTCTTATCCACTGCTCACGGCCAACTCACGCTTGCAGGACTTCTCGCGGCTCCTTTCCTTTAGAATAGTCTGCCTACCACCATCAGACTCTCCCCTAGTCTTCAATCATTTAAGAAGTGCCTTAAAACACATCTCTTTGTAAAGGCTTATGGCCTCCCAGAGTAACCTCTACCTCACATACCTGTCTCTTGTTCTCTCCTAAAGGGCAGCAATCTACTCTCTCCTCCAGCTCTGCTTCACTCCCACCTTATTTTAATATTATCTCCTGTCCTATCATGTTTTATACCCCAACTTAACCTATAATTCCTATAAGTTTGTGTAATTGTCTCATTTATTGTTAAATCCCACCTCTAATATTGTAAAGTGCTATGGAATATGATGGCGCTATATAAATGCCGATAATAATAATACATATAAGATGGACACTCCAGATCCCTAAAACACTCCAGCTTGCTTCATTTTACATAAAATGCAGATATCAGTAGAAATTGGTACTTTTATAAATAAATAAATCAATCAGACACCCGGTTCTCTTACTTCCTGGTTGTTTAGCTCAATGGGGCCAAGCTCCAGTGGCAGCATTTGCCCAGATTACCTGCCCTGCAAGACATTTCATTCAGCAGCATTAGGAAAACTCTAATACTACAGCCGTAGAAAATATGGGGAGGGTTAAAAAAGGAGGGCTTTAAAAGATTTCAGAGATCGGCAGCTTTTTCAACCTGTTTTAGATATACCCCCAATAATAAAACGTATAATTATATGCATACATGTTTTCATTCGTTGGGTATACAAAACAGTGATTTTTATTTATTTATTTTCGTCAGTAGAGTGTCCATTTAACCTTACATTAATACACGTATTTTCTTTGCTACTAAGATCCACACTCTGCTACTCACATGTATGCACAAAATATTTATTTAATGCTCTCACATTCAATACATATACATACACCCAGTATCGATACCCACACTAATACCATAATAATGTTTTTTTTTTTTTTTTTTTACTGAGCCTCATCACAATTTACCAGATTCAGGTTGTCTCTGTCTCTAAATATCTAACTCTGAGCCACCCCTCAGACAATATGATCCATAAGCACTCTAATCTGCAGGTTTACTGGTTTACTGCAATATGATTGTGTCAACCAACAGCTGGATTATACATAGTTGTTATTTACTAAACAACAAATTTTGTACAGATGGACGAACTCAGTAAAAACTGACTAATTCCAACCATAATGGCAATTTTCATATTCACTAAAGCCAGTGACAGTCGGAGTTCAGTGAACCCAACTGAATCTGCATCATTCGGGCGAATACATTTGGTGTGTTTTATGTTTTGAAAACCTGTCCTTTTTGTATCCAAAACCTACGCAAAGTATAAGATCCAGAATATTTACAAAGCACTGACTTTAAATAAACTTTGGGTCAAAAATGCATATTCACAAATGATCTTTTACTTGCCTTTTGCAGGCAAACAATATTTTCTCATTGGCAGCATTACCAGTTTGCTAGTAATGCTTGCTAGCTAAATATCATACTAACAGCTATTTAATAAACTCCAATAAAGTAGCCCTCTACCAAACAGGTAAAAACCATCCGGCTGTGTACAAAGAGCCTGAATTAGGTCCAGATTTCAAACAGACTGAACACCGCTGGACAGCTGAAATCTAGACGCAAATACTTTACAGCAGGCAACAAGTTAAAAACTTTCAGTTCTGCAAGCATTAACCATGTAGCCACATTATAAAAGTAAAAGAAAATTAAGCCCAATGGGTCAATAAGACTCCATGTTACAATAAGGGAGATTTTACACCTCCCTATGCTTACATCTGCCATGTTCCTGTGGTCTTTGGGTGGAAGCTACAAATTTCATACCATGGGGGAACCTAGTATTGTCCCATCCCCCAACCCATAAATGGCCGATGGGGACTATTATAATATAACCAGGGGCGACCTGATGACATCACTCCAATCATATAAATATACTTCCATCAGTCATAAGTCTTCAAAATATGGCAAATTAAAATCCATAATATGCGACGCATAAAAACTTGATTCACAAACTACCAGATGAAAAAAATCAGAACTGCCATGCAATAAAAAAAAACCATCTTTGACATGCAAGAGTTCCTCATACAGCCTTTATAAAGGCTTTTCCATGTTTTACATTCTCATAATAGTTCTCTGGTTTGCTGATTTGTAAACTATGGGAATATTCCCTGGGAGGGTGTACCATGCCATTAATTAGAGGCTGAGTGATGTCATATTCATGGTCACTTTGTAGAATAATTTAAAACAACAATCAATGGACAGTGGGTGAGCTGAGTAGGGACAGTGCATCTCCTTCTTGTATTATATAATTAGAGTACAGAATGAATTCCCACAACCTTAGTAAATATGAGAAATATCCTTGTGCTTGGAATAATTTCAGTAAACTCCTGTGTTTAGTGAATAACCCTTTAAAATGTTAAAATGTAGGCTGGGGGAAAAGCATATGGGAGTCAATATGACCCCCATATTACTGACGGGTTAAACCCTCCCTTATACACACCTCTGTCATGGGCACACATTTACTAAACAGCGGGCATCATTACAATCTAACTATTACTGTCCAGACTGTACTACCATCAGCTCTACATCGCAGACTCGCTGCCTAGGTGTTCACTTTGACTCCGACCTCTCCTTCACCCCTCATGTTTAGTCAATCGCCATATCCTGCAACTTCCATCTCAAAAATATAGTGCGCAACCACCCTTGTGTAATGCCTCATGCGGCTAAGGTGCTTGTCCATGCCGTTGTCCTCTCTCGCCTTGACTATTGCAATCTGCTTCTCAGTGGTCTCACTTGTTCCCAACTTGCTATATTACAGTTTATAATGAATGCAAAGGCTTCCTGTCCGCCTGCACCTCCCATGCCTCCCTCCTCTGTCAGTCCCTACATTGGCTTCCCGTAAGAGATCCAGCTCAATTTAAGATACCGGTACTGGTTTGCAAATCTCTACACAATGCTGCTCCACACTACCTATCCTCACTAATACACAAATATGTCCTGTCTAGGCCCAGGGACGTATTAGCCGCGAGGCAAACAAGGCATTTGCCTTGGGCGGCATTTTTCAGGGGGCGGCAAAAAGCGCCGCCCCCCAAATGCCCAGGGCAAATGCCTAGTTAGCCTCGCGGCTAACAGACATGCCGAGCGGGTGGGTGGCGCTGGCTGCTGTGCGGGCGGCTGGCGAGGGAGCACTTCCTCTGAGCGGTCTGCTCAGCTCCCTCGCGCGCCTCAGAGTGAGGCTGGGAGCCGGAATATGACGTCATATTCCGGCTCCCAGCCTCACTCTGCGGCACGCGAGGGAGCTGATCAGACCGCTCAGGGGAAGTGCTCAGACATCATATTCCGGCTCCCAGCCTTACTCTGCGGCTCCCAGACGTTATATTCCGTCATATGCTCAGACGTCATATTCCGGCTCCCAGCCTCACTCTGCGGCTCTCAGACGTCATATTCCGGCTCCGACAACTGTGTGTGTGTGTGTTTGTGTCTGACTGTGTGTGTGTTTGTGTCTGAATGTGTGTGTGTGTGTTTATTTCTGACTGTGTGTGTTTGTGTCTGACTGTGTGTGTTTGTGTCTGACTGTGTGTGTGTTTGTGTCTGACTGTGTTTGTGTCTGTGTATGTGTCTGACTGTGTGTGTGTTAGTTTGTGTCTGACTGTGTGTGTGTTTGTGTCTGACTGTGTGTGTTTGTGTCTGACTGTGTGTGTGTGTTTGTGTCTGACTGTGTGTGTGTGTCTGACTATGTGTTTGTGTGTGTCTGATTGTGTGTGTGTGTGTGTATTTAGAAGGTGGGGCGGGAGGGAAGGGTTGGGTGGGGGTGGCGTGGGGGGAGGGGGGCGTCTGAGTTTTGTCCTGCCTAGGATACACCACTGTCTAGGCCCCTACGCTCTGCCGAAGACCTACATCTAACCTCTGTTCATACTCCTACCTCAGATGCTCGCTTTAAAGACTTCTCTAGGGCTGCACCTTTCTTATGGAACACCCTTTCCCTCTCTGTTAGACTTTCACCCATTCTCCATTTCTTCAAAAAGTCTTTGACTATGTACTTCAGGAAAGCATATCAATTAAACCGTCAACAGCTTTCCCTCCCCGCACCATGATTCCTCTCTTGCAACTGTCATCGAAACAAAACACTAAGCCCTCAGTGAATATTATTCTAGCAACCTACTTTTCTACCCCAGCCTTCTCTTTTGTGCCACTACACTCCTCTAGCACGTAAGCTCATCCCTCAACCCCTCTGTTCCTGTGTGTCCAACTCATCTGGTTACAAATACGTGTCTGTTAGTCCAATTAACCAAAGTATGTGAAAAAAATATCTGCATTGTGTACTTTAATAATGTATGATGAGTATGTGACAATAATTTATTATATATAATGTTTTAGTCTAACTAATCCAAGTGACTTGAGTGACAGGCTTAGACAGTGCCACTGGGACTGATTAGACTAAAACATTATATATAATAAATTATTGCTACGCCCTCATCATACATTATTACAGTGCACAATGCAGATAATTTTTTCACACACATTCCTCTGGGACTGTCCCAGAAAGTATGAAAAAAAAAATCTGCACTTTTCATTTTAATAATAATGTCACACAATAAACTTATTGTAATAGTATACAATTTGGGAGGACTCTCAATCCTCACCCCAGGGTTCAGCGGGACAGATAATATTGCAGCCAGGTAAGAGGCAGCTCAGCTCAGCACAGGCATCACCCCTGCAGCGAGGGAGGAGACCACCAGAATCTAGCTACGCACGTTGTGTGGTATACTACGTTACATGCGTGCCAAAATTTGTTTTCTTCCACCTCTCCTGGGTTGTCTAAAAATGCCCTGTGGACAGTGATGCTCTAGCGAATCAAGGAATGCATCCACTGCGCTGTGGCCTCAACTGCTCCCACGGATGAATGACACCATTGCAGGAGGATTACTTAGGTAGAGTAATTTCCTGCCTGGTGGTGTCACCCGATCTGCACTCCCTTCACCACCCAGTAATGCCACTGCTTTGAGAAGCAATTTATGGATGAATCTAATACCCTTTCCTGTGGTTACAAATTTGTGTGCTTACTTGCAAAATGAATGCTGTAACCTAAGATTGAATTAGTGACCTCACCGGAAGATCCCTAATTAAGTACTCACTATCTCAAGGCATTGAGGCAAACTATGATTTACTTCACTGATTCCACTCAGAAAAGTATCATTGCTTGATGACCCTTTAAATTAAATCTCCATGCAACAGGTACACGCCGGAAGTTGACATTGCATTTATCTGGTCTTTTTACTTGATATATCCTTTGCTTGCTTTGAGATAATAAGTTGAACTTTGTGTGTTTGCGGTAATCAGCTAAGAAGCATTAATATCAATGAGCTGGCATGAGTTTTGAAGCTTCTGATGTTTAACTCTCGTTTATTTGTTTATGTAAAACGTGAATGTTCTCAATGTATTATAGAATAATGTCCTTTTGATGGAAAAACCATGCTACTTGTACATCGAAAGCTAATTTTAAGACTAATCTTGAGTATTGGCCAGAGTAAATAAAACTAGGAGCTTCATGCCTTCCCTTTCTTTTAACCAAGAAACCAAAGCCAATACATTAGCAAGCCGTACAATCTCCTACTGTATATGGAACACAGTTTATACTGTGGACCTCATATCATGTATAATCATAACCACTTCTCCCCCAGTTCATTCTGATGCCACATTAAATTTGTTTAATAGGTCAGAAGAGTTCATTAATATTCCAAATGTAATTTTGAATTTGTTTTGCATGGTAATTACACAATTTAAATTAACACATGCAATTTATATACTTGAATAGGAGTTCTTGAAAATTCCTGTTTTTTGTTTTTGCTTATGTTATTTTAAAAGCTATTGTTTTCATTTCACAAATACTAAGTAAGTTATTGCTTTTTTATCATAATTGTTATTGTGAATACTCAGCATTGCTTTATATTCATATATTAATGTGGCTTTAAAACCAGCCAATTAAAATATAGCAGAGAACCTCCCAAAATCCTACAGGAACATGTGTATACATTTTTGGATTTCACCAGCCATCATTACAGAGGATTGGGATTGTCACAAAATGTATACTTAGGCACACAAGAAACGGGAAGCCCAACAGGAGAAACTGAGATAGATGTATTATTGGACCTTAGAGTGGCTTAACGTATAAAACAAAGAGAGACAGAGTCAGCTCACTGGCCAATCTTAGGAATACAGATGGGCAGATAAATAAAAGATACTAGCTAGGTCAGAGATGCAGATAATCAGAATATGTAGAACAACAGGGTCAAGATCCTGAGGTACTCAAAAGTCCTATAAACTAGCCATGGTCAAAGCCAGGAAACACATAGACTTAATAAATGCACTTATCAGGAACTAAGGTAGGAACCATGACAGAGCACAGAACTAGGGTCAAAATAGGATTATATAGGGCATCCTAGGCTTTGATTGGTCCACGTCATCCCTGCAATCGCAAAAAGTGAGGAAATGAGGTTGCCCGGGTGCGGAGAACAATCCTGACCCAGAAGTGACATTCGGCAATTAAGGATGCACACTTACAGCAGGCAGCATCCAAATTGTCATACTGAATCAGGTTGCACATCTGAACGGTGCATTTCACATATATGACCTTCGATAGACACCAAACTGACAGTGTCAATCGGGTAAGTATTGTTACAGGGACCAATTTCATTCTTATTTAAATGCTTCGTGACCAAGGCTTTTCTGAAATTTCATGGTGTATGAGTATGAGGCATTTTGGTTCTTTTGCTATATGTTCCTTCCGTTGTAAATTGATGCTTTCTCTAAATGAACTTATACATAAAGACACACTTCTGAAGAAGCCTTTTGAGAGAAATACTTTAAGTGTAGCCCCTTTACTTAATTAGACTTTTAATATTAATATTTATAGCATTTCAGTGTTTTGATTATTTGCAGTTTTTTCTTTTGAATAAAGTTAATTTCTTAGAATTACCTATTTGATATAGTATTTATCTACATCTGCTAGCTTCCTGGCTCCTGCACATCCCAGGTGGGTATTATACCACCAGGGCCTTCCTTTACTAGATCAAGTTTCTGCTCCAGAAATTGTAAGCAAGATACTTTTCTTTTGGTTCCATTCGCACTTACTTACTATACCTTTGGAGTTTTCCTTGTTTTTGGCTCCACATATTGTATTGGCATTACTTGGTCTAAAGAGTATTTAGTACCTTGGATCCACCTATATTCCAAGATGGTGATTGTACCATCCATCAGCATTACAGCATAACTGTAAGCTAGCTCTTTAAAGTGTATATGGGCTCTCTAAAATAATTGAATTGAATAAACAAATTGTTAAAACATATTGCACTATTATCCCATACTTTTTTCTTTATTTTCTTAGGTCAATTATGTGGAAGTATTGCAATTGGTTCATGTATGTATATTTGCACGGATTACACTTTTTTGGTCTTGTCTTCTATCTAAGGATTTTTTTATTTGGGTTGTTTGTTACACAAGGTTTGGGAATTGTTGATAGATTTACTGCAGCCTACACGTTTGGATTATAGTGAGTGCCTATAAACTATTTTTTTCTTGCTTTAGCACATCATTTTATATAAAATTTATGGTCAGGGACCAAAGCCATACCAAGTAATAAATTATGATCCAAGGCAACTCAACTGAGGTGTGCTGAAACCAACGAATTAGTAGGCCTAAATAAAAAGCTATCTACTGCAGGAATTATTAACTGGTGAGGTAGGTGGGTTTTCACATGTTGACAGAACTCCCGGAGGTATCTGGGGAGGAGGTTGATAAATACCACCAGATAACCTATCCCTCAATTCCAGGTATACTGCCTACCTATATGTGCCCTGGAACCCACGCAGTATACAAGTAGTAAAGTTTGAGCTATAAAAAAAAGCAAGTAAAGCTTTGAGGTGTGCTGAAACTGATGAACAGGTAGGCCTGAAAAAAAAGAGGGTAAACATTAATTTAAAGCTGCCTTTTATTGGATCAAAAAAGTAATTGCCATTTCCAACCTTGGCAAAAGCTTCCCCAATTCCCAGAATGATTTAGCATAAATAAATTATGGCATGTTTATTTTGGTATAAATGTGGGAAACAGATATTCTACAGCCTAGTTAAAGAAGGTTAGGTGTGAAATGGAAGACTAAGATGAGTGTAAAATAGTGTTGTGGGTAGAGAATTTCCCTCAATTATCTGCTGGATATGAAATATCAGCTGCTCCTGATGGTCCTGTGTCTTGGCGATTCATCTAAAACCAAACCTGTCAAATATAGTTGAGTCACCTCCCCTAAATAACTCTTTCTTGTTGGAAAGGAGATGGGTTAATTGTGACAGGTTACTAGTTGCCAAATGCTGTTGCAGTTGTTTCAACCATACCTGAAACAGAAGAAAACTCATCTAAGGCCCATCACTTTTTTGTGTTTTTTTGTGGTTGAAACTGTAATACACACAGGTACTTGCTTACCTATCTTATGCCAAGTGACTGGGTTGGCAACAAGAAGCACTACCTATGACTCTAATCTGGGTGAAGCAGGACACAGAGAGATGTGGTGAGTATTTGGTCTCTCAGTGACATTTAAGAGGTTCAAGAGAGATTGGCGATGATCGGTGAGGCTCTCACTGCTTTGCCAAGAAGGCAGAGATGATAGAAATTAACTATGATTTGGGCCAAGGGGTGAATAACTCTGATGTTGTGGATTGGAGTTGGTCTTGTGTAACCACTGACTAACTGAAATGCTTCTTAAGTCCAACTAAGGGTATCCTAATAGCCAGACCAAATAAGTGTGATGTGCTGTTAGCACCCCTGTGAAACCTAAGTGATGGAGTGGGCTGCACTAGGAAGGGTTGGAAGATAGAATGATTGAGTCATTTGCATGGTGACCCAAAGGACTAAATGCTTATGTCTTTGATATAGGAACAAAAGAAATATGTATGTTTGTCTAGATAAAACTGTGATCTCAGTGATTGAAGTTACATGTAGCTTAAGCATGCAAATTAGAAGGCCTATGAATCGACAGTAAGTCTAAGAATACGAATTCAATATGTGCATTGGTGTTCAGGGGATTCATTAACCCAACCTACCCCTGACTGAATTGAGACCTGAGGGAAACTTTGTAATGTTGTACTGAATTGTGAACACCAAAGCACTGTAGTAGGTAAGGCAGTGTGATTAAGACTAAGTGAATAACAACTGTGGTAGGTGAGATTACTGACAAATTATTAGAATAGCAGGAAGGTAAGTGCATAGTACATGTGAGAGCAAAATTACTTCACATTTATATAATGATACTCATGACCGAACGAGTAGGAAAAATTATTTATATTGTGAACCGGTACATAGTGTAGGCTATTGTACCTAATAGCCACTAGCCATATATTGGGATGAGTCCTGCACAGCTTGATCTTAACTGCAGTAATGCTGCTTAACATGAACAGACATACATGAGAAAGGCCAAATATGAGGTGGGCCAGTGTTTGTGTAAATAGCGAATTTTTAGACAAAACATTGTTTAGCGTGGAAGGACATACATGGTATTAAAACAATGAATACTGAAGAAAAAGCAGACAATGTGGATTACCAATTGGGACCAAATGTGGATAACAAGATGATGAATGGTGGACAGCATAAATAATGGACAACATTAACATTTATATGCTAATAACATGGTCTCGGAAGCAGTGAATTGGATAATGGGCATTAGGACGATTCCCAGCATAAGCTATCCCCTCTTATAGTGCTCTTCTCGTGTTGCCACCACCATTTACTGACAAGACAAAGTACCAAGTAACTGACCATCATTTTTAGACATAATAGCAATGCATATCTGTAATCCAACATTGCCATAGTGCACCCATGTAGATACCATGATAACGAAAAGTGAAAACTTGCATAAAGTACTACATATTAAGTAGTAAAATCATTAAGAGTGTGACTGACATACACAGGGCCAAACATACAACATAGTGAACCATGCATAGCAGGAACTAAACCTGGAGTCAGCTGGCATTCACTTGCCATGAACAGCGTACGCTGAAGACATATCGCGGACCATGCCTATCGAAACTCTCATCCTTGTAGCAAAGGAAGATTAGCAACCATATATAAAACATGTGTAGCCTATGTATCTATAGGTAAATCTATACAGAGTCAACCAGAACTAACGTACGATGAACCATGCATAGAGTGATTGCTGTACCTATGGTGGAATAAAATATGTTTGACTAAATTTACTAAAACCTACTTTGTGCCTACCTTCTACACCTTAACTATATAACAGGTCTGTCCTTCCCATAGTGAAACCAATAAAGTTCATGTTTGGAGTTATTATGCAAATACTATATTGCCTTATGCTTCCTGTCTCCTGTTTACTCCTGACCTGGATGTAGTTCTATAGCCTAACATGGTTCCTCACACTGAAAGCTTGTAGTGTGTTCATTTCTCTAACTGAAACAGTTAACAGCAAGCTAAATTTGTAAGACTATAAAAAAAAGCATAGGCTGACCAGATACTCCTACGGCTAACCAATTCCCATACAGAGACTGCCATTCATGCTGTAAAACACCCCCAGAGTAAACTTTCTTATAACCTACGTATGCAATACTGCGGTGGTGTATGATAATTAGCATAAGGACATAGCTGAACTGAATAAGGTAACATACATTGATCAGCCACAACATTAAAACCACTGACAGGTAAATAGAATAACATTGATTATATCCCACCTGTCATGGGATGTGATATATTAGGCAGCAATTGAACACTCAGTTCTTGAATTTCATGTGTTGGGAGCAGGAAAAATGGGCACGTGAAAAGAAATCTGTGTCAGAGCATCTCCAAAATGTCATGTTTTGTGGGGTGTTCCTGGTATGCGGTTCCTACCAAAAGTGGTGCAAGGAAGGACAACCAGGGTCATGGGCACCTTTTTGATGCACGTGAGATGTATTGACTAGCCTGTCTTCTCTGATCACAGAAAAGAACTAATGCAGCTCAAATTTTAGAAAAAGTTAATGCTGACGGTGATAAAAGATATCAGAACACACAGTACATCACACATTGCCCATGATAACCACTGTTTACCACTGAAAGCACTTTCAATTTTTCTATGGTCCAGTTCTGACACTGTGAGCATCAGAACTGGACCATAGAGCATGGTCGAAATGCTGCATACTTGTTTTGTCTTTTGGACTGTAATACATTAATTCTGATTCTTCACCCTACACTATTTTGCATGTAGCACCCTACATGTTTTAACAAAAATTTTGATAGGATTTATTTGTGGTTTTTACTGCACTCAATTATTTGTTTAGTTTGAATGTTAAAGTTCTTTCATCTATAGAGTGTTTTAAATCCCTTTCTTATTTATGAATATGCTAAAAAAAAATTTGGATGCAGCTAATAGTAACTTATAAATTGTGGATTCTAATCCTTTAACTGGCTGGCTTGGGAAACCTAACAAGGTCAGGTCTTAAAGACATGACCAAGGATATGTATTTATAAAAATTAGATGTTTGAAAATATTCATGGTCTGTGTAGGACAATATTGTACTGTAGATTTAATACACAAAAGTATTCAGTTTGTGTTTAAAAATCTGGCTATAGAAAAACAAACATAAATATTACTCTGCGGTAATTTTAGCAAACCTCAAGTTAAACACAAAATTAGCATAAAAAAATCAACATGCACTTGTGTGTCTCTTTTAATTAACTATATACGTGCCAGGAGGTCTTGAAAAGAGAATACAAGGGTCAAAAAGTGAACATTTTAAAGGAGAGACATTTTAAAACTTTCAAATAGTATGGCTTAGCAAATCATTCTTTATGACTCACATTAATGATTACATATGATCCTTCTCTTTTAAATTATATCACTGTTACATCATTACTACCTGTCCAGATTATATTGATCCAGCACGCAGAATAGTATCACACCCTAGAACTAAAGGTAACATCTTACCGGGCCTTAGAATGGCCGGACTTAACGTACCCGAGAATAGTCAGAAAACCAAACCGAGGTCAGGGACACAGAACGAGACACAGCGATAAGGAAAAGCCAAAAGTCAAGGGTACCAGAAATCAGGGAAGTCAAAACAAAGCCAAAGTCAAAAACCAGAAAAACACAATCAGAAAACACACTCTCAGATAACCATCTAAGGGAAACCATGACAGGACAATGAGCTAAGGAAAAAGTGATTTAAAATTTTAAATAACCCTCATCCAGATCCTATTGGCTGTACCTAGCCCTTGACCTCAAAACATGTGTGTGTGTCTTTTTCATGACGTCACCAGCACGTCAACAACATCTTTACCATGGACGGACGTGGGGCTATATAATTGCATGAGTCCGCAGAGGTCTCAAAAGCCAGGCATTATGGCAGAAGAGCACCGAGCGCCACTCCCCTTGATCTTCAGAAGGAATTATCTCAGTTTTTGCCACATGGAAACAAAGGATACATGACACTTTTCCATTAGCAGTGCATTACTCAAACACATGCTAGTATAGAGGCACAATCTATTAAAAAAAAGTTCCCTTTGCCTAGTTGCAGTTCATATGAGCTTATAGAGCACTGTTCTTTTCCACACTGTAGGATGCTCACAAACTGGATGCATGGGAAAGCTTAATTTTGTAACTCTGAATCATCATGTGACCGAATTATGAAACAGACAAAACCAACAATAAACAAACAGAATAGTTTGATCCGTGATTTGGAGTTCCAAAAAAAAAAGAGACGATTGATGGGAAAGAACAAGATTGTTGGTTAGGGGACTAAATGTTGATTTTATGCACAGATAAAGTGAGAAGAGACCAACAGAGGAAGAAATAGAGAGGAGCAGTAAGAAATGTGTATATATTAGTATATTATTTATTATATATTTAATAAATGTATACATATAGATTTTTTTATTTTTTTTACTGCTCCTCCTTTCCCTCTATTGGTTACTTTTTCTCATTTGATCTGTGAAGCAAATGCAGGGAAAATGTGCCCATAAGTGCACAAAATGTTTTGGGGTGAACCAAATGTTTCACCGTGTTCAAATATAATAAAAATATAAAATAATTTTAAGTATAATTCAAATTCTTAGCATAGAAAGGTGTAGACATGTACCCATTGCACTTAAGGGCAGAGAAGGCCAAATAAGATGTGCAGGCCAGGCAGTGGACATGTTATGTCACAAATAACAAGCATGCCTCCCAAAATGAGTAAGTTAGTGCAGAAAATTGTTGAAATGCTAATATATAGTGAAAATGTGTTTGTTTTCTGTGGCACAAGAAAATTTAATGACATGACTGAGCTGCATTTACTGGTTATTTATCTTTGGTGTCCCCAAAATTTGGATTCCAGAGGACAAAAGTGAGACAGGGCTGGTAAAGGGTGTTGTGCAATGTGCAGAGGCTACCTTTGGTGTTGTATGTGTTGGGATACTCTTGTCGTTATGCGTGTGTGTAAGGGGTTCTGTTTGTGGTTTACTATGTTCAACTAGGGGCTGTAGGGTACATGAGTGTGTAACTATGGGCTGTAGTGTGTGTATAGGGAAAGTGTGTATACGTGTATCTAGAAGCTGCAATGTGTATATGTACATATAATATGCATTGTATATTCTACATGGGGTATATTGTGTACAAGGTTTGTCTGGAAAAAGTCCAGCCTGGACTGAGCGAGCAGAGCAACAAACCTGCATCAAATTTTGTGTTACGTTTGAACATTCCTCCGCAGAAACTATTCGGATGATTCAGAAGACTTTCGGGACAAAGCAATGAGTGCAGCACAAATAAAAGTATTGCACAAAGATGGTCGGAAATCTGTTGAAAGATTTGGCGCCCTGCAACTTCTGTTTTTTTTCCAAAGCTAAAATCACCTTAAAAAGGGAAGAGTAGCCAATGGCAATTCCAACAAAGGATTTTGTAGAGTGTTTTGAAAAGTGTAAGATATGCTGGGAGAACTGTGTAAGGTCCCAAGGTGCCTACTTTGAAGGAGACTGTGGCATCATTATTCTATGTACAATGTTTCTTGTATGTTCTTCAATAAATGTCTTTATTTTTCACATTACATGGCTGGATACTTTCAGGACAGACTTCGTATCTTTAGGGAGTCTTGTGTCTATAGAGCATGTAATGTGTGTGTATAGGGGGTGTATTGTGAGTGAATGTGTGTGCACGTATAGGGGATAATGTCTGTGTATATGGAGAGTAGTTTGTATATAGGAGGAGGTGTGGAGTGTTTGCTTTCCCCAGCATTAGAGTTTGCTGGGAGGGTGAGTGATATATTTGATCTTTCCGCCAACCCATGACTGGACAGAGAGCCATCTTTGAGCATATAATGCCCTGCATGGGCTGGCTGAGATCATTTGATGTCCCCTGTCGACCTTGGTCCATGGCCATCATTGCACACTATGTATTTGCCCGTATCTAATAGGTTAGATGGAAATCAAACAAATCCTTGGGAATAAGAGACACATAGAAAGCACATTTCTAACTTGTCTATTAGAATAGAAAGCTGTGACATTAACAACAATAAAGATGCATTTGTCAGCATGCAAGAAAACAAACAAATTATAAATTATCTATGTATCATACATTTATTTTGGAGTATTATGGAGTATTCAATCTGAAAGTCAATATTTCCATTTATCATATTTGTTGATCAAGAAGAAGAAAAGCAGAGAGAAAGAATGAGTAACTGTGTCTTGCAAGAGCATGGATTTTGTTTGAAGAAGAATTTAAACAACACAAATCTCTTGTATTAACAAGATGCTGTTTATAATGTTTTCCTTCCAACATTTATTTTGTGAAAGCGAAGGCTTTAAGTTAGTACGCTATGGTTCTGTTTAAGATATTAATTGAAAGGCTTCATTCTATGGGTAGTGATGTGCGACAAAAGAGCTGAAGTGATAACATTTCATGTTTTTTATTTTATTCCCATCATATGTAAGTATTGACATCTTAACAGTGTTGTGAGGATTAAAATGTGTCAGCTGGACCGTCACTGCTATCCGGCTATCATCAACTGTTAAAAAAAATGTATGCGGGTCAAGATAATCCCCATATTCCTACAAAGACAACCTTGTCCAGGGCAGGTCAGCAGGTTTAAGCTAAAGTCAGCTGTTTAATTGTGTGTCAAAATGAAGTGTTCCACATTTGCTATAAGCTTGTTACCGCAGAACCAAGATTTCCAATAAAAAGGAGAGGTGTGTTCCAATATTATTATCCAAATAAACTTTTGTACCCATTCATTCAGGTAGCATTACCAGCACACTACCGCTTCAGCTGGGTTGCATACATTGACTGAAGGTTGGATACAAAACTTCCATTTATCTAGTTTAATTTCCCAAACTTTTGATTAGTTCCCTGAATGGGAACTATGACTAATTTAAGTAAATTCAGATGTCTCATATTATGAGACTCGGGTTCTATATCAAAGCATTCAAAATGGAAATGAGTCTGAGTTCAAGTGTACAGAAAAGGGTATAGGAGAGATCCCAGAACATTTTTCCTGTGATAAATTGGATATAAAAGCCTGCAATGTCAAGTAGTTTTTAAATTATCATAAAATCATATGCAACCTTCCAGTAAATTTCCTTCCTACAAAAGTACATTAAGGAAACACTCAGGTGTTTCCTAACCCTAGAGTGTTATTCTAACTATTTAGATTAACGATGACCCCTTAATTAAGTTAGACAAAACATTTTACTTACCTGACATTGTCCAGAATGCCTGTCTGTCTGCTTTCACCCCTCCTCCGCTGGCTGAGAGAGAGATTGTCAATGCTAGTGATTTCAGCCAATCCAATACTTCCCCATAGGGAAGCATTGAGACAGTAGTGCACATTCACAACAATTGCCACCTATCAGCATCTCTTCATAAAGATGCATTGGCAGTGTTTGCATTTTTGAGCCTACATGCACAGTCTCTTTGCTCTTCAGAATCATCATGTTAAGTTGCAGTGGTTCTGGTGCCTAGGATGTCACTTTTAGGAAAGCTTCTCTACTAAGCAATTCTAGGTGGTCCAGGTATATAGATTCAAATTTAGTGACACCTACTGGTCAAAATATGAATTTAGCAATCTGAGTAAACTGGTATATACAACAATATGATTTTTTTTTCAGCTATAAGTTTATAGAAAAAGATACGGAAAGTACAAAGTATAGAAAGGGTAGAGGTTATGGGTAGAAATATGTGTGTCTTCAGACTGTCTAAACTCCCAATAAAGTATTGGTAGTGAAAAATCTGATGAAAAATGTGCTATTCGGGAGTAACTATGGTAACACAGACAGCACGAAGAACTTGCAATAGTCTTTTACAGTTCATTTTTGAAGGTGTCTGACACAATCCACAATAGATTTCCCTGGTAATGTGAAAGGATTTGAAAAAGCATGGGTGAAACAGGCTCCTGTGGTGAAGAAGAGGTCAAATGTGGTGAAGCATACTGGTAATCCTTGAAGTTTGTAATGTCTTTCAGTTAGTGGGACAATATTACATCATATGCGTGCTTTCAGGGCATAGATGCACCCCAGCAGCCTTGCAAATGAAAACAGTGTGGTTTCTGAGAAATGACACTGTTTTCATGATGCAAACTATTGTTTTTAGTGAATAACCCTGACAGCTACTAACACAACTATTAGCAACTCTCTATTTTAGATAGCTAAAGGCAGAAATTTTAAATAACTAAATAACTTTTCTTCAGTATATATATTTAAGGCTGGGCCTGTAGTTGTGGGAGGGGCTTGGTAACTCTTTCTCTCACACTGTTATGGGTCTTGTAAGTTGCAGGTGACGACTTCCGGTCACTTATAAGTCACCATCTTGCTGTTACCTTGTTTCCCCTTGTGGTCCGGTTTCCTTGTTGCTGGCTGCCAGTACAATCGTTTCTTCTCACTGACTGTTTCCAGCCCGCTTCTTGCTCCAGTTTGAAGGACACTGAACTGGAAGTTGTCCGCTGAACCTTAAGCTCTAGGCCCAGCCGTTGCGCCTCGGTTGCATCCCACGGCATCATCTCGGCTTGGGTCTATTTCATTACTTAACCGCTCATATGTTAATTAGTTTCTTTCTGCTTAAAGGCCCGAATGCAGGGTTATATACAGGGGAGCTCCTTTCGAATGTCTAGGATCCACTTCGCATGCTTTCGCACTGTTACGGACAAACAGCTATTCTAGCGAATAGTACACGATTCCAATTGAAGCTTTCGCCCGAACACCTTACACTCTATGAAGTTACACTTTATACAAATTAAAAGGAATTCTTAGACTACGGGTGTTTGTGTATTACGGCAATAAGGGGCCCTCTAACTGCTGCAAAAGGGTACTACAAGCTGTCAGTTTTTTTTTTTTCTTTCATATTTGTATCTCTGTTAAATCTCAGATGTTCCAACGGTCATTAACCATTGCATGTGGTCCTGTCTAGTCTCAAGACGGACATCCTGGAGGACAAGGATGTTATGACGAAAGCAACATCGCCACTGGGTTTTGGAGGGGCCTGTTTGCCAGCCTCCTACCCTGGGACTATAAGCCCTTTTGATAACCCATGTTCAAAACTACTGTTTATGCCCCATGGACTTTTAACTGGAACAGATTCTTAAATTGTCCAGCAGTGTTTTGTCATCGAGTGTATGGAACTGTTTTGGGCATGGGACCATGTGCACGGTGGGGCAAAAATAAGACTTCCAGGAAATTCCTGAACCCGAGAACCGATCTGGGTATGTTGTTCACCCAGATCGGGGCTATTTGTGGCGATATATTTTGTATTTTTGGGTACTTTTTGGGGTTTGTAAAACTCTTTGTTTTTCTGCTTAGAGTTAATTGAGTTAGTCCATTGTTTTTGTTAATTATGTCACAGGCAGAGGGGAGGGATTGTACTGACTGTATGTGGGAGTGTTACAGTGTTAATTATTGTTCCAATTGGTTTATTTGCCTTGTGTCCCTATTTTCTATCAGGTCCAGGGGGTGTGCCTCTGGCCTGGAAAACTGTATATATTCCAAGCTGTGGCAATAAACCTTCAGTTTTACTTCACCCTCAATCTAGAGTCCTGTCTCTTATTGGGGGAATCTGCTACAAGGGTTTGCTATGCTCTTCATACTCACTTGAATAATTACTAAGCTCTTGTAAGAGCTTGTTCCTGTTCCTTCTCTCTGGATTAAGAGAGGTTCACCCACTGGAACCTGGAGCCTTGTCGTAGGTCCAGGGTGGGTAGGAGACGGCGAGACCCCAACCTAGCTGTCGCGGTTCGTGGGGTATGCAGTGGTTATGGTGTCTGGTCGAGTGCTTGGAGCCCTCGGGAAGCACTGGGTGCATCCGTCAATGGTGTAAACACATTGCGGTGGAAATTGCTACAAAGTAGCAATTAGGCTTAACAAACTCCAGGGTGGTCTCCAGTTTGTGCGGCTGTTCAGTTCCCGAACCAAACATAAAATCCCATGAACCAAATCTGGGCCCATAGTCTTTTGGAAAGAGGCTGGCCAGCAGGCCACTCCAAAAACACGTGACAAGGCTCAGTTCGTCACACAGGCCTACTGCATTTGTCGGTTTTGGCCCACCACAACAAACTGGTTTTACTTTACTATTTGTATATTTGTATTCTCAACTATGTTATGTTTTACTATTTATCCTACAGCATTATTGCCCCGAACACAAATATATTTGTGTACGGCACATTTAGAGGAACGTATGGTTATGGTATTATGTAAATTAATAAGAACAAAAGTCGGTTGAGGTAAAAAGAGGGCCCACCTAGATAATATGAAATAATAAAGGGTGAGGAGGGAGGGGAACTTCCGAGATCATCGATGACAGGTAAGCAGGGGCTACTGGGTTTAAATAGGACCAATAGTCCCTCCCACAATTACAGGCCAAGCCTTCCATTTGTGTACGGCACATTTAGAGGAACGTATGGTTATGGTATTATGTAAATTAATAAGAACAAAACTAGGTTGAGGTGTGCCGAAAACAACGTGAGGTTAAACCTGTATAAAGAAGGCAAAAATTCTGAAAACTATTTCTTTTGCTAGACATACTTTATTTAGCAAGACATTATTTAGACATTTCATGGAAAGTTAGTCTGATTTCCTTTTCTGGATTAGGAATGTACCTGTTGTAGGCGGAGGGTTTCCAACGTCCCATGTTCATAATGATATGTGTTGGTATGTGATTACCAGAAGCTGCTGTGGCCGCCCCAATATGAAATGAATGGCCAGAGAAGGAATGCGGGTTGTGTCCTAGTCTGAGTATCAATGGGCATATGTATAGCATGAACTGTTTGGTTGTTAGGGGTTTCCTTGAATGGCTAGTAGTGGGAATTTGGGGTTAGCTGTAAGCTGTACCTTAACTAAGTTATCCAATATTTGAATTGGACACTACTTGGTAGAGGTAGGTAATATTTTATGTCTACTGGGGAGCCAGTCTGGCTAGTTTTGGTATGAGAGATTGACAGGATATAGTGGTCGTGCACTTTAGTTAGGTCTTTTCTCTCAAGGAATGACTTAAAGTTGGATGCTTTTTCCACGTAAAATTCCTCGTGTCTCAGGAAACCATAAAAGGCTATATAGGCTGCGGATTTGATTATCAGATTAGTGGTACTGTCAAAAGGGCTCTTGTCTAGTGAATCGGAGATGTTCCTAAATAGGTTACTATCTATTGGAAGTCTTTTAAGGGGATTATGAATTGTTAGTCTCTGAACGCCTCTTAGGACACTTTTGACTGGAGGCTAAAAATGGAGCTTTGTTAGGATAAATAGCTAACATGTAGTGTTGTATGTCTGTTAAGTAAAGTTTGATTGTATTGAATGCTAATTTTAGAGATATGTGGCAAAAAGTAATAATCTCTGTGTTGGGACCTTCTGTTTTGTCCAGGGCTACCGGAATTCCTAGATTTCAAACAGTGAAAGCATGTGACGTAGGCTGTCTGGTGTGAAGTGATGTGGTTCAATAGAGAGAAAATTGTCCAGACAGTGAATCACTACTGGACATCTGCATTTGTTAAGTAAGAGCCAAGTCAATGTTTCAGCAAAAATATCTTTGGGCTACTTTTGGAGCCAAAAGGTAGTCTAGTGGCGAAATAATTATTGTCCTCCCACTTAACGCCATGCAGATGACAGAGTGATTGATGGATTGGTAGTAGTTTAAGCAAAAATTTTTGTTTCATCAAAAATATCTAAAATCTTTGGGCTACTTTTGGAGCCAAAAGGTAGCCTAGTGGCGAAATAATTATTGTCCTCCCACTTAACGCCATGCAGATGACAGAGTGATTGATGGATTGGTAGTAGTTTAAATGCATTTGTAATATCTGTTTTACTTAACCATGTTGCTTTGCCGGAGTTAATGATAGCTTGTATGGCATTGTCTATTCTTGCATATTGTAATGAGAAATCCTCGGATGGTATTAGTGCATTTAGGCTAGGTGTAGTAGAAGACTGAGGTGCTGAAAAATCGATGATGAGGCTTTTTTTATTATTAAATTTTCCTGTTGCTATGCCTAGAGAGTTCGTTCTCCAGGAGGTGAAAGGTGGGGTAGTGAAAGGCCCTATCATGAAACCATTCTTGATCTCTTTATTGAGGAGTCAGTTAGTGAGTGCAGACTGTAAGTTGGGGCATTCCAGAATTCCTGTGGGGAGTGCAACAAAACCCGTGTGAAACCCATTAGTTAAACCAGAGGTGAGAAATTCTACCAGATCTGAAGAAGGGTACTCAGTCAGGTAACGCTGCAAATTAGGTACGTTTATTGGTGTAGATGATCTTTTTGGGTACAATCTGTTTGGGCACATTGTTTTAGCATGTGCTCTGAAACAAAGTAAGCACCCATGAAGGAGTCTGCAAGCACTGTAATTACATCCGCCAGCATTGAAGTGGTTACAGACTTGGGTCTTCCCCAGAAAAATGATAGGCCTGCCTAGTTTATCTCTCAATTCTCTTTGGGCCATATTGGGTAGAAAATCTGGGTTGGTATTGCCAGTGGAAGGTATTGCCACGTTACTGGGACAGAAGTTAACCGCATGAGCTGCTGAGGAACATATTGCACATGATGGTGTTTTAAACCTGCAAAATGTCTACAAAATAATTCTGTGTCTAACTGGCCTCAGTCAGTAGGCGTATTGTATTGGGCTAGTAATGCAGCAGATTAGAAGCGAAGGACTTGTGGTAGTCGTGGAAGACGTAGCCTCCGTATTTATACACTAGGTCTATCAGCTTTTGTAAGTATAAGTCAAGTTCTTCTCTACGGTGGGGAAAAGCTGAACAAATAATGTCCCTATACAGGCCGAAGGCCAGGACAAATTCAGGAATATTTAATTTCCTGTTAAGTCTAGGGTCTCTAGACTTCATTACTACGGACAAGTCGTCAAACATGTAAGATCTGTTCTCAATTACGCCTTGTGATGTTATGAGCAGTGAGGCCAGATTAATGTCTTTCCCTTCTATAATGTCCCTTTTTATTTTTTGTGGAATGAGGTGTACCGGGTTAATGATATTGGTACTTTTTGCGGTAAGAGGGTTAGCGTTACCTCCTAAATTAGGCTCTGGCTGGGCAATGGGTATTTGAGCCTCCGGAATGGTTGTTCGGTTATTGGACTCCAAATTATCCAACTGGTTATTTATAGTGGCTATGGAAGTCACTAGGGAAGCCATCATGTTGTGAAGTTCTGATAAACTATTTTGGATGTTATATTCGGAACTAGGGCTTTCATTATCATCATGTGTAACAGGTGAAAAAGTTTGGCTTTCCTGGCTGTGGCAGGGAAGGGAATGTTTTTCTTTTTGAGTTTGGCTGTAATTTTAGGTATTGTCCAGGATCTGTAGCTGGATGCTGGGCTGGCCAGTACGGTTTGCCTTGTCTGGGAACTTGGTCAGGTCGGGGTGCTGGCCACCGACAGATCGTCTCCTTGTATTGAAGCATTGGACATGTTATGGGTGTGAGGCAGGTGACACAATTAATATGATATCCAGATTGATATGAAGTAACCCAGCTCCCTAGTTTAATGCCCGAAGGCGAAATGATATAATACTAACTAACAAAGGTGACAGATGACGCCCTTAATGCTTGCCAAATGGCTTTGAGAGGCCCTACCTATGATTTGGCTCGTGGGGCTCTTGTGCCACTGGGGTAGGCGGTGGGGATGTTGGCCTCTTGGTGATACTTATAAGAGGCCCTAACTATAACGAGATGCAAGACAACAACCATGCGTTGGGCCGATTGGGCTTGTACCTCGTGGGGATGGGAGTTGGCCTTGCAGGACCACTCAACTAAGGCAAAAAGGCCTATTGGAAATTATACCTGATTGGCAAGGGTTTTATACTAAAGAAACAACCTATCTGGGTTTTTAGTTTTTATTTATTTTTTTTTTTTTTTTATTACCCTGCTATTGGGTCGGTGGGACGTATTTGGTAAGAATGACCCACACTTGTTCCTAAAACAAGTCATAATGAATGAGTTATAACCGAAACCCCCCGAAGTACGTGTAGAATTGACAAGAACAATTACTGGGAAAGATACTAAGTACTAACGGATTTATCTGGGTAGAATTGGGTAAACTTGGCCTTGTCCTCTGAAGCGTGGTTGCTTGAACTATTGCTTGAGGGAAACAAACCGTAATGATTTTATTAATAGTCCTGATATACCAGAAACAAGACTAAAAATAAGAGATAGGGGTAGGGAGATATTAACCTACCTTTGTAAATAATTGCAGCGTTGGTTTAAAGACAGGACTGCTGCAAGCAATATTTGTAATTGCAGTATCTTTAAAATAAAAGGAGGGAAAATAAAACTGACATGTAATTAACTAACTTAACTATATTACTTACTGAACCAGCGTTTGACTGAACAATAACTAAATAAACAGAAATGTATTGCATTGGGGAAATAGATAGTAGAGTATAAGCCATGGATGCACATTAATCAAGTGACCACCTTCATGACTGACATAAGTGAACCAGTTGCCATAACAGACTAGCTGGCTGACAGTAGGCAGGAGAAACGTAACACTTAGATGGTAATAACTCTAGCACAATATTAATATATCAAATTTACCTTATTAGTTCAAACAGGAATTGTTTATACAGTAATATGCAAGAGACACAAGATTCAAGTTTTAAGGATGAACCTAAAGGATTTAACCGAACGGAGCTTTGAATTATGGTTAGTAAACGATTATATGCACGATTGTAATAGCCTTATATTATGTAAAACAGTACATGAGAGCAATGACATGCCATTCGTCTGATTCTATGCGAACGAAAATTGTAACCGTAGCATGCAGACATAAATTGACCGACTGGAGAAACAGACAAACTATAAACGAAATGCAGCAAGTAGTATTTTAAACGAATGATTTTCACATGAAAGTTTAAATGAACGGATGTGACTAACGAATTGATATTAGGTGCATTTGTGTAATAAAACGACTTATAGTTAGCCATTCGTATGCTGGCTGTGTTCGTTTCCTTTCTCTATACTCACAAAACTTAGCACGGGAGAAAAATTTGAACGAACTGCCGGCAGGCGGGAAAATTACGTCTATGTCCTGTGAACCGGAAGTAAACAGAGAACTTCCGAGATTGTCGACGACAGGTAAGCAGGGGCTACTGGGTTTAAATAGGACCAATAGTCCCTCCCTCAATTACAGGCCAAGTCTTCTATACATATACACACATATATATATATATATATATATATATATATATATATTATTGGATCCTATGGCAAGAGATATGCAAATAATTGCAGCAAAAATCCTGCAGAAAAATGGATGATTTAAGACAAGGTGCTGCAGCAACTAAAGAAAGTTCATGTAAATAAATCTCTGGGGCCTGATGGTATTTACCCACAAGTACTTAAGAACTAAGTCTGGAAATATGTAAACCTCTGTTTTTAATCTTTCAAGATTCTGTTTTTTCAGGAATTGTACTGGAGGATTAAAGGATTGTTCAAAATCTTTGCCTGAAAATGATAAACCTGTGAGCTGTGTCATGTGGCTGGGAAAGTATTTGAAGAGTTATTAAGGAATAATATTCAGGGGGGCGTGTCCGACTTCCGGCGAGTACGGACGCATGGCTTGAGAGCTCCGCTGTAAATCCAGCCTGTTAGCGACAACGATAGCAAGAAACTGCAAATTTTTCGGATACCCACGCTCCCAAAGTGGTACCCCACGACTATGTCACCCCCCAAACAGATGAAGATCATGGACGCGGTGAAAACCCGAAAAAAAGACCGGGGGAAAGAAAGACAAGATGGCGGCGATGCGCCTGGCATGTCGGATGACCAGTCAGACGCGGAGTCCATCTCCTCCAAACTATCGGATTCTACGATCACAGAACGAAGCCTGCATAGAATGCTGCAAGACCTCCGATCTACCATTAGGAAGGATTTCCTACAGATCGACAGCGAACTGAGGAAGGAAATTTCAACGCTGGGTGACAGGACCAGTCATTTAGAAAACAAATCCGACGAGCTGTGTGTAGCTCACAACGAAGTCGTGGATAAACTTCAGAAACTCTCAGAAGACAACAATACACTTCAATTAAAATTAGCAGATTTAGAGGACAGATCCAGAAGACAGAACGTCAGATTTAGGGGTATACCAGATGATATCTCCCACGACGCCCTACCTGCTTTTATACTATCTATCTGTAAATCATTAGCCCCAGACTTGCCTGACTCTGCCTGGACTTTCGATCGCATGCACAGACTTCCACGTCCGGCACGTATGGCGAATGATGTTCCTAAAGACACCATCGTGAAGTTCCATTACTTTGCACACAAGAACACCCTGCTTAACGCAGCACGGAAAGCAGGCACCTTACCTGAACCCTTTCAGAAAATATTTTTATTCGCTGACCTATCGGCTTCCACAATGGCACGTCGAAAAGAATTTATAACCATCACTAAGACCCTGCGCAACAATAATATTTCTTACAAGTGAGGTTATCCAACGAAGCTTCTGATCTGGAGACAAGGCAGAACATCGGTCATAACCGAACCAGCCGAAGGCATGAAGGCACTCACCTCCTGGGGTCTCTGGAATGCGACTACAACAACCTCACGCGATGCACCAGCAACAGACCTTTCCCCAAAAAAACTTCAGGCGGATTGGAATATGACGGGATCGTCAACTACAAAACCATGAACTGCCTTCTATCTTACATGCTTGAAAAGTGATGAGTATAACTTGTACTGTGATCTGTTGGTTCAAATCTTAAGCTAAACTGTTTCTTTCTATGTAACATGTTATTTAAGTTTGTAATGATATTTTAGCACAGCTGACTCTAAATCTCCACTTAGTTAAGTTATATGCCTTAACTCACTCTTCCTTAGTTACCACCTGAACGCTGAAATGTTTAACCGTACATGCCTTACTCGAAGTACACACTGTGACATGTAACCTCTGTTAGCTGCATTACTACAAGCCTGGCTCTCCGTGATTGATCACGGTCACTAGATGTTAACTTACCGTAGACTATAACTCCACACTGCACTCAAATATGGACGACAATTTTCAACCCAGTACTCCTGCACTTAGATCCTTGTCTATAAATATAATAGGTTTACCCAATGTAACTAAAGTATGAAGCACTATCAGTGCAAATCATCGCTTAACTAACATTGGGCGTTTAGACCCACTCAGAATGGCATAATAATATACTATCAGTTACAACTCACTTGATTATGGGGATGAGCGCACACGCCTGCATCACCCAAGAGTTACTAAATACAGAACTTTCTTTAATTTATTTTATGTTCCACGTAGTTCCATGCAGTTTCATCTATGGTTCCAGGATTGCAATAAGCAATGCGGCTGTCTTTTTTATGACACAAGCATACGATTCCGAGCACAAACTTTCACGTGTGCACACACTCTAAATGTACATAGAACTAAGCGCCGACTACAGGTTAGAGTCACCTATCCATCATTTACCTGTATACGGGGTGAGACCCGCTTTATTTTACATCTTATACCTTATCTTATTATTTACTTCACAATTTATTTATGTTTTATGTTTTATAATTCGTTGTTTAAAGCCTATACTCACTGGAAGGGAAAGGACAACCCATAACGAATTAGCATAGACGGCTCATTATTCGGCAGTATTGACCTTCCTTAAACCCCCCTTTACCTTAGTATCACCACTATCTGGTTATCATGCTATTACCACTACCCAGTATTGCATGTTTCGCTCCAATATAATTCGTAAACCGTTCGCCTGCCGAACGCACCCTCCAGCCTAGGTGACACGTTAGCTACTAAACGATGCATGGCTAGATGGGCATTAGCATCACCTTCTTCACCTCTTAAAAACATCACAACTCCCTGCCACTTTGAGCCACCTCTCTTTTTCTTATTTTTAGTTTTGTTTCTCTTTTGTCTTTAAATGCAGTTGCTCATTGTAATGCGGCTCACATCAGGCTGAAGGAACTCTCTCTCGCCAGCCAGGTCACGGTTTGAGACACACATAGTGGTCTCAGCATGACCAAACTACGCCTTCTCTCCAAAGAAGGAACCTTTGTATATAGTTACGTATTACTTGTTACTTCTTTCTCTCTCCCCTTCCTCTCCCTTTACTCATTACCCTCACATCCGAACGCATCAATAAGTAGCCCATCCGTATGTCTTAATGTAAGCAATGCTATACCTGATACTAATAGCTCTACTCGTGTGGAAGCAAACGCTAAGCTTACCCCTCATACCACAAGGACAAGACACTTAAGCACAACCACTAATACTACACAATCAATATAATGGCTAACACGATGAAAATCTTATCTCTCAATGTCAAAGGCCTCAACAGCCCGTACAAACGAAGACAAGTTCTAAGAGACATGCACGACTCCAATGTCGCTATAGTATGCCTTCAAGAAACTCATTTCTGTAAGAAGAACCCTCCTAAACTACGGTCCTCCAGATACCCCATAGCTTACCATGCTTACGCACAAAACAAATCAAAAGGAGTAGCCATTCTACTACATGCAGACTGGGTATTCACCCTTACCACACAACATGCTGACCCAAGTGGAAGATTGTTAATCATAGTGGGAGACCTCAACGGGATCCAAGTGACGATAGCATCCTTATATGCACCAAATGAGGCTCAATTCTCCTTTCTCAATAAAGCCATAAAGAAAATCTCCTCATTAAAACAAGGACATGTTATAATTTGCGGCGACTGTAACTGTACACTAGACCCTGCATTAGATGTTCAACGTATCAACGATAAAAAGCCTAGCAAACTAACCCTCTATAACAGTAAATTATTTTCCAATCTCATTTTTTCGTACGATCTTTACGATACATGGAGAAACCTATTCCCAGCTGCTAAGGACTTCACCTATTTCTCCCCGGTCCACTTAACATATACCCGGATAGATATCTGTCTGATAGATAAATCTACATTGCCTCACCTTCTAGACCAAATGATAGGGACCAGAACCTGGTCAGATCACGCCCCAATAATTATCACAATTGCAGTGCCTTACCCTACGAGAGGCCGAGGCAAATGGAGATTAAATGAATCCATTCTTGACACACCTTCAAATTTAGAGAAGACTGCTCGCGAACTGCAAAACTATTTCGAAACCAACACTACAAACGAGACCTCAATAGAAACCCAATGGCTAGCTCACAAAGCGGTGATCAGGGGTGAATTCATTAAAATAGGATCAATCAACAAGAAGAAATCTCATAACTTACAGCAAAAATTGCTCCAGAAACTCACCACCTTGGAAAACGCCAACAAAGTAACCCCTTCCCGTGCCATGACAAAGCAAATTACAGAAACACGCGAAGAGATTCTAAAACTTAAGATCAAAGAATTTACCACGAATGCAGCAAGACTTCAACGACACTTTTATGGCACGGGTAATAAAGCCGGTAAATTGTTAGCAAGTCAGCTGAAGTCCAAATATCTTCAAACGAAAATCCCATATATTCTCTCAAAAGCACAGATAAAAATATATAACCCTACCGACATAGTGAATGAACTAGCATCTTTCTATGAGGATCTATACAACCTGAACGCAAACGAGAATACGCACACTCCAGACGAAACAGAAATTCAAACTTTTCTAGAACGGATACAACTGCCAAAAATCTCACAGCAACAAAATAACTTGCTCACAGCCCCGTTTACGGAATCCGAGGTAGCTGCGGCTATCAAATCCCTCCCTAAGCACAAAGCCCCTGGCCCAGACGGACTCCCGAATTACTATTATCTTAAACTAGAACCATACCTATCTCCGCACATTACCAAGCTTTTTAATAAAATAAAAGAAACTGGCTGTTTCCCCAGAACTATGCTAGAAGCATACATTATTACCCTACCCAAGCCGAATAAACCACCCACAACATGTGGTAATCTAAGACCAATTTCGTTGCTGAACGCTGATGTGAAACTCTATGCAAAACTTATAGCCACAAGATTGAAACCATTGCTGTCTACCTTGGTCTCGGAAGAACAAGCAGGCTTCGTGCCTGGCAAGCAGGTGGGAGACAATACCAGATTTTGTATGGATCTCATCAATTGGGCAACTCGACAACGTATATCCGGGGTCTTAATGGCCTTGGACGCAGAAAAGGCCTTCGATCGCCTAAATTGGACATATATGAAGACTACCCTACAAGCCTATGGATTCTCAGACTCCTTTATCATGAGCATTCTGGCCCTTTATTCCGCACCATCAGCGAGAGTTCTCAATTCAGGTTTCTTATCTAAAAGCTTTGATATCTCAAATGGTACGAGACAAGGGTGCCCCTTATCCCCCCTCATATTTATTTTAAGTTTAGAGCCTCTCATTCATACAATTAAACGAGATCCCTCACTCCCAGGCTTTACCACACCAGCAGGAGTACAGAAGCTTGCTTTATTTGCAGACGATGTTATTCTTTTCTTAACGAACCCGAGATCTGCCATACCCCATCTCATGAATACTCTTGCCACATATGGCAACTTGTCATTTTATAAAAACAACATCAGTAAAACACAAATACTTCCTCTGAACCTTGAGTCCCATGTTATAGCCAAGCTGAAATCACAATTCCCCTTTGATTGGCGCAAAACTTCTGTTACATATTTAGGTATCAAACTTACGTTATCACACTCTCACACCATAAAAGAAAATCATGAGGCAGTCCTATTGAAAATATCCAATCAATTGAAATCCTGGGACAAATTGAACACCTCTTGGATAGGTAGAGTGAATTCGGTTAAAATGATGGCGCTCCCTCATATTCTCTATCTCTTCAGAACACTACCTATCAATCTTCCCAAATCGATTCTTACGAAATTCCAATCAACAATCAACGCGCACATTTGGAAAAGAAAACCTCCGAGAGTCGCTGCTCACTCTCTATGACGCCCCATTCATCAAGGCGGCCTGAGCGTTCCTAATATCACTAACTATTACAAAGCCTCCACGCTTGCACAAAGCCTGGACATAATGTCAGGGAAAGCCAATCCAGCTTGGCTTAAACTTGAACAGGCATGCAGCCAACTCCATTCACTATCCGACGCTATGTGGGCCACAAAAAACTGCCCTACCCACCTATCATTGCCATGCACAAAATTCCTTCTGACCTCCTGGAAAATGTGGAGCTCGAACCTCTGTTCCAATCAAGAACTTCTCTACTTGGCCCCATTACGAGTCCTGTCTATGATATCACCAGACTTGTCGATACAGAATTGGCCTCAACAAGGCTTAACCCATGTTTACTCCTTGTATAACTCCAACGGCCTCCGCACCTTCCCTGACTTACAAGTCTCTCATAACCTACCTCACAGGGATCTCTTCCTCTACTTGAGAGTAAAGCATATACTGTACACTGCAACTATAAAATATCAAGACCCATCGACACTCAGTTCAATAGGTCACTCCTGCTATAATATAAGTAAAACTCGTACTCCACCGAAATTCCTTTCATTGTGCTACCTAGCCCTGTTAAACACATCCAAGGAGGATAAATTACCTTACATGCTAAACTGGGAAAAAGATTTAGGTGCGGAATTTCACCTCAAAGACTGGCTATCTGCGATAACAACTACCAAAAAATCCACCAAATGTGTTACTCTATGGGAAGCATACTTCAAGGTATTAATGAGATGGTATTTAGTACCCAATAGGTTGAGCAAAATATATCCAACGGTTGCACCTACATGCTGGAGGTGCAATAGCGGAAGGGGTACAATATTACATATTTTTTGGGAATGCCCAAAGTTAGGTACTTTTTGGAACTACGTAAAGAATGTCATACACACCATATCCGGGTTACAACTCTCCCTATGTCCTGATTTCTACCTGCTTCATCTACTACCAAACCTGAACCAACTCCCCTCGACGGCAGCTGTAATTAACACTTTGATTGCGGCCAAATTATGTATTGCATCTCACTGGAAAAGTGACTTTATCCCCTCAGCAAAAGAATTGCTTAACAGAATAAACACTAAGTATTGCTATGAAAAGGAATGGGCAAAAAAAGGGAATATGACCAAATTCAACAGACAATGGCATGGATGGGAAACCACGTACAAACACCATACTGACTTGGGATAACGTCCTTCTCTAAGATGTACAGTACTCTCCTACTACAATTACGATTACTCGGATGTGAGGGTTTCTTGTTTCTTGTTTCTCATCTATCTCTGGCTATCTATTTTTCTCGTTCCACCCTCTTCTCCCTCCTTTCCTTTCCCTAATCTCTTTTTACTCTCCTATCCTCCTTCTCTCCTTCCTTTCCCCTTCCCTGACACCTCCCCCTTGTCGTTATCTCTCCTCTACCGCTTCCATGTTAATTCCTCCAACATTCAATAACGACTAACTTACTGAGCCATCGATTTAGCAAGTGTGCAGCGGATGACAAGGTCCAATGGTTGGATTAACACTGTTATATTTCCCTAAACTTGACTTTGTGCACGACTGAACACAACTGTCCTCACGCAACCTCCGATATGATATCCACCAGAACTCACTACTATGCAATATTCTAGTCTAACAAGTAAATTTAAAATATGGAATGCATGGAGTCCATGTAGACTCCTATCAGAAACTCCCTTCTACCTTCTATACGACCACAAGGCCAATCTTAACATATTCTGAACCAGGCACAGTAAACTAAGCATTGGTCTGACCTCTATGAGGCCCCTGACCAGATCTATCATTTCAGCATATAGACGCACATATATAGCCAGTAGAAGGTTACACATATTCGAATAGGAGCCATCAGCAATAATTAACGGTAACTCTAACACCTGTATCTCACTTCACCATAATGTCACGAGCCCTTTTATGTGAATACGATGTTATATATATGTATTAAAGTATGTTGGGTTGGTTTACTCTACTCTGGTCTGCCATGATCGAGCCATTGCTGTAATACCCGACGATGATATGATGTTCCCTCTATACACATTATGCACACATGTATTATAAAATTGTATGGCTAGTCTACTCATGATGCTCGTGGAACATTGTCTATAAGTTTGTAAAACCCACCATGTAAATGAACCTGTAATGTACAGAAGTGTACGAAGTCTGCTCCATTTGTATTCCCTCATTCCCACCCCTCCCTCCTTCCTTTTTGTACCCCCACTGTTACTGTACTTTTATGCACAAATCTTCTCAATAAAAAATTAGACATTGAAAAAAAAGGAATAATATTCAGGAATTCACTGGAGAGAACATTGTTATTAGCAAAAATCAGCATGGTTTTGTGAAACAAATGCCATGTCAAACTATGAAGTAGTAAGTAGAAGTATAGATTAGGGAGTTGAAGTGGATATGATCTACTTGGATTTTGCAAATGTTATTTGATATGATCCCACACAATAGGTTAGTGTTCAAACTAAAACACATTGGTCTAGAAGATGAACATTCTTGTTTGTGGATAGAACATTGACTTAAAAACAGAGAGTTGTCATTAATGGTAAATCTTTAAGCTGAACAAAAATGGTAAGGGATGTCCCTCACGGTTCTGTTCTGGGATGACAATATAATTTTGCCTCTTCATAAATCACTGGTAAAACCACACCTTTAATATGTTGTGCAATCTTGGGCACATATTCTATCAAGATATTATGGTAGTAGAAAAAGTGCAGAGGCAAGCCACAAAATTAATAAAAGAAATGGAACATTTTAGTTATTTAAATCTGCTTAGTTTAGAAAAATGGTGTCTGTGAGGAGATATCACAGCACTGTGCAAATATATTCATGGACAACGGCACCTCAGACGGGATATTACAGCATTATTCCAATATATCCAGGGCCAACACAAACCATTGTCTGGAAATCTATTCATAAACAGGACTATGCATAGGATACAAGGTCACACATTTACACTGGACGAAAGGAGATTTAGTATAAGGCAAAGGAAAAGGTTTATTACAATAAAAACAACGAGGATGTGGAATTCTCTGCCTGAAGAGGTAGTTTTATCAGAGTCTGCACAGATGTTTAAACAGCAACTGGATGAAAACATAATATTCATGGATGTGATTTTTAATTTGTGGGATAATAGTTTTTTTTCATCCAAGGAGAGATCTGACTGCCATTTTGTGGTCAAGAAGGATTTTTTTTAGTTTGTTGCAAAATTGGATAGCGTTTCAAACTGGGTTTTTTTTGCCTTCTTTTGGATCAACAGCAAAAAGAGATGTGAGAAAGGATGGACGCATGTCTCTTTTCAGCTAAGTATCTGTGTAACTGAAACAAATATATTCAATTATTGAATCTATTGTTTATGCCAGGTGCTGTGTGCATCAAATGCTTCTTATACAGAAATCCTGGATTGGTGCATCACAGCAGCTGATGGGCATGCACCACATCTTCACTGCTTGAAGAAGTATCTGACTGGACAAGAGTTATTAAAATTAAATATTTCAAGGAAGGCTGAATTGACTGCAGTAAGGAGTCTGTCCCAGTGCTAGGTTTATAGCGATTTAAATATATTTTTCATAATGGTGTCCATTATTCTAAAGGCAAATAGGAAACATCTAATTAAAAAATATATATGTATTCCCTCAATTAAAGAACCTTATCAGATCATCCATTTTCATCCTACAACATCAGTTATAAAACTGTATGCACATCAATACAGCTGGCAAATTTCCAGCTTTAGCATGAGAAAGCTACTGTTCAGAGATTCATGTGTGACCAAAACAAAGTTAGAATTACCTAGTGTTTTTGAATGTTTTTTTTTTTTAATGTATGTTTTAATACAGCCGCTTTGCGTAGTGCTGGAGAGAGATTTATAATAATGTTTGAATATGTTTGATGGTTTCTGGAGTAACAAGTTTACAAAAGACATCACATCTCCAGAATTATGTGTAGGAACACACAACCAGATCCAAAGTTCCACTGATTGAATGGAAAGTTTTGCTGCCTGTGTAAATTAAATTAGCACTTTGCTTCCTTCGTGATGGAAGGATGTGATAATCTTCATATCTTTATTTTAGGAAACTGTAACTCTCTGTTTCAGGTAGGTTGTATTTTTATGCTAGGTTGCAGTTTTAGTAAAATAAAAGACTAACATTTTGTGAGCCTTTGGAGAATGGAACAGATTGCAATGAAAAATGATGTACCCATCATGAATCTGAAAGGTTGAACCAGAAATATATGGATTGATTTAGTAAATGCCCGCTACAAATATTCTGTTTTATATACAACATTATGGTAAAATTATATTGATCAGGAATCATGTCTTACCTTTTTTGCATTGAAAAAAACCCTCCATGACTAGCTTGTCCCAGCACTTCTAAGACTAGCTTGTCCCAGCACTTCTAACACTGCAGTAGTACACCGCAATGCAACTTACCTCACACACACCCGAATCTACACTGCAGTAGCATTCCACTATTGTTCAGCCTGTTATATTGTTCTTGCTTATATATTTCAAAAAATGTGCACGTACTCTTGCCACTGCTAAGCTTGTATAGACATATGTAAGTACGCTGTTGTGGCGTTGGAAACTGACATGTACCCACCTGCACAATGAAAAGAAAGAATTAAAAAAAAAAACCTCCATATTAAAAGCCTGTTGCAATTCAGAATATCTCCCTCTTTCCCAGCCACATTTATCTCCTAACCACATGAGGGTGACCAGGTGTCAGATGGGGCAGAGAGAGAGAGAGATAGATAAATTAAGATGACAATATCCACAAGACTACTCATTTATTTCATCTAATCTAGTAGTATCTGATCTTTTGTGTTTCATTATGGGTTTTAAAGAAATCCAATGTTTAAGATAATATAGCAATAGAGTGGTGAGGGAACCCTTCTAGTTAGGGGAGAGTGACCGAAAAAGTGTCACCCATCATCAGTTAGAATAATTATTTTTGGACACCTTGTTCCCCTGTCTGTAGATCTTTTTGATATTCTTCAATATATTTTAAGAATGCAGTCTATTTTATACTTAGCAGAGTAAAGATGTATTTTTTTTCCTTTTACTCGATTGAAACTCTGTTTACCTTTTCTCATTGTCTAACATGTCACTGTGTGTGATGGGTGGTATGCATTTGTTGGTTCCGCCTGCAAACTGCATTACCACTGAACAAGAGCAGTCCATTGCTTTACCACTCCCCTTAATTATATAATAGGCATCTCATTATCAATCTGCTCACTCTACTGCTCTGCCATTTTCCTACGTGGATAATACATGTCAGATACATATTGACTCTCCATCATATGGCTAATTAACACAGTAGCTTTAAAACTACTGCACTCTGGACCCTCCAGTTTATTTTACCTGATGAAGGGAAACCCACTTCAGGCTGTGTTCTGTTTGATTTTTTTTTCTGTTCACCACTATGGGCCGCACTTCTTATACACTGTATATACGTTTTAGGTAGTTGCTGGTAATGTAGGCATCTGACATCCAGTCATATGCCAAGGTATTTCAATTTACGAGTTGTATGGAGCTATCTTTCCACTACTTTAGTGTTGTAGCTGAGTCACTTTGATTTCGTGTTGGAGTTAGTATAGTGTGGCTATCTATTTTAACTTAACTGTCTAGTAGGACATTGGACAAGGAGTAACAGTATACCTTTGTTTCCCTGTTAGTGGATTAAGTAGGCATGTATTTTTATATAAAGAAATACAGCCTACCTCATGTGAAATAAACAGAGCAAAGTGTTGGGGTGATATATATAACTGTTAATAATATATAAACTGTTATTCGCACCTTCTGCTCCACCTTGTCTTGTAGCAGAAAAAAATATTCTTTCTAAATCTTCAACAAAATGCAACACAAATTCTACAGACAAGGTAATAAAAAATACACAGTATGTAGTGTCTTCATACCATGTTGTGTCATCTTTTTATATTCAAGAACCTTTGAAGGAATTTTGGAGTCCTCTATAGATGCCACCATGGAGTGAAAAAAATGCACATTTACATTTTTTTCTCTTGCAAGTGCATAGATAATTACATATTTGCACTTTCTGTTTTCTGATCTGTCTGTAAAATTTGTGTTTTATATATTTTTATATGCATATGTATCCTATTAGCATTTTTCCTCTGGTAAAGTAGGCACATAATCATTGTGTGTCGAGGTATTAGGGTTAAAAAGAAAATTTCTGACCCAAGAACGTACTACATCTTTACTGCTAGTCTCTGCTTTTTCATTTTAACTCCTGTAAGATTTCCTGTAGATAATATTATTTTAGTGTATATTAGATTTGATTTGATGGTGTGACTTTTCATTTAATTGGACTGACTTCCCAGGGAAATTCATGAAATTCAAGCTCATGTCTTTTTACTCTAGAAGTTTACATCTGTTTTGCCTCTACAGTCTCTACAGTAGGCTAAGCAAACGTTGCTTTTGGTATCACTGATTGTGTTTGTTGTCAAGATTCCATTTTATATTCCCAATAACCAATATAAAATTATAGGAAAAACATGTGTCAGACTATGCTTTTAAGTAACACGACACCAGCAGCCTTTGGAAAGTATGGTGAAACATGACAAACCGTTTTACACCATTCCACAAATCTTCTGATGAAAGAAAAGCTGTGGGGAGATGAATCCCACCCCAGTGGAGAGCATGTATGAAACCATCTATAAGGTAGTATAGTAAGGGGACCTTCTCATACCTAGGCAATGAATACCTAGGGAAAATACATGTTTGTTTGTTTGTTTGTTTTTTCATCATCACACATTTTGGATTTTTTAATAAAACATTGAAATTAACTATCTTTTTTTCATTATATTAATTATTAGGATAGAGATGGATGGACAATTTTCAGGTGGTTTCTGTTATTTTTTTTATATAAAAATAAATATTTTAAGACAAGGTAGGAGCTCTATACTCTCTTCCAAAGTATAATTCTAAGCTCGATTATCATTAGACTACTTTATATTTCCATGTAGCACAGCGAGTCACATCTGTCTTTGACACTGTGATAAGCATATCGTGTATTCTTTTGTTTTTTATATATTATTCCTGGGTTTAGGCCCTTTTAGGATCTCTGGAGTCTCTCTTTGGTACCTTGGATAGTGGGTCACAACTGAATCATAGACATATGTCATTGGTACCCAGCGGTGATCTACTGTCTTCTATATATACTTCCTCTAATTATTCGGTTTCAATACCATGGTACCAAACAGGTGTATAATGGCAAGTTTTTATTTGATAAGTCTAAAAGAGATCTATGGTGTACTGATTCTAATAAAGTATTCTCAGAACAGGATATTAGTAGTGGTTCTAGTGAAGATATAAATTAATCATTTAAATGTCTCACTAACCTATTCCAACAACAGATTAAAACTGGGTGGGAGAATGCATCCTTAGAGAATTACCTTAAAAAAGAATTAATACCGAGAGGTTTAAGGGTTCAGAATATCCCCGCAACCCATATAGAGGAAGAGGAATTAATTAAAGAATGGGAGGAAGCCACTGGAGATTCATGGAGATCTTGTGTAAATATGAGTCAAAAAAATTGGAGAGGGTAAATAAAGAGGTTGATGATCAGATTGGCAAGATTGAAAAATTCAAAAATTAACCAAATTTTTAACCACTAGAAAACAAGCTTAAGAACAATTTGGATAAATTCCAACAGAATATTAAAATAAGCAAACACTCAAAATACATCAGAGATAGTGGTGACTTTAAAAGTGGGAATACAGACGTAATAAGAGAACCAGAAAACTTTTTTCTGATCCCATCTCAACCTCTGAGTATGAAATCAGTGGTTCTGAGTCGGATTCGAGCAACACAGGTACTACATACACTAATGAACGCAATACTAGAAGTATCTTAAAATGGGAAGTGTCTTTTTTAGGACACCCGAATATGAAGGACAACATTGTCCCCCAAACACAGAGTCAATCCAGAACCCCCTACACTTATAGAAGGAGACGATACTAGAAACCAACCAGATCATTAACCTCTCAACACATACCCTCTCCGAATCAGAAACACAGATACTTAAACGTGGACTGTTCTTCGTTCCAGTTCCTGATTTTGATAAATTTAACTGGACGAAGGGCATCCACCTCTTTGCAAGGAAACTGGCATTACATAAATTCTATCGCATAAAAGATTAAAAAAGAGCAAATAATCTGGGTTTACAACCTTCAGATATAGGTTTACTAGATACATTAGTAGACGTACTATCTAGTAATGAAACCCCCATGAACTTACAAGTTCCCTTTACTGAATTGAAAAAGAAAAGCACCTTCACCCCATATCTGGCAGAATTTGAGTATTTTGATCTTTTTGTAGAATTGACGTGCAACGAGATAGAGAAATTGGACAAAAAAGATCACATATTGCACCCTTATAGCAACATTACCCTGTCAGAATATTTATATCGGCAGACATGTTGTGCTAAAATAGAAATTAAAAGTGTATATTGCCAGAGTCACTCAGAACAGAGCGGACTCTATTTTGGATTCAGGCTAACAAAGACAGACACAAAATTTCCTTGCTTTCTGTAACTAGCCAAACCAGGCTGAGCTTAGGAATGCTTTATGTAAAAAAAGCAATAAAGTCTCCCAGCAAGGATGGGGGATGGATTACTAAGTCCAGAGACAAGTATATACATTATATACATTTGTATATATATATATATATATATATATATATATATATAAAAAACCATTATACACTTATTTACTATTATATTAAATACATATAATCAGCATTGTGTTAATAATATAGACCATTCATGGATAAATATTCATGAAGACATATAATATTATTTAATAAAAGTTAGTGGACAGACAACTTCACAAAATACTCTGTTTAAATGTTGATGGAATAGAAATAAATTAAAATCCAGATACTAAAGGCAGAGAAGACTCAGTCATTAATTTTACTTCCAAATTTTACAAGGTCTCATGATAAAATTGAGGTGAAACTGAGGGTAGACGTGTCAGAAATTAGATTTAAAAGGTATATTGCCGCCACTCTGTCTGGATAAGATTAAAAAATCACCTTGTAGTGTCAATTGTTAAAATTTACATCCACCATTCAGATAAGTTAAAATTAAGTTAAAATCGTCATCAGGAAAAGTTAACTCTTTCCTGGATAGGAAAGTTTAGTGAGGCGAGAGTGCCCTCAATGGACAAAACATCTAAATTGCGATCTGCAGGTTGACCACACCTTCAGTATCCTATTGGTTTTACCAACTGATGATGTAGAAAGAATCTTTCCCTTTAAAAAGTTAGGACAAAGGGAAGAGGAAAGTTTTTCAGATTGAAATTGAGATTCGGGACGAGACACACGGAAGGACACATGAGACAGACAGACCCTCATACAAACAGACTGAGGAGAGAGACACAGAACACTTAATTTCACTATCTCTTTGCACACACATAACCACACTTCAATTCCTGGGATTACCTAAGAGCATCTGATGAGAGCATCTACATCATAACTGGTAATTATGCTGGTTTTATTTAAATAATCTAAATTAATTAAAATCTATTAATAGCAGGATACATGCATGGATAAATCACGATCAGATCCCATAATTGAGAAATCTTAATTAAATAAATAATATGTAGTTATAACACTCCATTCTGCAGGTAGAGTCAGATAATTATATATGACTGGTATCTTATCACGTGTTAGCATACCTCTGTTTTTATCCATTTGTGTTGATTTGCTCTGAAATAAGATAAGATATCTTTTTAGGCAAATTAAAATTCGGCTTATAGAATCTGTAGATTTGACTCTTTTGGATGGTAAAGGAATTGATTAATGATCTGGTTGAATGTTATTTTAATTAAAAATAGCAATAGAATAGGATATTCTATGCCTAAGACGACTAACCAGCATTGAAAGGTTTACTCAGTTGATCTAACTGTTAGCCATGGTTTTATGGCTTTTCGCTGGAAGTTTAGCTTTCTGTGTCTGTGAAATACCTCATTAATCTTACTCCTGGATGTAGAGGGCTTTTATAGCTCGATTTCGCACGAGGTAGGCTTAACACATCTAAAGGCCTACCTGGACATTAGCTCCACTACTCCTAAAAGGCACAACCAATTTGTACAAAACCTAATGCGCTTTATCTTGACACATAACTACTTCATCTTTCAGGGTAAATACTACCACCAGGTAGAGGGACGGCCGTGGGGACAGCTTGTGCCCCCTCATATGCCTTGGGTGTGGGAAAAGACAATTATGTTTGGGACCCAATCAACCAAATATACCAAACTTATCAGTATTTGGAAACGATATATCGACGATGTCGTGATAGTATGGAACCATCCCACTGAACTTTTTAAGGAATTTGCCGAGACATTGAACCATAATGACATTAACCTTAAACTGACTTTCGAAACATGTGGTAAAGGGATCACGTTCCTAGACATATCGATTATGATCACAGAACAAGGCTATGTGACCACTACCCTGTATAGGAAACCTACCGCAACAAACAATCTTCTAAACGGGTTACCAAGAGTTACCATCCACTTCCCCTCAGAAGAGGTATAACAGTTGGCCAGTACCTTCACCTACGATGTAATTGCTCTACAATCGAAGATTTCAAGACTGAAGCCAAGACTCTGAGAGAACAATTTAAGAGTAAGTGATATCCAAACAGATGTTTAAAAAATGCATATAAACGAGCACTCATAAATGATAGGAAAGACTTGTTGACAGAAGACCGCACTAAAGATACCACAAATATGATTAGATATATTGGGAATTTTGATGCCGGTTGGCACCCAATACTCAAAATCCTGGGGAGATTTTGGCCAAGATCCTCATATACAGAAAGCAATAGCACCTCAAGCTTCAGTAACAGCAAGGAGAGGACGAAACATCAAAGATATGCTAGTGCCAAGCCATTTGAAATCCATCTCAAAGAAATCCACATGGCTAAAATCCCCAGTATCTGGAACATACCAATGCGGCAGATACAAAGCCTGCAAGTTCATTCTCTGCCCTTCCAAAAAACTTTCAGATTCTACAAATACATATGACTTTAATGTTAAAACTTTTTTCAATTGTCAATCTAAAGACCTCGTCTACATGTTCATGCAAAAAACTGTATGTTGGCAAAACTATCCGTGCCTTCAAATGCAGGATTTGTGAACATGTAACCTCAGTTAATCCGAGGAGACTAGTAGACACCCCCATCTCTAAACATCTTAAATTGAATCATGGTGGCTCCGCAGAAGGTATACAATTCTGCGGTATAGAGAGAGTCTCACTTGGATCCAGAGGTGGTGATTTAGATAAAAAACTGTTACAAAGATAGAGCTTTTGGATATACAAACTAAAGACTCTCTCACCTCTGGGTCTCAATGAGGGCTTCTCATACACACCATTTATCTCTGATTAGTCACCATTTTTTATTTATTTATATATGAATGTTCATTTTATGAATATTCACGTATTTATTATTCTTTTGTAATTATTTTCTTGACCAGATACACCTATATATAATGTAAATAAGCATCTCTTGTTTTTGATAATATTTTGCTATGTAATTTTCTTCACACATTTTTTGTTTCAGCTATTTGAAAGTTATCTTCTTTTTAAGGATCCGCCATATACCTTATATTTATGTATTCCCTGTTCAATACCATTATAAACATCTTTTACATATGTCCTTGACTTTATCCCCCTAATTTTTTTCTAACCTACTTAATTGGGGAGAATATCACATCCCTTTTAGATATATTGGTCATAGATAGATGGAGAATACACAGACTCTCCTTTTTCTTCCCTCTTTGTAGATGAACCATATATATCTTAAAAACTTTATATTGGTAGTTTAAACGTAATAAAGGAGATCATCCTAATTTTCGAGTCTCTCCCTGTTTCATAAAAGCATTATGATATCTTTGATTCTATTCAATACATAGATTAGAAGCTTTGCACTAAGAGATATTTTTATTTCTTTAATAGACATTTTTGCTAAATATTCCTTTATTAGAAGAATACATTGAACATTAATTTGATAAAAGTATTTCTTCGTCCGCAATACATATATACCATTAGAAACAATACAGTTTCAATCTGTATTGAAACTGTAGCTACTTTTCTTTCGCTAAATTCTCCTAAAGGAGGTGGAATAAGCTTTTACATCACAAAGTGCTCATTACACCACGTGGGGTAGACCAACATGGCTTGATTGACCCTTGTCCTGATGCTGCTCAGCGCGCACCATGGGAGGATCCCAGCCGCGCCCACTTAGTTTTGGCGCAAGTATTCTGAGTGAAGCGATGGAAAAGCGATCCCCTCTGGACACACCCCCGTGAGAGCACGGATGTTATTGGAGGGCCAATTATGTCATTACAGGGTAACTAAGGTATATAAGTATATTCTCATTAATAGTTTGTTTTCTTCTGACGAAGGTGCTTCTCTAACAGCACCGAAACACGCGTCAGGCATTCTATTTTTTTTTATTTTTTTTTATTTATGAGAACTTAACACTCGGCACGGCATCAAGTATGCCTCACATGTTTTTTTTTTTCAATTTAATTTGATGAAATTTCATTCTTTTTTTGCTCCATCTGCTGTCTAGTTAGAATAATAGAGAATGAGGCTTTGTAAATTACTTTCACTGCAAGATTTTCAAGCAGTTTATTTTTACATCTGTATCCTCTATCTTCCTTTACATTCTGACAGCTTTATACACCAATTTATCCAAACATAGATATACTATTGAGCATTCTAAACATCATAGTTTCTATGGATAGTATTTCCCTGACTAATTTCCAATTACATCCATTGAGAGATAAGCCTTTTTGATTGATTTTTAAAGTTACTTTCATTGGTTTGGTTTTTTCCTTTGAGGCTTTCTCATTTTGGAAACACATTGGCAGTACATAATATGTTGATATTATAAACAACATCTCTATATATCTCTTTAATATAGTGTTTTATCTGTAACTCGAGTCTCTTTCCTTAGTCGAGGATATCAACAAGGAGTATTATACTATTATACCAATATATATATTTTTTATTTAGTGTATTGGAAATTACATAAATAGTGTTGCGGATACCTATAGAGCCAGACCCAATAAAGCGTCAGATAAATATTGCACACTATAAATATATCTATAATACCTGTACACTATTTATGTATTTTGGAGCAATTTTGAATTTCTTTATTTTTACTCTCTAGTCCTTATCGAATGGAGATTAGTTTGATATCTTTACTATGAGAATCTATGTGTATATAGCCAATATCCAATTATCATTAGACTACTTTATATTTCCAGGTAGCACAGCAAGTCACATCTGTCTTTGACAGATGTGATAAGCATATTGTGTATTCTTTTGTTTTTTTTATATATTATCCCTCGATTTAGGCCCTTTGAGATCCCTGGAGTCTCTCTTTGGTACTTTGGATAGTGGGTCACAACTGAACCATAGACATATGTCATTGGTACCCAGCGGTGATCTACTGTCTTCTATATATACTTCCTCCAATTCTAAGCTTGTATGAATAACTCAGGACGATTTACACAGTTTTTGTTCATCGCCAGTCATTACTGATCGTAGTGCTCAAAGAATAACTAATTCCGCACACCTCCGTAGTTATTCAGAACTCTAGTAGAGTTATTCACTAAAGTGAAAATTCTAAGTCAATTTGAAATTAAAGGTTAATATAGCCGAAATTGGAATTTCCTCTAAGTAAGCTTAGCTTAAATTCTGCTACTCTGATCTTAAATTTGAAATTCACTTTGAATTTACTTTGAATTCTAACTTTAATAAATAACTGTGGGTTTATTAAGATCCTATAGCAAACAAACAAAGTTTTTCCCTCCAAGATACTTTCCAACATTCCAGTTTGGAAAATAAATATAAGCCAGACTGGCTACCCAGGGAATCTCAAGCCCTTTACTTATGTCTTTGTACTTTAGAAGTTTACCTTTTTACCTTTGGTTTTGGTATCACTGGTTGTGTTGTGCTCATCACCTTTTGTTTGTTTTAGTCCAGTTTGTAGGTTTTTAACCCCTTCAGACTGTAGGGCATACTATTACGCCCTATTTTAGGCAGCTCTAAACGCCGCCGGGCGTAAGAGTACGCCCTCCGGTCTTTCTTTACTTACCCGGTCGCCGGCGGTCCCACACCGGCGATCGCGGTTGGGGTGACTCCCAGGGAGAGCCCCCCCCGGCTATGTGAGAGTGAGGTCCTTGCGAGGACCTCACAATCACATGGCAGGGTTAGCTGCCTGCTTCATTGCCAGCAGGGGGACTTCCTGTAATGACAGGTAGTCCCCCTGCTGGCTGGAAATAAAATAAATAAATGTTAAATAAGTGTAAAAAAATATATATATACTTAAATCATATATATATATATATATATATATATAATATATATATGATCTAAGTATATATATATACACATACACAGACATATACTGTCTAGGTGTATTTTACTAGTAATATATATATATAATTATATATATATATATTAATATCAAATTACACGTAGACCAATATTGATTAAATATATATATAATTATTGTTATATATATATATTTATATCTAATATAAAAAACTAAATATGTAAATACGTTAAAAAATAAAATTAAAAAATAATTGGGAGCGGGTCCCGGAACTCCTGTCACCATAATCACTACACAGAGCAGTAGTGGTTATTGTGCATGGATTATTTCTTAAAATAATCTATAAGTGCCCCTCCCGAGATCAGGCTCTGGATCCGCCACTGGTATATATAATGTGTGTGTGTATATATATATCTCATGTATATTAATGTGTGTATTAGGCATATATATATTAATGTACATTTATATATGCATAATACACAGAGAAATGTAATTTATACATACCATTTGTAATGAGCAGATATGGCCCAGTCTTGTTGCTAGGTGCATACTCCAGCACAATAACATATTTAAAGTGAAGAGCGCACCCACAGGACTTCAAAATAAACAAGATAACGTATTTTTTTACAGTTGTGCCCTACATACATTCACCATTTCAGTCCCGTTACCAAGCTTTCCTTAATATGTCAAGGTAGTTGGACTGAAACATTGGTTAAATGCAAAGGCACGTCTGCTTAAAATAAATCTGCACTCTTGGTTTTTTTTAAGCCTATATGTGTTTTTTTCATGTTGGAGTAATAATTTTTAATTTTAAGTTATCTTTTCTAACTCTGTATCTGCACACTATGCTGGCGCAACGCATTATGGGGCTAGTAAATAATTTTTTTCCAGGGCTGCTTTTAATTCCCAGTCTGGCCCTGGCCAAGTATTTTATTTTTTCAAGACTTTACGAGTTATGCCAGAATTTACAATTGCGAGATGAACTGGAAAATCACACAAATTGTTATGAGATATATGTGTAAATAATTTTTCTAACTTCACCATTTTCTACAACTAGTTAGTGTGAATTTGCTGTTCGATAGGAAATATTGTCAAAAAAATTAAGTTTTATATTCTCAATAACTGATAGGACAAGACTAATATGTTATTCAATTGTGTTATTGAATTTTGGAATTTTCTACTGGGTTGCAGGACCTACTGAAACATATAGGAAAAAACTTTTTTTAAATTCACAAATTTTTCAATTTTCCAATACATTTTTCCAATTCACATTGGAATTCACTAACTTTATTTTTAACATATTAATTATTAGGAAAGATATGGATGGATGAATGGATGGATGGATCTGTGGATGGATGGATGTGTGATTTCGGTTAATTTTTTTTGTCCAATAATTTATATCCTGAGGTTAATTTGGATCTCTGTACTCTCTTCAACGTTTATTTTTAAGCTCATATGAATGTATATAAGGGCTATAGTGCATGTATAGGGAATATATTGTGTGTATAGGGGCTGTAGTGTGTATATTGGTTAAGTAGAGTGTTTGAGTAGGAGCCATATTGAAGTGTATAGGGCATGTAATAAGTGAGTAAAGGGGATTTAGCATGTGCAATTATTTGCATGTATATAGGCAATGTAATGAGTGCATGTTTTATAGGGGATGCAATTTGCTCGTTTATAGAGTATGTAGTGTTTGTGAATGTGTGGGATGAGATTGAGGTGTGAAGGGATGAGTGGGGAGAAATTAAATATCTTTTCTTATTTTTAATTTAAAAAAAATATATATCCAATGTATTCCTTTGGTTAGGGAAGAGGGACATGCATGACACTGATGGTCGAGTGCAAGATTCTAGTCAGTACCTCAACCAAGTGTATTCTTTTTGTGAGCTCCATACTGTAGTTGCTTGTGGCAATGCTCTGAATCCTAAACAAATCAAGTGGAAGGGCATAAGGGTGTACAATTTAAGTCCCTCAAAAATATTTTGGCTCCTACAAAACTCAGGGACATAACAGCTGACTATTCAAATACTTGATTAATCTTGGGTACATTCAAATGAGGGGCCTCCAGAGGCATGACTTCTAACCACATTGAACATGGAGTTTGGCATTGTGTTTCCAATACTATCCTCAACCGATATATTGTGACCCACAGAATAACATGTAAAATATCTTTTGTAGTTTATCTCCCTATATGTCCCTGTGAGCTACAATATGTGGGGCAGACATCATGACCCTTAAAGTAGAGATTAATGGAACATGGAACATAGAGCCTCAGTAGGGAACCCTAGAATTGATAAAACCTTTGCTCGTCATTTTAGACAACATGATGTGTAGCGGAGCAGCAATATTAAATCCCACGATCTCCGCTGGTTAAGAAGGTAATCCACAGTCAAGCGCTGAAAAGTAAGGCATTATCCCAAATCTCCCAGTAACCGGACGAAACACAGTTCTGAGAGTCAACTGAGGCTTTATTCACAGGCTCTACAATTTATACAATTCCCCATGCAAGGGATTTCCTGAGTCCTATTCCAGGGGTATTCCAGGAGTGGACTACATGGGGAACTTAAAGTACAGAGCCTTTCTCCCATCAGGCACTGCTGCACGAGAGGGATCCTCCCACTGGAATGTACCGTTAAGTGGATTATCCCTCCGTGCAGCAGAACCGGCAATTTATATTAAAATACACAACTTTTCGAATATCAGGTTGATTTGCACGAATGGACGTTCGGTAGATAGCTGGGGTCTGAGCGCATCATTCGTGAGATTACCGCTCAGATCCCAGCTAAAACAACCGAACGCCGCACGAAAAACATATTAACCAAAACATGCATTCAAAAGACCGATTGGCATATGGGGAATAAAATACGGAACGGCCCGGAACGCCCGAATGGCCTGGAAGTCCAGCGGTGTTCACGCCGTCGAGTAGCCGTTTTTAGTACCACGCGCTCGACGACCAAACACCGCTGGGGGAACAAAGGATCCAAGATGGCCGACCGCCTCGTGGTCGGTAGTCTAACGACGGAAACCTAGGAGAGCCTCTAATTACCGATTACAACATTGTTGCAATCGGTTAACAAGCGCCACACGTCTCTTAATGTGTGGGCTATTACAGGGTGGTTTATTCGGTTCACGAACGGCCCGCAAAGGTGCCATTTGTGAAACGAAATGCAATACAGCTATCTGCTTTTGGCAGATAGCTAATACAGGCAATACAATGTTATACAGTCAGCATACATTACACCCAGGGACATACATATCACCACAACCATACAGGCAACCCTTAAAGCCACAGTCTCTGTACAATGTCAAAGTGGCTAGGTTTGCCACATGATGGTTTTGATGAACTACTAAGGGAACTACTACTTCCCTACTAAGGGAATGCCTGAGACAGCACCAGATAGAGGATACAAAAACAGAGGAGGTTCCATGGCAAGACAAACCTCTCCATGGGGTGTACCACCAGCAGGTAGTGGATGTGGCTCACATGACAGAATCCTACCAGTGATTGGAAAAGGCAGGACTGAAAGAGAGCACTGAGGCACTAATCCTAGCAGCACAACAACAGGCACTCAGCACTAGATCAATAGAAGCGGGAGTCTACCACACCAGACAACACCCAAGGTAGAGACTGTGCAAAGAGGCCACTGAGACAATCCAGCAGATAGTAGGAACAGCATACATGGAGAGACACAACCAAGTTGCTGGTATTGTGTACCAAAACATTTGTACAGAATATGGGCTGGACATGCCTTAGTCCAGATGGGAGATACCACAAAGAAACATAGAAATATAGAATGTGACTGCAGATAAAATCAGTTTGGCCCATCTAGTCTGTACAATTTTCTAAATACTTTCATTAGTCCCTGACCTTATCTTATGTCTACGTTAGTCTTATGCCTATCCCATGCATGCTTACACCCCCTCTACCACTTCAGCTGGAAAGCCATTACATGCATCCACTACCCTCTCTGTAAAGTAAGGCATTCTGAAATAGTTTTTAAACCTTTGCCCCTCTAATGTAAGACTATGTCCTCTTGTTTTGGTAGTTTTTTTTCTTTTGAAAAGGGTATTTGAAAATGACATGGCTAAGATCCTGTGGGACTTCTAGATCCAGACAGACAAGCTTGTACTGACCAACCAAACTGACAGCGTCATAGTAGACAAGAAACGGAAGACTGCAGTTGTGGTGGATGTGGCAATACCCAGTGACTATAACATCAGGAAAAAGGAACATGAGAAGATGGACAAATACGAAGGACTGAAAGAAGAGCTAGAAAGGATGTGGAAAGTGAAGGCAGTAGTAGTCCCAGTCATGATAGGAGCACTCGAGGCTGTGTTGCCAAGTTGGGGGAGTGGCTTCAACAGATTCCAGGATGAACATCTGAGCTCGCTGTCCAGAAGAATACAGTTATGGGAACAGCAAAGATTTTGTGCAGAACCCTCAGACTTCTGGTAGAGAACCCATGAATGAGGAATAAACATACCACCCTGAAGTGAGAAAATAAATTTGTACATATTATATGTGCCACATTTTCCAAACAAATTGTAATAGAGAATTAAAAAAAAAAAAAAAAACTCTCATCAGCGAAATGGATTTAAATTGCAATCAATTGCTGGTCAACCACTTGGTACCCCAAATCTTAAATACAACTTAATGTTATAAGACAATATTGCCCTTTTAAGTATTTTCAAAGCAATATATGTTGCAAATGAACTTGACTAAGAGCTAATGAAAGAAGTACAGTAATAATGTAAGAACATTGTGTGTAGACAGTATTTATTATCTTGTTTATCACTCTTGCATATACAATGACTAGTAAAGGTAAAAAAGCTTAGTTTGTATTTCAGTTGCCATGGATACATTTCTACATAAAGGCACAAGCTTGGCATATGTACATCTGTACTTAGAGGTGCGTCTTTTTTTTTTACATGCCTGCATGCTATAGTTTATTCAATTTGTTTAACATGTGGCAACCATCTGAGCAGTGCTTGAATGGTTTTCACGTTAGTGTGAATTTCTAATAGACCTTTTTTTGTAAAAATATGTGTGGCACAATATTTCCACTTTACGGTTGAAATGAAATAAAGTTCAGTTCATTTTATTACAAGACAAATTGTCCATAGATTGTAAAAAATGTTCTGTAATAAAAGTTAATGATGGAACATTAAGGAATAGGCAACACATGACATGTGAAAATATATGATCCTGTGATAATAATCCTATCAATCGAAACACAAGCACTAGGTTCTGTGAGAGTAGATAATGTAAATTGGAGTTTTGCTCTTGAATTGTACTATACATTTAATATTTTCATCCAGTTGAAATGTGATCAATAAATATATTTGAATAAAAATGCATTGTGGTATTAAAGGTCGAGTAAATTATACACAGTAGATTGAGAAAAAAATGTATTATATTATTGTAGTCATAGTATTTAGGTTTGGCAAATGAAATCCCTTCAATGCTAGAGAACAGTTATCTTTCCTACACTGTAGTGATAGTATATATTTCAATATTAGTATACCATAGTTTTACTTTGTCCAGTAAATGGAGAGATTTGTTTTTAAAGTATTCTTGCATAAGGCTTTTACGTTAGTTCTTTTTCATTTTCTCTTACGAAATATAGACTTCCGTTAGTCATCTAAATGTGCATAGGTTAGTCGTTTCCTTACCCTTTCAGAATAAGATCTGAGGGGACATATCATCTTAAGTCATTGTGTCCCTGCCACATTGAAAACACATATGCCATCCAATGCACGTGTGAATCCAATAATGTACTGAGAAAAATATGTGTAAATATCTTTCTATGCACACTCTGTGTACAGAAGTGATAATCAGATGCAAATAACTACCTACAGAAATTACTGAGCCCAAATTCCTCAATGTTTGAGTTTTGAGCCTATCACCAAACTATATGTGCTTCTTGTGCACTGTTCCATTTCTAACATATACTCCAAGTGACATTTGGATTGATTGTAACTGTATATATATATATATATATATATATATATATATATATATACACGAGACTTTCAAATCGTATGGCCTTGTCTTCTTGATACACCTCAAAGGAACATTGCATGTGCTATGCTTATGCTGTTCGTTATTTAGTTAAACAAATGCCTCATACTTAGTCTCCTCAGCATGAACATTCATGTACAGCAATTTATCTCCTTGCTCATAGACTCCAGACTTTGTAATTTATTTAGCTATTATTTTGTTCCATAAAGCAAAACTTATATTGCATTTTTGGGTCATTTACTAGTATATATTGTGTATCTTTTGATTTGGCTCTATTGTTCAGCATTATTTTGGTTTCTTTTTCCCTTAACTTTTTTGCTAAATTAGTCATTTGTACTATATTATGCATGCCTCTAGTAATTAATGGAGTTGTTCCTGGTGTAAAGAGCTTCACGAGATATTATAACTAGCATAATATAATCACTCTTATTATCCAACGAATGAGCATTTGCTTGACAGTCATCAAAGGCCTCCTCTTACTTCCCAATTTATCCCACTCCATTTTTGAAAAATCTCCGACTAATCCAAAACTGGCTTATTTCCATAACAAGTTAAGAGGTTAATAGTTTTTCATTTAACTTGAGAATAAATATAATTCTGTAATTTACATTTTAAAATGCTGATTATTGTGGAACTTCAAATAACAATTGTATGTGGTTCCGAGTCAGCAATCTAGTGAATGAAAAAGAAAATAACAAAGTTCTCAGTTACTTGAAACACAAAGGAAAGATGGAAAACATAAAATGGAATTACAATGTGTCAGGCATAGGCAACCTTAGGCACTGCAGATGTTTTGGACTACACTTCCCTTGATGCTTTGCCAGCATTATGTGTGTAAGAACATTATGGGGGATATAGTCCACAACATCTGGAGTGCCGAAGGTTGATTATCCCTGACATATGTATATGATATATGATAGGTTCAGTCAGTGGCGTACACATGACCCATGGGGCCCAGGTGCGAAAATTTATCCGTGCCCCCGACCCCCCCATGCGCGGGCCGGGCCGCAACACATGGCGGTGGGCACCTGGTCGCGGGGGTTACAGGGCTGCGACCGTGGTATTACGCCAGTGCATGCAGATGCACACACACTTAAAGGACCACTACAGACACCCAGATCACATCAGCTCAATGAAGTTGTCTGGGTGTCAGGTCCCTCTAGTTTTAACCCTGCGGCTGAAAACATAGCAGTTTCAGAGAAACTGCTATGTTTCACTGAGGGTTAATCCAGCCTCTAGTGGCTGTCTCACTGACAGCCGCTAGAGTAGCACACTGAACGTCCATAGGAAAGCATTGCGTAATGCTTTCCTATGGGCGGTTTGAATGCGTGCGCGGTCGCATTCGGAGCTGAGAGGCTGAGGGATCCCCAGCGCCAAGGGAGTCCGGCGCTGGAGAAAGGTAAGTGCTGAAGACACACACTCTCTCACTTACAGAAGCATACACACTAGCTAACAGACACACACATTTACTGACAGAGACACACTCAGCGACAGACATACATACACACTCACTTACAAAACATACACTCTCATTGACAAACACACACTCACTAACAGACATCAAACAGACTCACTAAGACACACACACACTCAGTAAGACACACACTAGCAGACACACACTCTAACACTCACACTCACTCTAACACTGACACTCACACACACTCTAACACTCACACACTCTAACACTCACACACTCTAACACTGACACTCACACTAACACTAACACTCACACACTCTAACACTCACACACTCTAACACTGACACTCACACTCACACTAACACTCACACACTCTCTCACACACACTAACACTCACTCTAACACACACACACACACACACACTAACACTCACTCTAACTCTGACACTCACTCTAACACACACACACACACACACTAACACTCACTCTAACACTGACACTCACTCTAACACACACACACTCTAACACTGACACTCACTCTAACACTGACACTCACTCTAACACACACACACAAATACACACACTAACACACATATACTAACACACACACACACACATTTTTTTTAAAATGTAATCCCCCCATCTTCCTTACCTTTTGGAGTGCTGGGGGGATTCCCTGGGGTCCAGTGGTGCTGCTGGGCTCCTGGGCGGGTGGCCGGTCGGGCAGGCGGGCGCGCGAGGGAGCACTCTCTGCTTCCTCTTCAGCTCCCTCGCGCGCCGAGTAGGGATTCCGGAGCCGGAAGATGACCTCATCTTCCAGCTCCGGTATCAGTGCGGTGCGCGAGGGAGCTGAAGAGGAAGCAGAGAGTGCTCCCTCGCGCGCCCGCCTGCTGGGTGTCAGCAGGGCCAGCCTCGGGGGGCCCTGGTGGGCCGGGCCCGGTCGCAGCCGCGACCCCTGCGACCCTGGTATGTACGCCACTGGGTTCAGTGGTACCTAAGTCATCATTAATCCGTCATGAATTTCTAACTTCCTAATACAGAAATCATATGTCTATCTATCTATCTGTCTCTCTCTCTGTCCATTCATTAATTTACGCTATTTTTAATTTTACTTTCAGAATATTTTTTTGTAAAAAAAATACTAAAATATCAAATATTTATAAATATATAAAAAATATCAAAATATTAAGATGTTTAACTATTCTCATGATATTAAATCATTTTAAAACTTCATAAAAAATAGTAAACAAGTTTAAAAGCGTATGAAAACAATATTAAGGGAACACAATAGAGTCAGGAACACAAACATTTATTCCTGACCCTATAGTGTTAAAAAACATCATCTAGCCCTCCTGGTCCCCCTTGCCTCCCTAAGCATAGTAAAATCTAGTGTATTCAATTCTGCAGCTGCTGGTTCTTGCCCTCTCTGCCTTTGACCTGCCTGCTGTCTGCTGACATCATCATAATGGGTGGTCTGAGCCAATCACAATACTTCCCCTTAGGATTGGCTGAGACGTTCAAGGAGGCAGATTGGGGCAGAGCCAGAACAAGTCAAACACAGTCCTGGCCAAACAGCATTTCCTCATAGAGATTCATTGAATCAATGCATCACTATGAGGAAAGTTCAGTGTCTGAATGCAGAAGGTGGAGACATTGAATTGCAGTAATGCTCACTGTGCAGCACTGCCCCAGGAAGCATCTCTAGCAGCCATCTGAGGAGTGGCCAGTGAAGTTATCCCTATGTTGTAATGTAAACACTGCATTTTCTCTAACAAGACAGTGTTTACTGCAAAAAGTCTGAAGGGAATGATTCTAATCACCTAAACAAATGCAATAAGCAGTAGTTGTTCTGGTGACTATAGTGTCCCTTTAAATCGAGGCCTTAAGTAGGGTTTACATAATGTACATCTCAGAAGCAATTTAAGCTATGCAGATATATATATTTTTAGGTGTCTTACACATGTTATTATAGGTTTCACAGAGACGTCAAACCATTCTAAAATAGTTTATTCTGCTTTAATTTGAGGGAGAGCTGTAGTGGTTATGGTGCTTTGAACACTCCTGTAAACTTATCATTCTAAATTTAATATTTCATATTTCTTAATATTTTCAAGTGCTGACGTTCATTATGTGAACTCCTATTTTATTTGCACTTCACTTTTAACTTATTATGAATCACGTATCCAATGAAATTTTGCTAGAAATGTTAAAACAGGCTTTTCATGATAAATACAAATATATAGACTGTAAATATAAAACAGATGAATTTTATTAATATAATTTAATATGCTTGTAACAGGTAGGGTAGCAAAGCATTTCAATTACCCAAGTCAGTGGATCAAAAACCACAATATTCAAGTAAACTCTACATGTCTTTTTAGTCTTACTTCAGATACATGTGTGGTCTTTTCCATCTTGTGGTAATAGGATCATATTGGTACAGTGTATGAATTCATCCAATCTGGTTGATTTCCACACTATGGTCATGAGTCAACATTAGTTAATAGCTCTGAGGTTGGTTAAATCTTGTTTAACGTGTAGCAATTATTGCAAAGAGATAGGGATTTCAACCAGATAAAGCTAATTTTTTTAGACAACACTAAAACAAAAAAAAAATATTTACATTCTAGATTAATGAGGTAATCTTATTTTATGTAGACAAGCATTATACTAGAAGAGAAATAAGTGCAGTTTATAATGCCAGTGTTGTTTTATAACAAAAATGTGTTTCAGAAAACTGAAGTGATATAAATCAAACATCAAAAGGAAAAATAGGAAAAACATAAATTACCCTTACCTGAAAAGTCTGATCATAAAGATTCCTCCAAATCCTTCAAAGACTTAAATATATATACTAATATGTCAACCAAAGGTGCACTCACTGGGATTTCATGATGAAAACAAACCTTTTACTTTTTACTGTTACATGTTGGGATAATCATCTGTTCAATGATTCCACCTGCACTGGGTCTTTATCAAGATCTTAAAAAGTTTGTTTTTACTGCTTAAGCCCTCTCAGTACACCTTCGTTTTGAAGTTAATAGATACGTTCATTGCACACAGGCACAATACTCAAGGTAAAGGAATAGTATAGGCCTCCAAACCACTTAACCCCTTAAGGACACAGCTTCAGAAGCTTGACTTACGCTTAATGACACAAGCAATTTGTGCATTTTCTTGCTGTTTGCGTTCAACTGCAATTTGCATCTCTCTCATTTATTGCACCGACACATATTATATACTGTTTTTTAAAGGACAGAAAGGGCTTTAATTTGATATAACATATATATATATAAATGCTTACTTATTATAAAAAAAAATACAGAAAAATGCAAAAAAAATGAAAAATATTGTTTTTTTTTACAGTTTTTGCAATAATAATGTGTGCATAATTAGTGCAGGTTAAGGAAAGTAATTAAAAATAAATTTATTTATTTGTTCTGATTTACAGAATATATAATGTGTCTGGGATTTTAAGTTTTTTTTGGTAGTTACAGGTCACAAAGCACAAGGAGTAAAATAAAATTTTAATGTGGAGCGATTTTAGAATTTGGTATGTTTGTCTTGTAAGCTTAATAGCCATAAAAGAAAACAAAATTGCCACACAAAAGTATATATTTATATAAAGTAGACATCACGGGCTATTTACCTAAGGTTGTTTTGACACTTTCTACGTAGCCATTTCACCGCCAACCTCTGCTAAATATTGGAGTAAAATTGTGTTCTTTTTGGTTTTTGGCACACAAACTTATAACAGAGAAATTCTCGTGTATATTTTGTAAAGTTGGTGTGTGCTATTCCTGTACAAAGTTTTATTTTGTGTTCAGTTACATCTGCTGAGTAAAATGACACCCCCATTGTATGTCTTTTGCACTATTTCGTGAAGTTACAGTGCCATACAGGATACCTGTCCTTTTCAGTATTCACAGTAGAATTTTGAGAGATGAATTTAATGAGCCTTAGCTTCCATTTGGGGTATTATAACAGTTTGACTGTTCAAAAAAACCCCACAAAGGCCTACCATTTGTAAAAGTAGACACTCCAGGGTATCTTATAAGGTGCATATTGTGCCTTAACATGCCTCCATTTTTTCACCAATATATGCCAAAGTATGTGGTAAAAAATAATTTTGTGCATTTTTTACATACGGATTGCATTTTTGCTGGGCGTTTTGTATATTTCATATGTGCCACTAAGTTCAAACCCCCAAATTATGCTCAGCTAAGTCTTCTGAGTAAAATGACATCCCATATGAATGTCTTTGGCACTATTTCGTGAAGCTACAGTGCCATATAGGAGACCTGTCCTTTATAGTATTCACAGTAGAATTTTGAGAGATGGATTTAATGAGCCTTAGCTTCCATTTGGGGTATTATAACAGTTTGACTGTTCAAAAAACCCCCACAAAGGCCTACCATTTGTAAAAGTAGACACTCCAGGGTATCTCATAAGGTGCATATTGTGCCTTAACATACCCCCATTTTTTCACCAATATATGCCAAAGTATGTGGTAAAAAAATTATTTTGTGCATTTTTTACATACGGATTGCATTTTTGCTGGGCGTTTTGTATATTTCATATGTGCCACTAAGTTCAAACCTCCCAAATTATGCTCAGCTAAGTCTTTTGAGTAAAATACACCCCCAATGAATGTCTTTGTCACTATTTTGTGAAGCTACAGTGCCATATAGGAGACCAAGCCATATCCATTTTTACCAAACTTTGAATTTTGACGCTGGGCCTATGTGCAATTTCCAAGCATCTTCGCAGGTTTTAAATTCAATCTACCCCACAAAGGCCTACCATTTCTTAAAGTAGACACCCCAGGGTGTTTCAAAAGGTATAGTTTGAACCTTAGCGTGGGATCATTTTTCCGCTAGCTTGTACCAGATGTAGTGGTAATAAGCGTTTTTTCTGCCTTTTTGACATACAAAGTGAGTTTGCACAGTATATTTTGCAAACCTTATGTGTGCTACGACTGTATAATACTTCATATGTTGCTCAGCTATGTCGGCTGAGTACAGCAATACCCCCGTATGTACCTTTGCCAGGTATGTGTGGACATCGGAGGGGCACATTTGGGACACAGCCATTCCAGTTTTTTTCAAACTTTGAATTTTTATGCTGTGCCTATGTCCCATTTTAGAGTATTTTACCAGGCTATATAATCCAAATTCCCCATAAAGCCATACCATTTCTTAAAGAAGACATCCCAGGGTATTTCAAAAAGGCATATTTTGAACCTCAGCGTGGGATCATTTTTCCGCTAGCTTGTACCAAAGTGTAGTGGTAATAAGCATTTTTTCTGCCTTTTTGACATACAAAGTGAGTTTGCACAGTATATTTTGCAAACCTTATGTGTGCTACGACTGTATAATACTTCATATGTTGCTCAGCTATGTCGGCTGAGTACAGCAATACCCCCGTATGTACCTTTGCCAGGTATGTGTGGACATCGGAGGGGCACATTTGGGACACAGCCATTCCAGTTTTTTTCAAACTTTGAATTTTTATGCTGTGCCTATGTCCCATTTTAGAGTATTTTACCAGGCTATATAATCCAAATTCCCCATAAAGCCATACCATTTCTTAAAGAAGACATCCCAGGGTATTTCAAAAGGCATATTTTGAACCTTAGTGTGGGATCATTTTTCCGCTAGCTTGTACCAAGTGTAGTGGTAATAAGCATTTTTTCTGCCTTTTTGACATACAAAGTGAGTTTGCGCAGCATATTTTGCAAACCTTATGTGTACTATGACTGTATAATACTTCATATGTTGCTCAGCTATGTCGGCTGAGTACAGCAATACCCCCGTATGTACCTTTGCCAGGTATATGTGGATGTTGAAGGGGCGCATTTGAGACGCAGCCATTCAGTTTTTTTCTAACTTTGAAGTTTTACGCTGTGTCCATGTTCCAATTTGGAATAGTTTAGACGGTTGGTTATTGAGACTTCCCCACAAACACATACTATTTATTAAAGAATACACCCTGGGGTAATTCAAAAGGCATATTTTGAACCTTGGCGTGGGATAATTTTTTTTCTAGTTTGTTCCAGGTGTAGTGGTAATGAGCGTTTTTAAAATGTATTTTTTTACTTTTTATAACTTTTTTACTTTTAAAAACTAGTTTTTAAACTTTTGTTTTGCTTATAAATTTTTTTAAAACTTTCCTAAACTTTCTTAAAACTTTTTTACAGATGTAACATTTTTCTAAGCTTTTTTTTTTACCGTTAACCCCTAACTAGCAGTACGCAGCACTAACAGTAAATTCCCCATTTTCCCATAACTCCCACCCACCCCAGCTAGCAAAATATATAGTTATAAAATATTTAAATTAATTAATTAAATACATTGAAACCCTGAGGGTTAAAAAAATAAATAAAAGTTAATCCTCAGGGGTTAAAAAAAATTAGATCACAGTATAATACTGTGATCTCTATTTGATCGCTGTAGGCAGTGATCGACTGGCAGGGAAGGGGTTAATTTTTATTTGGACTAGGTAAAGTGTGTTTTTTTTACTTAAATGTTATTAAAACATTTTTAAGCTTAATTTTTAACTTTTTAAAGTTTCTTTTAAAACTTTTTTTAACGTTAACCCCTAGTTAGCCTAACGCCAAATCCCCCAATTCCCCACTAACTTCCACCTACCCCAGCTATCTAAATATATAATTTAAAAATAATTTAATTAATTAATTTAATTAATTTAACCCCTGAGGGTTAAAAAAAAAAGAATTATTAATTAGGGTTAAAAAAAAAGAGTTAATTAAAAAAAGAATTAATTAGCGGCGATCCGGGGTTAATTTTACCGCGTGACGGACGAGGTCCGTCACCCGTCGTTAAGGGTCTCCCCTGTGTGACGGACCTCGTCCGTCACCCGTCCTGAAGGGGTTAAGCTCATTAAAGTGGTCTGGATGCAGTGTTCCTGTCCCCCTTAGTTCTGCAATGTAATTCATTGCAGTTTTTAAACTGCAATGAATTACATTTCAGGACTAAGACTGCCTTGAGTGGCTGTCAATCAGACAGCCACTAGACACTAGAGGCACTTCCTGGTGGTTAAGCGACTTTTGGTCATCTGATGTTTCTCAGGCACCACACTGGACCCCAGGAAAGCCATGATCCAGCAAAAGGTAGGAAACTGGAGGGTGGGTTTAAAAATTAAAATTTTACATGTCAGTCTGTCTGTCTGTGTGTGTGAGTCAGTATGTCTGTCTGTCTGTGTATTTGTGTGTGTGTCAGTATGTCTGTCTGTGTGTGTGTCAGTATGTCTGACAGTGTATGTATATGTGTGTGTCAGTATGTATGTGCAGGGCCGGCCTTAGGGGTGTGCGAGCTGTGCGACCGCACAGGGCGCCATGGAACAGGGGGCGCCCTGTGGCCGACACAGCTCACTCATGGCCGGAGTGCAGGGGAGCTAAAAGGGGTACCTGGCTGGAGGATTAATTATTCTCCACCCGGGTCTATTTAAAAAAAAAAAAAAATCGCGGCAGAGGGGGCGGGGTTTACCGAGCGGCGGAGGCGGGGCTTATCGAGAGGCGGAGACGGGGCTAATACCTCCCGAAGCCCCTGCTGTACAGGAAGAGGAAAAGATGCTTCCCCATCAGCCAACTGCATCCACTGGAAAGAGGTAAGTGTGTGTGTGTGACTGTTTGCCTGTTTGTGTGACTGTCTGTGTGTGTGTGTGACTGTCTGTGTGACTGCCTGTGTGCGTGTGACTGTCTGTGTGTGTGACTGTCTGTGTGACTGCCTGTCCTTGTGTGTGTGTGTGTGACTGTCTGTCTCTGTGTGTGTGTGTGACTGTCTCTGTGTGTGACTGCCTGCCTGTGTGTGACTGTCTGTGTGTGTGACTGTCTGTCTGTGTGACTGCCCATGTATGTGACTGCCTGTGTGTGTGACTGTCTGTGTGACTGTCTGTCTGTGTGACTGCCCGTGTGTGTGACTGCCTGTGTGTGTGAGACTGTCTGTGTGTGTGACTGTCTGTCTGTGTGTGTGACTGCCTGTGTGCGTGACTGCCTGTATGTGACTGCCTGCCTGCCTGTGTGTGTCTGTCTGTAACTATCTGTCTGTGTGTGACTGCCTGCCTGTGTGTGTGACTTTCTATCTGTGTGACTGCCTGCCTGTGTGTGTATAACTGTCTATGTGTGTGTTGCTGTGTGTCTGTCTGTGTGTGTGACTGCCTATGTGACTGTCTGTCTGTGTGTGTCGCTGTAGCTGTGCCATTGTTTGTGCCTGTGCCTGTATGTGTGACTGCCTTTGACTGAGTGTGTGTGTACATGCCTGTAACCGAGTTTAAATTTCCCCCACCCCTTCCTGTCAAGGCCGCACTTTGACTGACAGACGCTCACTCACTGACAGACGCACACTCACTGACAGACACACACTCTCATATACACTGACAAACAATGACATACACACATACACTATTACTTGGACACACACTGACAGATGCACACTCTCACTGACAGACGCAAGCACTCACTGAAAGATGCACGACTCCACTGACCGACACATACACACTGACTGACACACACTCACTGACCGACACACACACACTCACTGACCTACACACTCACTGACCGACACATACACACTCACTGACGACACATACACACTCACTGACTGACACATACACACTCACTGACTGACACATACACACTCACTGACTGACACATATACACTCACTGACCAACACACACATTCACTCACAGACACATTCACTTACAGACACACACAATTACACACTTACAGACACACACACACACACACACACACATTCACTTCAAAATAAACACTCACAGACACACACACAGACATTTCCACTAACACTCACAAACTAATATTTTTTACATTTATTTTAAATCCACCCAGCCTCCCTGGGAAAGCTGGAGTGGATTTCTTACCAGCAGTCCAGTGTGGCTGCTGGGCAGGCAGGCAGGGGGCGCACAGGCTGAGTAAGCAGCGCTTAGTGATGCCGGGAGCCGGACTGACGTCATATTCTGGCTCCCGGCTTCATTAAGCGGCGCAGAGGAAGCTGAGCAGGAAGAGCTCAGGTGAGTATGCTCCTTCGCTGCCCGCTGCCAGCCTTGGGGGGGCTCAAAAGTGGCCAGCCGGTCAGCTCTTGAGCCCCCCAGGATGCGAGGCAAGCAAGGGATCTGCCTGGGGGTTTGGAGGGATGCTTTTTTTTGCCGCCCCCTGCAAAGTGGCGCCCAAGGCAGATGCCTTGTTTGCCTCGTGATACACACGTCCCCGGTGCCTGTGTGTGTTACTGTATTCAGGCAACTTGGTGGGAGGTGGGGGGGGCGCCGTGAAGACTTTTTGCACAGGGCGCCTAATTGCCTAAGGCCGGCCCTGTGTATGTGTGTGTCTGTCAGTACGTGTGTGTGTCAGTATGTCTGTCAGTGTATGTGCCTGTGTCAGTAAGTCTGTCAGTGTTTGTATATGTGTGTCAGTATTTCTGTCAGTGTGTGTGTCAGCATGTCTATCAGTGTATGTGTCTGTGTGTGTCAGTATGTATGTCAGTCTATGAGCTTGTGTGTGTGTGTGTCAGTATGTCTGTCGGTATGTCTATCAGTGCATGGGTCTGTGTGTGTCAGTTTGTCAGTGTATGCATCTGTGTGTGTCAGTATGTCTGTCAGTGTATGTGCCTGTGTGTGTCAGTATGTCTGTTAGCATGTCTATCAGTGTATGTGTCTGTGTGTTGCAGTATGTCTGTCTGTGTATGTGCCTGTGTGCCAGTATGTCTGTATGTGTCTCAGTATGTCTGTAAATGTGCCTGTGTGCCAGTATATCTGTGTGTGTCAGTATGTCTGTCAGTTTGTGTCAGTATGTCTATCAGTGTATGTGTCTGTGTGTGTGTGTGAGTGTCAGTTTGTCTGTCAGTTTAAGTATCTGTGTGTGTCGGTATGTGTGTCAGTGTATGTGTGTGTGTCAGTATGCCTGTCAATGTATGTATTTGTGTGTGTCAGTATGTCTGTCAGTTTATGTGTATCTGTATATCTGTATGTTGTCAGTGTGTTACCTGTGTATCTGCATTTGTGGCAATGTGTGTACCTGTGTGTCTGAGCACCAACATTAAATACAAATACATTATTCCATTTAAACTTCAACATTACATACAAACACACTCCTGCATTAAAACATGAACACTACACACAAACACACTTCTGCATTGAAACATCAACACTACATACAAACACCTCACATTTTATAGAAACACACCCCTACATTCGAAAACCAACACTACACGTAAATGCACGCTTGCATTCAAACTCCAACACCACATACAAACACATTCACACAGACTCCATACAAAAACATGCTTATATTCAAACACGGCTCAGTGCTAAATACAACCCTGCAAACATGGGGAATTGGTAGAGCCCCAGCGGTCAAAGCATTGTTGGAGTTGCACAACAGATAGGGTTCTACCTTTTGTCCAACCTTGCAATTGGGGGCCCAATAAAAGCCTTGCACCAGAGCTCTTTCTACTTTAGTTCCACCAGTGCATTGGGGTGGATGCCGTGATTGCATGCCAGGGAGTAAAGGGGTAAAGAGTCCAGGGGGCCCAAGCAAACGCTTGCCAAGGGTCCAATCATTGTTAAAGATTGCCCTGTCTACATGGTAGCAACTACCAGCGCACAACTCTTCATGTAGTTGATTTCCAACTACAGAATAGACTTGGAGGTTTATTTAGTTTCAAACTGCAACTAATCTAAATTCGAGTCGGTAGGGGATAAAAATTCTCAACTATGGGACAAATACAGACGAATCACTAAAACAATTGACTAGCTGTCACATATTCATCCGCTTATAGAAATGTGGTTAATGACATTTACTGTCCACACAGGAAAAGTTGTGCCGAGCAGCAACCTAATCCACAGAAGGGTTAATGCTGAGCAGTAATTGTGCAAATGAAACCTGGTGTCATGTATTCATCCGCTTAGAGAAAAGTGATTAATGACATTTACTGTCCACACAGGAAAAGTTGTGCCGAGCAGCAACCTAATCCATAGAAGGGTTAATGTTGAGCAGCAATTATGCAAATGAAACCTGGTAACTGACTTTGGGGTCAAAGGCCGGTTACAGCCTATCAGAACTAAAGGAGGGGTATTTAGGCCCAGTTCTCAGCCTGCTCAGTGCCCTGTCGTGGTTTCCCTTGTGGTTGTCTGAGAGCGCGTTCCTGTTTATAGTTTTCTACCTGGTTTTGACTTTGGCTTTGTTTATTGACTTCTCTATATTCTGGTATCCTGACTCCTGGCTTTCCTCATCGCTGTGTCCCTTTCTGTGTTCCCTGACCTCGGCTAGTATTTTTGACTATTCTTTGTACGTTAAATCCGGCCATTCTAAGGACCGGTAATACGTTACTTATTTGTCATCTGTGCTGTACAGTTCTACGTGCTGGATCAAACAGTAATCCTGACACTAGCACAATGGCCAAACATATCCGTTTTGATTCAAGACTTTGAATTCTGCATGTGGCATCAAAAAAAAATAAAAAAATATATATATGATTAATGGGTAAAAGATTATTGATGGCTAGGAGGCAGTTACTAAAGGTTGATTTCATTGAAAGATAAAGTGAGAACTGACCAACAGAGCAAAAGAAAAAAGAAGCAATAAAATTAATTATAATAAATATATAATATATAAATGTAGCTTTTGTTAATACTTTGCCTCTTTTTCTTTCTACTGTTTACTTTGTCTCACTTGATCTGTGAAACAAATGATGGGAAAAGTTCCCTATAAGCATCCAGCAAAATTATGCATCATATTATACATATATTTATCAGTACACTGATTGGCCCATTTTCGTGCCATTTTAGTTCCCCTAGTCATTTGCTGAATTGGGTTTTTGTTACTGAAATCCTGCTGAGTCTAACTGCCATATGACTGAATTTCAGCCATACCAATTTTTTTTCTAGTTTGAGAAACAATATTTTTGGCTGAAAATAATTTTCTTGCCATGCAGAAGTCTAGAAGAGGATAAAATAATAAGAAAGAAATGGCCACGATGGTGTAACAATTACATAGTTACATAGCTGAAAAGAGACTTGCGTCCATCAAGTTCAGCCTTCCTCACAAATGTTGTTGCTGTTGATCCAAAAGAAGGCAAAAAACCTGGTCTGAAGCGCTTCCAATTTTGCCACAAACTAGAAAAAAATTCCTTCTTGACCCCAAAATAGCAGTCAGATGTCTCCTTGGATCAAGCAGCTATTACCCCACTAATTAGAAATTAGATCCCTGTATGTTATGTTTTTGTAAGTATTTATCCAATTTCAGTTTAAACATCTGTATGGACTCTGACAAAACCACCTCTTCAGGCAGAGAATTCCATATCCTTATTGTTCTTACTGTAAAAAAACTTTTCTTTGCCTTAGATGAAATCTTTCTTCCAGCCTAAATGTGTGACCTCGTGTCCTATGTATAGCCCTGTTTATGAATAGATTTCCAGATAAAGGTTTGTACTGGCCCCGAATATATTTGTATAAAGTTATCATATCCTCTCTCAGGCGCCGTTTTTCCAAACTAAACAGATTTAATTTTTTTAAACCTTTCTTCATAACTAAAATGCTCCATTCCTTTTATCAATTTTGTAGCTCGTCTCTGGACCCTCTCCAGTGCCATGATATCCTTCTTTAGAACAGGCGCCCAAAATTGCACAGCATATTCAAGGTGTGGTCTTACCAGCAATTTATAAAGAGGCAAAATTATATTTTCATCCCGAGAATTTATGCCCCTATTTATACATGACAAAACCTTACTGGCCTTAGTAACTGCAGATTGACATTGCATATTGCTGCCTAATTTGTTGTCTATAACAATTCCCAAATCCTTCTCGTGTGTGGTTATCCCTAATTCACTACCATTTAGTGTGTATTTGCTTGTGCATTCTTAACCCCAAAGTGCATAACTTTGCATTTCTCTATGTTAAATTTCATCTGCCATTTTAGTGCCCAGTCCCCCAATCTATCCAAATATCTCTGCAGCAAAGCAATATCCTGCTCACATTTTATTACTATACAGGGAGTGCAGAATTATTAGGCAAATGAGTATTTTGACCACATCATCCTCTTTATGCATGTTGTCTTACTCCAAGCTGTATAGGCTTGAAAGCCTACTACCAATTAAGCATATTAGGTGATGTGCATCTCTGTAATGAGAAGGGGTGTGGTCTAATGACATCAACACCCTATATCAGGTGTGCATAATTATTAGGCAACTTCCTTTCCTTTGGCAAAATGGGTCAAAAGAAGGACTTGACAGGCTCAGAAAAGTCAAAAATAGTGAGATATCTTGCAGAGGGATGCAGCACTCTTAAAATTGCAAAGCTTCTGAAGCGTGATCATCGAACAATCAAGCGTTTCATTCAAAATAGTCAACAGGGTCGCAAGAAGCGTGTGGAAAAACCAAGGCGCAAAATAACTGCCCATGAACTGAGAAAAGTCAAGCGTGCAGCTGCCGATGCCACTTGCCACCAGTTTGGCCATATTTCAGAGCTGCAACATCACTGGAGTGCCCAAAAGCACAAGGTGTGCAATACTCAGAGACATGGCCAAGGTAAGAAAGGCTGAAAGACAACCACCACTGAACAAGACACACAAGCTGAAACGTCAAGACTGGGCCAAGAAATATCTCAAGACTGATTTTTCTAAGGTTCTATGGACTGATGAAATGAGAGTGAGTCTTGATGGGCCAGATGGATGGGCCCGTGGCTGGATTGGTAAAGGGCAGAGAGCTCCAGTCCGACTCAGGCGCCAGCAAGGTGGAGGTGGAGTACTGGTTTGGGCTGGTATCATCAAAGATGAGCTTGTGGGGCCTTTTTCGGGTTGAGGATGGAGTCAAGCTCAACTCCCAGTCCTACTGCCAGTTCCTGGAAGACACCTTCTTCAAGCAGTGGTACAGGAAGAAGTCTGCATCCTTCAAGAAAACATGATTTTCATGCAGGACAATGCTCCATCACACGCGTCCAAGTACTCCACAGCGTGGCTGGCAAGAAAGGGTATAAAAGAAGAAAATCTAATGACATGGCCTCCTTGTTCACCTGATCTGAACTCCATTGAGAACCTGTGGTCCATCATCAAATGTGAGATTTACAATGAGGGAAAACAGTACACCTCTCTGAACAGTGTCTGGGAGGCTGTGGTTGCTGCTGCACGCAATGTTGATGGTGAACAGATCAAAACACTGACAAAATCCATGGATGGCAGGCTTTTGAGTGTCCTTGCAAAGAAAGGTGACTATATTGGTCACTGATTTGTTTTTGTTTTGTTTTTGAATGTCAGAAATGTATATTTGTGAATGTTGAGATGTTAAATTGGTTTCACTGGTAATAATAAATAATTGAAATGGGTATATATTTGTTTTTTGTTAAGTTGCCTAATAATTATGCACAGTAATAGTCACCTGCACACACAGATATCCCCCTAACATAGCTATAACTAAAAACAAACTAAAAACTACTTCAAAAATATTCAGCTTTGATATTAATGAGTTTTTTGGGTTCATTGAGAACATGGTTGTTGTTCAATAATAAAATTAATCCTCAAAAATACAACTTGCCTAATAATTCTGCACTCCCTGTACAAAGTTTTGTGTCATCTGCAAACACTGATACATGGCTTTCAATGCCTATTTCAAGATCATTTCTAAATATGTTAAATAGAAGTGGTCCCAAAACAGAACCCTGAGGGACACCACTTACCACTTTTGTCCAGCTTGAAAATTTACCATTAATTACAACTCGTTGTACTCTATCCTTAAGCCAATGTTCTACCCAAAAACAAGAATATTCATCTAGACCAATTTCTTTTAGTTTGAAGACTAACCTATTGTGAGGAACCGTATCAAATGCCTTGGCAAAATCCAAGTAGATCACATCCACTGCAACACACTGATCTATACTTCTACTTACTTCTTCATAGAATGCAATTAGGTTAGTTTGACATGACCTATGTTTCATAAAACCATGCTGATTATTGCTAATAACAAAGTTCTTCCCAATGAATTCCTAAATATTATCCCTTAATAGCCCTTCAAATATTTTCCCAGTTACAGAAGTTAAGCTCACAGGTCTATAATTTCCAGGCAAGGATTTTGAACCCTTTTTTAAATATAGGAACAACATCTGCCTTCCTCCAATCCTCCGGTACAACACCTGAAACAAAAGAATCTTGAAAAATTAAATACAGAGGTTCACTTATTTCCCCACTTAGCTCCTTAAGTACTCATGGGTGAATACCGTCAGGCCCCAGAGCTTTATTTACATAAATTTTCTTTAATAGCTGTAGTACCTTGTCTCGAGTTATCCAATCACAAGTTATTTGCAAGTTTTTTGCAGCAATCATTTGTATATCTCTTGCCATAGGATTCTCATTAATATATACTGAAGAAAAATAGTTATTTAAAATTTCTGCAAATAACAATGCAAATATACCCAACATATTTATAAAAAATATGCACTTATAAACATAAATAAAAGAGCATATAACAAGACATCAAAACCCATAACGCTGCACCCATCAGTTCACTATGTTCAAAAATTATTCAGGTAAGTTAGTCCACATAATGATGTTTGAAGCATCTGTTATTTTTTTCATAATTATTTAGTAGTGACAATCCCCTACTTTGAGGCCAAATCCCTCTGATCCTCCTGCCTGTCCTAATGTCCCTTTCTTTCTAAGATCTCCATAATATTGTTTGTAGGAGAGTAACAGAGCTCCACAGCAATAATACTCACAGTAATATGCCTTTAAATAACAATCAGGGATATTCACTAAATTGAGAAATCAATGTGAATTTAAAGTGAAATTATAATTTAAAGCCAAAATAGCTGAATTGGAAACATTCTCTAATTCAGCTATACTTCCAGATCAGCTACTTTGGTCTAAATTTTAAATTCACATCGAATTCACTTTGAATTCTCATTTTAGTGAATAACCCTATAGATGTGTTTAGACATTATTTTATGTAAATAAAATACATTGCTCATGTTTTCAATTAAATTTTAGTTCCATTAATTGTTTTTTGGTAAATCACCTAAAACCATCTGAACAGCCCAGCTGTTCACACCGCTAAAATGACAATGTGCCACTTTGTCCATTTAAAATGTTGCAAATTAAATTTGAATGTTGTTTATTTTTATAATGAGCCCCTACAATTTTTAATGTGCTTTGGATATTTACCGGTATGTTTTTTTTTTCTTTTTTTGAAAAAAAGAAATATGGTGGAGACTTTATACTACTAGAAGCTACTACAGGGACTTCCAAAACCTCCCAGATTTGAGCTTAAAGCTGGAGTGCAGAGGAGTTTCCTGTGACCTCTTTACTCCCCCGATAACTGCAAATAAAAAATTAACTTACCTCTAATCCAGCAGTGAAATGGTTCCTTACCTCAACTTCGTGCACCAGGAGATTATCAGTACTCATGATCTCTAGACCAATACATTGAGAGTCAAGACTCATGCCTGTCAATTACAGTTCTGCCAATTACCAATCATAGGCAGAGGATGGGGGCTCAAAATAATCATACAAGGAAATTTTGCACAAAAAAAAAAGTGGTTTGCAAAAACCTGATTGAAAAAATAAAAACTGCAATACAAAAAAGTGCACTCATCTTTTCCCAGCGAAAGCTCTGTGCCAAATGAGGCTACAAAGTGGGAAAAGCCTTTATAAAAGCTTTCCCAAGCTTTGAATTTGTAAGCCAACCAATCAGAGTGCTCTGACAGATAAGTCTCACTTCTCTCGAGACTTGCTGTGGGAATATTTAAAGCATCTGAAACCGGAATTAACGCATTTGGGTATTATAGTTGTCTGGCGGCATTTGGTCCCGCTGAAATCCAGACCAAATTCCGAGCCTGACTTGCAAAATCCAGACATTGGAAATAGTGGGATCAATGTCCAGATTTTGCAATGGCCCTGTATGCAGTTAAATGGTTTTGCCCAGTCCGGTACAGGGTTATTCAGACTTTAATGAATAACCCTGTAAGTGGAACTTCTGCATTATCAATATCATTTTTGGCCATCTTTGCGTGGTAGTTATACATTAAGTGTGTTATTTTGGAAGTGGACCTCTGACACATTTTTAGTTTTAATGTGTTCTTTTAAACCATTATCTCGCCTACTTTTGTAAATATATTTTGGAATCAAACACAATTTACATAATTTTATTTAAGATCTAAAATTATTTATGTGTATTCCTTAGCCCCGTGTTCCTGTGGTTTCATCTGTACACCTGAATATACTCTTGCAAGCATTACTTTGTTGCGGTAACATGCATCCACGTAATATCCTAGGAACACACACTTAGAAACTAGAACATGAGCACATAACAATCATATGATTTATAGTTAAATATACTCATGAATCATATGCAGATTTCTTTTTATACTGTACCTCAAAGGGTTGTAAAACCACAATATGTATATACCGACAACATGAAGAAAATTCCATTCTCTGCTGAAAAACAAACACATCAGTAATATAGATTTACACAGAGCATTTAACACTCCAACCACCATAATCTGTTGCCTGGAGTGCCATCCCAAAGGAAAATGTCAAATCATTTTAGTACAGTTTGACAACTTACCTGAGTCCCAAAAGGAGCCAATAACTACATCCAGTCTTCTTCAGCATTAGAAGTTAAAATAATTTATAGAACAACGAGGGACATGGAGGACCACACTCATTGGCTGAGAGCTATAGCTGAGTATGTGTCATCCTACAGCAGTTGTGTTTTGCCCTACAGAGATATATAGCTTTTCCTGCAGGAGAAGACTAGATGTGGCACAGGCACCCAGTGGGACCCATGTAAGTTGTCAAAGCGATGCAAACATTTTTGGTCATCTTACTGTGGCATAGCACCCAGATTCTACTGGCGCAATAACTCATAGTAGGCTATAGTGGTTATGGTGCTCTGCGTCTTACTATAAGTGAATGTTGGGTTTTATGTGTGCAAAATCAATTCAGACAGAGTATACTTGGAATTTAAAAAAATAATTTCATATTGTCAGATAAAATAACCTCTTGAAAAAAATGTGCAACTAATTTTAACTTTGTGCCAACTCTATTTTTACAGCTTAGCTATTTTGGCAAAAGATAACCAAATCCTTGGCCAGTTTTTCTTTTTAGAAAACCAAACAGTTTGTATGTCAGTATCAATGTAAGTGCATGTTTATGTCAGTGTTGGAGCACACCATTATTCCTTTGTGTGCAATGTTAACACGAGTGCCCAGGGCAGTGTGCATGCAGTCTTATGCAGCGTCATTTGAAATTGTACCTATTGTATTCTGAGTATCACTCAGCTATTTTGATTAGTGTTAAAGTTTTTCAAGTAAGAAATATTAATTTTAGGATGGTTACATCCAACAACCTTTCAAATTGAAAAAAACAAGTACTGACAAGGTCCAACCAGTTCATCAGAGGTAACTGGAGAAATCAAAGGTAAGATGAAAATGTTGTCTTTTTCTGTGTTCTTTGATCAGTATTCTTAATGAAGATCCACAGCATGTATAGCATGTATATATGGTTCGTAAAAAGATAACAATAGTACTCAGAAATAATGAATTAAAAAAAATAGTGATGTTTATATGGAATCAAAACTATTAATAATATTTATTTAAAGCAATCTGACAAGGAGTTTTTTTTCCTGCAGAAATAAATCCACTGTCTTTATCTCAGGATAAATCCCAGGCATGCCAGAGGTGTAATGAATCAAACTAGCTTTATAAAAGGTTGATTGGGGTAATAATACACATGGAGCAGCTGATTAGGGGTAGAATGGGTGAATAAGACACATGGAGGGGCTGGAAGAGTCGAATGAGGGAATAAGACACATGGAGGAGTTGGCGGGTAGATTAAAGGAATATGACACATGGAGGTGCTTGGGGGATAGAATTGGTGACACATAGATAGGCTTGGGAGAATTTGACACATGGAGTGGATGGAGGGGAGAATGAGACACATGGAGGGGCTGTGGGGGAGAATGAGACACATTGAAGGGCAGGGATGAAAATGAGACACATGGAGGGGCTGGGAAGTAGGATGAGATACATGGAGTGACTGAGGGGGGTGATATGAGACACATGGTGGGGCTGTGGGGGAAATGATACACATTGGGAGGGGGGCAAGGCAATTTTTGTATTGGGGCCCTGTGGTTTCTAGTTAAGTTTCTGTCTGGAGACATAATTATGTTCACCTAAAGGAAGAATTTGTCAAACAGTACTAACAAAATGTCACGCAGTGGTTATGGTACTCAGGGTATTCCCTTACTTCATTCTGTCCCTCTTTTCTTTCCTAATGCCCCTCTATTTTTAGGAGTTTTTTTAGGTGTGTATGAGTGTTTAACAGAACTCCACAGTGATAATACTCACAGTAATGTGTCTTTTAACTACACTAAATGTGTTTATAATTCAGTCTGTGCAAACAAGATACATTGTGCTTGATCTAAATTAAATTTTAGTTGCATAAATTGTTACTAATAAGTCACTCAAAATTTCTCAGAACCGCTCTACCTCTGACCACATTCCTAGCCACACACCACTCACACTACTAATATTAAAGTATCCCTCTTTGTCCATTTGGTATGTTGGGAGGTATGGATAGGTCTAATCAAAAATCAAAATGGCTCCTGTACCACTTGTATTATTTTTGTCCAAATGGGATTTAGCCCCGTGACCTTTTTATATGATCAGGGGAGTAAATCCCAATAAAGTCCTTTGTCTGTTTACATTTTTTTTATTGCCCTATTATTCTGCATTTTGCATAATTTTACATTCTATACACATGACCCTGATTTCCTTCATGCATTTTTCTTAAACTTACTGTATAAAAAAGTGGACTGATTTAAAGCACATATGCCCTCTGCAGACTTTACTGTGTAGCACATTGACTTTGCAGACTTTGCGATGTAGAAAATGCTAATTAGCCAGCAAATCCATTTCATAAACCAAATGGATTTGCCAACCCTTTGTGCCCTGCAAGGGTTGTATTGTTTACAACACATATCAAAATACTCCCTACACTATCTTTATTGTGGCCCGCCTAAGGCACACCTGTGCAATAATCATGCTGTCTAATCAACACATTGACATGCCACACCTGTAAGGTACATGGATTATCTCGGCAAATGAGAAGTGCTCACTAACACAGATTTAGACAGATTTGTGAACAATATTTGAGAGAAATAGGCCTTTTGTGTGCATAGAAAAAGTCTTAGATCTTTGAGTTCAGCTCATGAAAAATGGGGGCAAAAACAAAAGTGTTGCATTTATAATTTTGTTTAGTTTATTTAAAAGCCAGTTTAGTAGAGGGTACATTCAATTTAAAATTATTACGTGTACTCAACCAGACTCAATCACCTACATGTTATGTAGGAGCAGATTTATGACGCCTATCGACAATTTTTTTATGAGCAATATGCTGGATATGCTGAACCTGCTCATCAGTTTTTTTTGTAAACCATCCAAGTGTTGATCCCAGTCGGGTATTCCTAGTGAAGAAACACTGCCGGCAAGACATTAGGATGAAAACCATAGTTGATAAAGAAAGAGCTCTGCTCTATAGAATCATGTGTAGAATTGTTTTGTGCAGGTAAGGAAGAAGGTCTGCCCTATGGTTCTTGTGCCCGGAAAGGAAGCTGCGTAAATATTGCTCTAATGCCTGGTTAGATCTTTCATTATCTCCGTTAGTTTGGGGATGATAGGAGGAAGAGAATTTGAGCTTAAAGCCTAATTGGAAACAAAATTCTCTCTGAAATGACATCGTCTGGAATACCATGAAAACTGAATATTTCTTTAGCAAAGATACTGGTAGTTCTTAGGAATTAGGGTGTTTTTTAACCCCCTAAAACCGGAGGGCATACTATTACGCCCTATTATAGGCGGCTCTAAACTCCGCCGGGCGTAATAGTACGCCCTCCGGTCTTTCTGTACTTACCCGGTCGCCGGCGATCCCACGCCGGCGATCGCAGTTGGGGGGACTCCCAGGGAGCCCCCCCGCAGCAGGTCTTCCTCCTGCAGCCCCCCCCCCTGGCCATGTGAGAGTGAGGTCCTTGCGAGGACCTCACAATCACATGGCCGGGATAACTGGCTGCAGCATTGCCAGCAGGAGGAGTGCTGCCTGTAATAACAGGTGGTCCCCCTGCTGGCTAGAAATAAAATTAAAATAAATTAAATAGTGTAAAAAAAATAATAATATAATATATATATATGATCTAAGTATATATACACACATATACATACACACATGTGCACTGTCTAGGTGTATTTTACTATTAATATATATATATAATTATATATATATTAATATCAAATTACACGTAGACTGATACTGATTAAATATATATATAATTATTGTTATATATATATTTATATATAATATAAAAAATTAAATATGTAAATATGTTAAAAAATAAAATAAAAAAATAATTAAAAAAAAATAATTAAAAAATATATAGATGTGTGTTATTTAGTTCTAACTGTATTGTGATATTAATATATATATATTTATATCAAAATACACGTAGAACGAAATAATATATATCTATATACATAAATATATACGTATATATAACTATATATATACCTATATATAAATAAAAATATTTTAAAAAAATGATATATATATATATATATATATATATATATATACATATATATTCACATATGTATATATATATACATATATTAATTCTACATATATATTTATGTAATATTTTTACATAGTTGGGTATCTTAATTAATTACAATTAGCGGGACCTGCCTGACAACCCATGTCGAAAGTAAAGGGAATTTAATTTGCTAGCACTATATTTAACCCTATAACTTTCCAAGACACCATAAAACCTGTACATGGGGGGTACTGTTCTACTCGGGAGACTTCGCTGAACACAAATATTAGTGTTTCAAAACAGTAAAATGTATTACAATGATGATATCGCCAGTAAAAGTGAAGTTTTTTGCATTTTTCATGCACAAACAGCACTTACACGGACGATATTATTGCTGTGATACTTTTTACTGTTTTGAAACACAAATATTTGTGTTCAGCGAAGTCTCCCGAGTACAACAGTACCCCTCATGTACAGGTTTTATGGTGTTTTCAAAAGTTACAGCGTCAAATATAAGGCTTGTGTTTCATTTTTTCACATTAAAATTCGCCAGATTGGGTACGTTGCCTTTGAGACCCTATGGTAGCCCAAGAATGAAAATTACCCCTATGATGGCATACCATTTGCAATAGTAGACAACCCAAAGTATTGCAAACGGGCTATGTCCAGTCTTTTTTAGTAGCCACTTAGTCACAAACACTGGCCAAATTTGGCGTTTTTTGCATTTTTCACATACAAACAAATACTAATGCTAACTTTGGCCAGTGTTTGTGACCAAATGGCTACTAAAAAAGACTCGATATACCCCATTTGCAATACATTGGGTTGTCTACTATTGCAAATGGTATGCCATTATGGGTGTAAATTTCATTCCTGGACTACTATAAAGTCCCAAAGGCAATGTAACCAATCTGGCGAATTTCAATTTCAAATGTAACGTGCTATATTTGACCCTGTAACTTCCCAAAACGTCATAAAACCTGTACATAGGGGGTACTGTTTTACACTGAGACTTTGCTGAATACAAATATGTGTATTTTATTGCAGTAAAAGCAAACAGTATTATGACATTGACCGTTAAAATGTCATGTAGAACTGAAGAAATAAAAATAAATCTTATTTTCTCCCATTTTTTTCATATTAAATTATGTTTCATAGCTAAATATTTGATATTAAATGAAAGCCGTGTTTCCCCTGAATAAAATTATATATAATAAGGGTGGGTGCATTTAATATGAAAGAGGTGAATTACGGTTGGACAGACATGTAGCGCAAATGCCAGGTTTTGTTTACATTTTGTTTCGTTCACAACGTGTACATTTGGCTCCGTCCTTAAGGGGTTAAGTGGTATTAAGTGAGACATCTTAGAAAATCTATCAACCACCAATAACATAACTGTAAACATGTTTGAAACGGTACGTTCAACCTAAAATCAATTGAAGACTAGACCATGGTAGTTCAAGTACAGGTAGAGGTTGTATCAAAGTATATATGTCCTTGTTCTCTCTCTGAAACTGGAAAATCATGATTGAAGAGAAATGGCATCCTACCTTTAAAGGCATAAAGGCATTCAACAGAGTGAGCTGGCAATTTTTAGACGGCATTTGGAATTGTAGGTACTTTCAAAGACCTAGCCGTGTGTTATGCTACTTGGGTTATTTGGATTGGAACTCAACTGCAGCTTGTAGAACTCCTTAATTACAATAGTAAAGAAACAAAGAATCTTTAAAGTATCAATACTGTAGCTTTAGGAAAAGAGAGCATTGCTGGCAATTTGAGAATCAAACAAACTTTTAATGATTGATAAACTTAAATAAATTGCATATAGGCAATAATCCAATAAGAAGAAAGTGCAGGTTATCAAACAATACAAAGTTCATTAATAAGTATTTCCTCAGAGAAGTTTTTAATAAGATTCTTTAGGTTGCTGGGAATAATCTTCAATAGAAACATTAAGCAGGTAGCAGAGAGTATTTGCAAAGCAAGAAACAGTTCATAGTAAATAAGCATGATGGGAGTTGTCCTCCATATAATTAGTAACTTGAAGCAGGGAAGATTTAAGCAAGCAGGAATTGGTTCCAAGTAACAGTTCATAGTAAATAAGCATGATGGGAGCTGTCCTCCATATAATTAGTAACTTGAAGCAGAGAAGATTTAAGCAAGCAGGAATTGGTTCATTAATAAATGATATTGCAGACGATAGTTGAAAGATATACTTAAGGTTAAGGTGAGTTGTCCTCCAAGAGTTCAGAGTTATAGTCCACTTGTAAATTAGCAAAGTATCTGTTCTCCAGTAATCCTTTATGGCATGCAGCAATCCCTGCATTGGCTCAAAGGCTGGAACGGCTTGTCAGAGCTTGTGGAGCCGGCGTGTATAAGTGGAAGTAGGTCCCACTATCTCCAAGCGCCTTCTCCCTGGCGCGGTCTCCCTAAGTACTGTCAGAGCCGCGTCAGAAGGGGGCGGGGCTGGCGCCGCAATGCAGAAGTGCCGAACCCGTAAGAGATACCGCATGACACCGTGTCATTATATACTTATCCAAAAGCGAAAGTATTTGGCAATGGATTAAATACACATTGGTTCGACATTAGGAATGGTATGTGCCAGGGATGCCCTATGGCCCTCTTGAAGTACGTTATTTCTATGCATATATTAGGAAATCTATAATCATTTTAGGAATACCAACAGGCGAAAGAGCAAAAGTAACACTATTTGCAGATGATAACACTCACTCACCTGGAAACTTCTATCCCCTCAGTAATGGATTGTATAGACAATTTCAGTCGCCTCTCTAATTATAAAATAAACCTAAAAAAAGATCAGGTAAAATTACTTAACTTAAAATATAAATATAATTGGGATTCACAAACAATAAATTATCTTGGAACTATAATAAACTTTGATATAGAAACTTGGGTACATTTAAATTATCTTAAACTATTCAAAGATTTGAAAGACCAGATTAAAAAATGGGAGAACTCAATACTTTCTTGGATGGGCAGACTAAATACGATAAAGGCATATATGATGCCTAAACTAGAATATTTACTACGTACAATCCCAATAAGAGTACCAAATAAACTTTTGAAAATGTTTGACAAATTATTTTACTCCTTTGTGTGGTCAGATAAAAAATCAAGAATTAATAGAAAAATAATGATAACACACTTAAAGGACCACTATAGTGCCAGGAAAATATACTAGTTTTCCTGGCACTATAGTGCCCTGAGGGTGCCCCCACCCTCAGGGTCCCACTCCCGCCCGGCTCTGGAAGGGAGAAAGGGGTTAAAACTTACCTTTTTCCAGCGCTGGGCGGAGTGCTCTTCTCCTCCGATCCTCCTCTTCTCCTCCCCGTCGGCTGAATGCGCTCGCGCGGCAAGAGCTGCGCGCGCATTCGGCCAGTCACATAGGAAAGCATTCATAATGCTTTCCTATGGACACTGGCCTGCTCTCACTGTGAAAATCACAGTGAGAAGCACGCAAGCGCCTCTAGTGGCTGTCAATGAGACAGCCACTAGAGGAAATAGGGGAAGGCTTAACCTATTCATAAACATAGCAGTTTCTCTGAAACTGCTATGTTTATGAAAAAATGGGTTAACCCTAGCTGGACCTGGCACCCAGACCACTTCATTAATCTGAAGTGGTCTGGGTGCCTAGAGTGGTCCTTTAAGAGAGGGAGGACTGTCCTTCCCCAGTGTTCAGCAGATCTACAACTTATTTTCTAGAATGGGGAAGGAAAAAATATAGAGTGAAATCATGGTATAAGATCAAGAGGGAACAGTATGGAAGGATAAATCCCTTTCTTTTTTCTGGCTCGATAATAAAACATTTAAAAATCTTGAAATAGATAATTTGATAATATTACAAATGTTTAAATCAATTGATCCGATAAAAAAAATATTTCTTGCTCAAAACCAAATTTTGTGTAAAGAACCACTGGAAACGATTAAACTGTTCATAAGAGACCTTGACTTAACCAAGTGGTTAGAAAAAAGCATAGTAAAAGTTGGCCAATTAGGATCTAATATTTCTCCCAATATCTTTTTTGATCTTCAACAAAAATACGATTTGCCTAATAATGAAAAATTTACATATTTAAGAATCGTAAATTTTCTTAAAAAAAGACAATTAATAGATCAGTCCCCCTTAAACACACTTTTATATGGATGATCGAAATCTATAAAATCTTATAAAATCAGTCCGATTATTAACAAATCTACTCCAGAAACTAAAATAAATACAATTTTAAAGTGGGAAGATGATTTAGGTTATTCCTTTTCTTATCATTTATGGATAGAGTCTTTAGACCATCTTAGAAAATCAGTACATTGTACAAATAATCTAGAACACTTTTATAAAATCTTAAATAGATGGTATCTAGTTCACACTAGACTATGCAAATTTAAAGCCCAATACTCGAATCAATGCTGGAGATGCAATAGGGATATTGGGACATTAAAATACATATTGTGAGATTGTTCAAATGTAAGCTAATTTAAGGAATTTGTATTATATCTTTTTAAAGACCTAGACTTGAAGATATTAGAACTGACTCCTGAGAAGTTTCTTTTTCATTTGAATATTATTGGTTTAACAAAATTTGAAAAATACCTGTTAACAAATATATTAATGGCAATAAAGATCTGTATCTCCAGATATTGGAAGAGCGCAAATATTCCTTCCGTAACCAAAATTACAACTCATATTAACCACCAAGGAGTTATGGAAAAAGCGATCTTTTTCAACAATGGAAATATTCTGAAATACAATAAAATCTGGTCCAGATGGTTTGAATATTATAATATTATAAACTGATCTTATATTAACTAACTGGGCATGCTAGAAAATATTGTAAGAATGCATGATGGACAGATCCCATAGCCATGTCTGGATTTTAAAAACCAACATTAATTATTCAATGACAGTTCTAACGACCTCCGCCACATTCCAAAACACCCCCAGTGCATAGATAGCCTCTATATTATTTAACATTATATTAATGAATACCCATACCCATATTGATTTTATGTATGTTAATTTGGTAATGTATCATGGTAATGCTTTCATGATACAGTTACAATAATTTTTTTCTGTGTTGAGGTGCAACAATAAATCTTTGAAAAGGGGCTTGATTTTGAGTGTATTGTATCTCCTGTTGAATATCAGAAGTGATAATGATCTTAGTTGACACTATGCTTTTTTCCTTAGGTATTATCGAAGTGAGATCTGACTGTATGGCTTCTAGTGGTTCAAATTGGTGTTACAACGGATCGGCATTAATATTCTTAGTTCCAGGTCTGTAAGTGAATATGAAATTGAAAGTGAAAAGAACAAAGACCATCTGGCTTGTATAGATGTCAGTCTTTTAGCCTCCCCAATGAAAGAGAGATTTTTATTGTCTGTAAGGATTGTGATCAGAACATATTAAAACCTCAAGTAAGTGTCTCCAATGCTTCAAAGCTAGTGTGATTGCTCGTAACTCCGTATCGCATATCTCCTTTCAGTATCTGATAATATCCTGGAGAAGAAACCACAAGGATAAAGTATCTGGTCAGGAGCAGCACGTTTTGACAGGACAGTACCCACTCCTGTTGCTGATGCATCCACCTCCAACAAAAAAAAGAAAGAAAATGATCACGATGAACCAAAATAGCAGCCAAAGCAAATGCTGCTTTCAGAGTCTCAAATGTGGTCTTTTCCTCAGTTGTCCACTGACGACTGTCTTTACCCTTTCTTGTCATATTGGTTATTGGTGCTATTTTACAAAATAAACCATTGCCCAAGAGCTTTCTTAGTACATATCTCACATGTGTGGCTATAAAGCAGCAGAATGTGTATGTATATCATCCATGTACACTACAACTGATTAATTAGGGAAATCCTTTAATATATCATTCATGAGATCTTGGAAGATGGCTGGGGCATTGAGGACTCCAAATGACATTACTTTATACCCATAATACCCATTCCTGGTGTTAAAGGCCATCTTCCTGCCATCCCCATAGATTGTACGCTCCTCATTAATCAAATAAATAGGATCTTTGACCTATTGAGTCTATCTTACAATTCAGAGATTAAAGGGATCAGATACACATTGTTATGGTAATTTTGTTTTGCCCCCTTTAATCTATACATGCTCTTAGATCTCCTTCTTATTAAATATGAACAAGTACCCAGCCCCAGCTGGAGAGGAGGAACGTTCGATAAAGCCTTTCTTTTTTATGTATGCCTCTTTTATGACCCCCGTTTCCACAGTATAGACAAGGTCCGACTTTTCTCTTGTATAATTTTTTGGTATCAGTGAGTTTGGTAAGAACAAGCTGCATATGCTCACAGAGGGTGTTTCCATTGCACTTACAAAGATGCTAGCTTAAATGAGCACATTTTGCTTGTATCTTTGATATATGTGTGGAAGATAAATTACAAGATCTATGAAGTAATCAGAAAGATCTCTAACTGCCATTTTATCTAGCAATGACTCAGATAACTGATTTATAAATACATCTACAAAAGCTGGTGGTTCCACTGTACTTCTGAGGCTAGGGTAAAAAATTCAAAAGTATAATCTCCAATAGTACATGTGCCTTGTTTTAACCTAAGAAGGATTTAAGCAGCATTAGCTCTACAACTTGGGGTTTAAAAGAGCGACAACAAAATGGTCATAATAACACACAATTGGGTTATTGTTCTTCCATAAATGGTTAGCCACAATAAAGCCTTATGTATAGAGGTGACTGAACATGAATCCCACCTTCCTTATCTGAAGGGTAAACATGTGTGGATACTTTGAAATGTATGCTGACTTGATTGAGAAAACCTGCAAACACTGCTGGACAACCCCCATAGAGTACATGAGCCACCATGCTGGGGGAAGTGCCAACAGTGAAAATAATTTCTAACCTAATAAGTGAGCTAGCTGCTACTGGAGTGGTTTGCAAACAAGCTGTATGGTTAAGCAAAGTTTTCAAAATTGAGCATACTTGTCCATCCTGTGTTCCATTTCGTGAAAACATGCATCACATGAAAGCACCTGGAAATTCATACCTTCAGAGTCCATTGGCCCTTTTGTAATGTTATGGTAAGTGTAACCCAAACACGCAGTGTATAAAACACAGAAAATAACAGGATAGAAGATGATACTGGTCCTTAGTGATGGCCAGGCTTCACAAAATACAAAAGAAGTGTAATATAATCTGCACTATTCCCAAGTGTAGCGCTTCACACTGTGGAACCAATCACATACAATTCCACCTAATGTAAAGTCAAGATAAAATAGAAACAAATAGTGTGTAGTGCAGTGACATATATGGTCATGATCAAAGATTCACTCTGTCTTAATAGTGAAATTTGTGAGACAAATAAATAAATAAATAATAAATACTAAGAGAGAATAATATATGTAGATTATCCCTAAAAAGTAAGCAAGAATGTACTCTCTCATAGGGTAGTATGCTAATAATTAAAAAAACATTTTCCAAAATAAAATCTTTAGGTGATCAACGCACATTTTTTGAGCCTGTTTAAAAACTTGCTCAAGTATTATATCTCCATATATCAAAGGGATCCCATTCAGGAATATCAGGAATGGTAGGTCTTCACAACAGAGATAGATGAAGGGCACCAGCTTTCAACTTTAAATCAAATTGTATTTATTACACAAAAGAAAAGTTTTTAAAAGCTATTATTTTGTGTAATGGATACCATTATAGAAGCTAGACAGTTAAAAGATATGCCGGCTAGTATAGCTTAGGCCACTAAAGAAATCAAGTTATAATGACTATTTGTGGGTTAATCGAGTTCTCTTTAAAGTACAATATAATAAACTAAACAGTGCTGATCAGACAATGAAAATTTATAGCGGTTAAAGTAATAAAGGTTTATTGGTAATTTACTGCTTCAGCTCTTAAATAAGAGAGAATACATTAACTTTATTAAAAAATAGTTATCTGAGAGTTGTGGACTATTAAACAAATTATTATTTTTAGATGATAATAGAAGCTATATATTTAAAATTTTGCTCGTTAAATTACATGTTATCTATTATACTCCAACCTTTGGACAACTTAGCTGATTTCCAGAATTAACAGAATATCGCTCTCTGATCAGAACCAGTTTCTGCATGAGAGAGCATTGGTTGCTACATATGGATCATGCTCAGACAGGAGACGAGTGGGCCCCTTTCTGGGCCTGGAGCTCCAGCTCTCACTGTTTGGTGGCCTTTTTTGAGGCAGCAAGGACATCAAAAAGTTCTCCCTACTCTGTCCTGTGCCCCCTCACCTGCTTTAAGGATTGTTATGGTCTGCACCAATAGAGGGTACAGACCACTTTAAGAGCTCTCTCATATTTCTCCTCTGAGTCATTGACTGGGATCTTGACCATAAAATAGCTCTTAAAGTAGTCTGCATGTGATGTTTGTGCAGACCACAACACTTCCAGATCGAACCACTAAGTCGGACCTCCTGGTCCAGCTCTCTGCTGGAACAGCAGGTAGTCAGGATGGGGCAAACACACTCTCACACATACATGCAACAGCCATAAACTTCTCTCACACACCCACATAACTCTCTGAAACAGAACCTAGGTCTCTAAGAGGCGACCCCAATCTGTAACACTGCCTTGGACCCTGGGCAAATATAATCTAGCTCTGTGTAGTTTCACTTGCTTGGAAGAAATAGCGTCTGATCTGCATGTCTAGCTTCTGGAGGAAATATTGTGGGAGCAATGACACTGTGGAAAAGGAGTTCTCATATTTTAGCATACATGATTGTGCATATATTCCATGGAGTTTTTTGGTTTTTAATTTGACTATTTTTTGAAAACTCCCAAAGCATCACCAGCACCTCATTTTATGTTTCATGAGATTTGTCATCAAATATCTGTTTCCTCTGCTGAGCAGAGTGGAAATGGAATCTTAAGTTTTTATAATGCACAACTGCGTATATGTTCCACTGAGTTTTTTTTTTTCTTTAACTCTATTTTTAAAGTGGAGTACATGTATCATTGATGAACAATACACATGTAACACTCTTGTTTCTTGTTTTCTATCCAATATTGCTTGATTAAGTCATTAATGGAACCCATTTTTTTTCCATAATCTTTTTGCTAAAATTAACAAAATTCTAGAGAAGGATCTTTTTACATTGTGCATTCTTATCCAGACGGAGGCATTATAATGTATAGCTCATAGATATACTGTATAGATAATGCTTTAGTAAGCAGCTTAAATTAAGGCCAGAAATAGAAACAGGTGACATTTTTTTTTCTTTTTTATAATAATTGTTGGGATAATATCTTATTTTATCAGTGTCAGTGTTGATTATAGACAATGTGCTTATTGTGTTTATACCATTGCAAAATACTTTACAGATAAATGAGAAAACTTTTTTTCGAATTATATAATCATATTTGAAAAGTTTACGACCTCAAGTCAAGGAAGGGGAAAGTGAACATATTCTATATGAGGCAACCCTTATGTGCATCATTAAAAGTTTAAGGCGTCACGGACTCCCTTTACTGCACTGGGAATAAAGCATTCATTTGTGGCTGATTCACACGAATATTGCTGTTTTTGACCTAAAATGACCACTATTCTACCATAGTTAGAGCAAATACAGAATGTAGTAATGTTTGTGGCATGTTGTCAAACCAGAAACCTTCCTCTATGCATCTAGTGTTGAAGACTTTAATGCTGAATGTTCCATGATTCTGGAAGACATCCTAAATTATATATCTTCTCTTCCAAATTGAAAATTAAGTAGACTCTGTGGAAGCTCTTTTGGATCTGTAAGACTTTCTTTGTATCATGTTCAAATCTTTGTATACACTCTTCTTTTATTATTTTATTTTTAAAAGGGCAATGTAAACTAATTTTTTTCAGCCTTTAACTCTTTTTTTGCTATTTTCTCATTATCTATCTATGTATCTATTTATTATTATTATTATTATTATTATTATTGTCATTTATATAGCGCCAACAAATTCCGTAGCACTTTATAGGAGGGGGAGATTTAACAATAAATGAGTCAATTACAAAAAAAAAATTACAGGAACAATAGGATAAAGATGAGCTTACAGTCTAGAGGACACAATAGGACAGGAGATAGCAATCAAACAAGGTGGGAGTGAGGCAGAGCTGAAGGAGAGAGTAGAGTGCTACCCTTAGGAGAGAGCAAGGGACAGGTATGTGAGGTAGAGGTTACTCTGGGAGGCAGTAAGTTTTCCTGAACAGATGTGTTTTAAGGCACTTCAGACTTCAGTGAGTTGCATTCTACTTTTTTGTAAAATGTGTCTTTTGCGATCTACATATTCCTTGAATGATTGTGTGATTGCAGAGGTGTATGTGTGTAACATCTGTGTGAGTAAATCCAGATGTGCACATGTGCAGAAAGTCATTGTGCATGAATATAGAATTAGTGTGAGTGAACGCAGAGGTTTATCTGTATGGACAGTCAGGGTACATGCAGGGGTGTTTGTGTGGATATTAGTGGTTTGTGTAAATCCATGGGGTATATGTGTGGGGTGCACTGCTGTACTCGAAGGGGGAGGATTGAGGGAGGGTAGTTACGCGTGAGGGGTGTGATTGCTGTGCATAATGGCAGTGGCATATGTGTGTTTGAAATGAGTGACTCTGTGTGTTTGCTTGCACCCATCATTGCCTGTAGCCCATTATGCCCTTCCTCCATTCAAACTCCTGTATCCCCCTCCGCATATTCAATTAAGACCTTGAAGTGCAGCCTTGCTAATGGTACCTGAAGTCTAAAACTGTGCTGATTGGCATGTGGAAGAATTGGAGTACCTGATTTTTGGAATGTGTGTGCCCAAGAAATACTTCTGTCAAGTTCCTACCTGAGATATATAGATGATACATCAGTAAATCTGTAATATGTATTTGTGCATGTACATGTCCAGTAACTTACCTATAAATCTATAGTGTTGGTTTAATATCAAGCATAACCACACTTATTTATTTATTTATCTATTTATTTATTTATTTGTTGATAAAATATTTTACCAGGAAAGTTACACTGAGATTTCTCTCATTTTCAAGTGTGTCCTGGGTCTTGTGAAACAAATAAAACTTGTATTTATATATATAATTATCAAAGCATACAGACTCAATCTCATTAAATAGCTTTATTTGACCTGATAACACTAATGAATTTAATACTTTTTGCACTTATAGGGACACAATGGTCACCATAACAACTTTTGCTTAATGAAGCAGTTTTAGTGTATAGATCATGCTCGTGCTCTGGTTTAATAAGCTAAATGTAATGTACTTTAATATTTTGAAACACTGAGCAAATAAACTTGTATGCACTATAGGTAAAATAATATTAATATAAAACCAGGGCTTCATAATTATCAGCAGTTATTATTATAAAGCGCCAGCATATTCGGCAGTGCTTTATGTAACGGCACCCTCAGCATAAAAGGGTTAAACCGCCGTTTAGTAGATCTTCCCTTCCAGAGACATAGGCACAGCTACTGCAGAACACTAATCCGCCGAACAGGAAGCCATACGAATGCTGTAAACAGCCGAATAGGAAAAACCATACAAATAGGTTTACACTCCTAGCAGTCAAACTGGAACAGCATACAATAAATCCCCCCAAGAATGAGACAAAGCTCCATGTTGAGGGTCAAGCAGTGAACAGTCAGAGCTGTGGGCTTATTGTGCTTATGTACACATTCTTACACATTAGTACCACCCACAGGGTTTTGGAACACAACCAATAAACACATACAATACACTCAGACACTCCCACACAAAATCCTCCCCTCTGCCTGTGATTCAATTACCTTACACAATGGGTAATGTAATTATAACAAGCAGAGAAATAAAAATTTTCCACATTATTCATAACTTGAAAAGTATGCATCACATTCACATTACATTCACATTACATTTTCAGAATCAGCATACTCCAAATACAAACATATGTCAAAATCATCCAAATTGGTCCAGTGGTTCAAAAGATAGATCGTAGTCCTTTGTGACCAAAGGAAGCATGGCTTTTCTGCCCAAAACCAGTTCCACAGAGTCTTCTATCCTGGAGATAATTGTGAAGTAATCCAATTATCTCCAAGGACAGAGGCAAAACTCCATTGAACACATGGCAGCAAAAGACAATAAAACACATAAAAACATATAACTGTGCAGCCATTGCACAAAACAGGTACATTCAACATATCCCCAGATAGCTCAGATCTGAGCGCACATTATTACTGAATGGTGCTCAGAGCACACACATACAGTTCAATTGCCATGGAGCCAAAGTCTTTACCATAGTCTTTCATTCTATGAATGGGCTCAATGGCATAGCTATCTGGGGTATCACCACTCAAACAGGGCCAGCACCGAATGACCCGGCTTTCGTGTCTCCGCAGGGGAAAATCAAGCATTTCAACATGGGGCCATAGTCTAAATGCAGCAGGCGGGCAACCAGGCTCCTCCAATGCACAGTGGCGAGATTGGTCTCGTCACACTTTACAACTATAGAAAGGGGATATTTGAAGGCCCTGCTCAAACGAGCTGACAATCTGTGAGGATTTGAGGTAGGCAGATTAGTATGTGTTGCTGGTAAGATGGTCTGACTGGGATGCAAACCTGAGTTTCCCAGTTCCAAGGCAGTGACATTACCACTGCTATAGTCAGACCATAAGAATAACTACATTCATTAATATTTTACGCTCCAGTAAAAATTGTAAAGTTGCATGTACAAAAACTACTGACTAGATTGATATCCTCATAAGTGGTTTACTATTCATATGTTATTAGGTTTTTGTCCATTTGTAAGCGTTACTTTTTTACTTTCATTTGCTTTGCAAAATTAAATTTACTTTACAAGGCCTCCATTACCAACGTTTATACTCTGTGACTGATTAGCATTGTTCAGGAATGAATTTACCAGCCTGGAACTCATTCCACCTGTAAATGTCTGGAAAGTGACCGCCACTCCCGCGCCTTCCAAACAGTAAAGTTAACTTCACAGATTATATCATCCTACAGTCATGGAGTGGGGAGGAGAGACATTTTCTCATTGGCCTCTAATGCTTTTTAGTATTCCATTAGCATTAAGGAAATTGCACAAAAAATGTTAAATAGATTTATGAGAAAGATATGATTTTATAGTACCTAATGTATGTAGGGATTATATTCAAATGCAAACATTCTACTACAAAGCAGGATATTTTATCATTTTGTTCATTTTTGTTACACCTACTGCATGTGAGTTGCATTTTTGCTATTATACTAATGTCTACGCCTTAGTGTATACCGTCTAAATCATTTCATTCCCTCAATAATTCCATGGCTACGCAGGCTGATGCCACTCCTGTGCAGTCTCATTTGGACCGATCGTCTCATGTGGACCCGCCATGTGCGTCCGGCGGAATAGGGCGGATTGGTGGATGGGCCTCCAGATGGGTGAGTAGGCCACAATGTTTGCTCGTCGCCTATCAGCGGCAACCGCTGGATTGAAGCACCCTCATCATTATGTGCGGATCACTCGCCCTCTGCGCAAGGACCTGGCAGTTTGGTCCATCTTCTTAGAAGGCTCTAATGGTCATTCCTACTGGCAGGCACCTGAGATGTCCAATGCAGAGCTCCATCTATTTACTGACGCTGTCGGGGTGGTAGGTTTTGGGGCCCATCTTTGGTGCCCTCTGGTGTGTGGACTCCTGGCTGGAGTCTTGGCATTCAGCAGGGTTGATGAAAAACTTGGCCTTCTTGGAACTTTTCCTATAGTGGTGGTGATGGAACTCTGGGGGGATCTCCTCCGGGATAGGAGGGTGGTCTTCCACTGTGATAATATGGGGGTAGTGTTGGCCATTAACAATTTTCTCAGCATCCTCCCGTCCCGTGGTTTGGCTGCTGCAGCACCTGGTTCTCTGCTGCTTGATTTTAAATGTGTACTGTAGGGCTGTGCATGTCCCTGGGGTTGCTAATGTTACAGCAGATGATCTCTTGTTTTCAGTGGTGGGAGATCAGAGCGGCGGCGCCCGGAGTGGACGAGGTGGGCTTTCCATGCCTGATGGATCTCTGAGGTCTTGGGCTGACCGAATAATGTCCTGGACCTGGGGTAAGGTCTCGAAATCTACTTGGCAGCGGTATGGTAAGGCATGGGGTGAGTGGTTGGAATTTGAGAGGCAGCCCAGAGGTTTCCGGTCGGATGAAGAGCATTTACAAGATCTGTTAAAGTTAATTTGGTTCTGGGAAGCGTTGGGCTGTTCCTCCTCGCTGTTTCGGGTAAGTTGTCCAGACTCAGTTTTTGGTCCAAGCTCATCAGTGCCACGGATGTCACAAAGGATGTTTTCGTCTCCTTGGTTATGAGCGGTTGGCGTAGAGAGCCCAAGATTTTGGATTCTCGGAGGCCAGTTTCGAGTGCTCTTATGGTGGGTCTGTTTGTTGTACTGCCATAGGTTTGTTCTTCTCCGTTTAAAGTGGTGCTGTTTCGAGTAGCATTCACTTTTGACTATTTCGGGGCCATGCTGGTGAGGGAGTTTGTTAGCCATCCAAGGCGGTCTCTAGGGGATTGTTGTTTGGGTATGTTTTTAGAGAGGTTGGGACGATGCGTTTTTTGCTGCGTAAGTCCAAGACGGATGTTCTTGGCTGGGGCACTTGGGTCACATTGCGGCAATTACTGTGTTCTATGGTTTGTACACTGGCATGTTTTTCTGCTTTCTGCGAAGTTCGCCCAGCGGGTGCAGTCTTTTGCTGGTTCACAGGGATACCAGCTTCTTATCTCGATTCCAATTTATCAGGGTTTTCCACATGGCATTGGAGGTATTGGGGCTACCAAGTGCAGAGTTTGGGGGGGCACTCCTTTCAGATATGGGCTGCCACTGAGGCTTCACGCCTGGGGTTGTCTGAGGAAGTTATCCAACGGATCAGAAGGTGGGAATCTAGGAGGTTCTCTTCTTATGTTCATCCAGCTGGACTGATTCCGTTTCCCCTTTTGTCTTCATAGGGGCTGGAAGGTGAGTGTGTGTCATCGTCCATTCATACATTTATGGGCTACTACTTGATCTGTCGCCGGCAGTGGCAGAGGTCCGTTGGTTCGGTTCCCAGGGAATGTGGTGGGATCACCTGTTGCCTGAACTGGTCCAGTTGGCTCGTTTACTCTGCATTCCTGATGTGCTCTTGATTCATTTTGGGGAAAAGATATCGGCATTATTCTGGTGTGGGATCTGGGTGAAACGATCCAGAAGGATTTGGCCGTGTTATGGCTCAAGTTCCCAAGACATAGTATTGTCTGGTCCGAGGTGCTTTCACAGAATTTTTGGAGGGGGGCAAGAGACCCCAGGGTGCTTGAACGGAGCAGGATCAAGCTGAACAAGAGTGTTTCTAAATTTGTGAAGGGAATGGAAGGCTCACGGTGCGTCACCACATCTTCGAGCAAAATGCAGCGATGTATTTTAGGAGTAATGGGGTCCACCTTACGGAGGAGGGCCTGGGTTTGTTTAATTTGGCATTGCAGGATGCATTGGAGGAGGCCATGGTTTTGGTGTTGGAGCGACCCTGCTGATTTAGGGGGTAAACCAGAGGGTCTTGTGACGATATATGGTCCTTGTCAACCGTGGGTTGGACCAGCGGGCGGTGGAGAGTGGATGGGTAGAGCTGTCCCTCACCTAACCTCAGGTATAGTTTTTTTGTTTTTGGTTGGCAAGGTGGTACTCAGGGACGGATGTTTATTTACTGAGTAAATTAAGTATATTTAATGTTTTATGTTAAAGTTGAAGTTTAAAGATTTATATATTTTTATTTTAATAAAGCTGTGGACTATTTTCTCCAAGCAAGTCTGTGGTTTGTTTATTTTGGGCACAAATTGGGGTTTATCAGTGGGTAAGGATTATGCCCATACACATTTACCCTCTACCTACGCACAAGCTCTATACTCATAGCTAGTGACACACATATTTTCACACTCTTAAAAAAGGCATTTGGTAACTGAGCAGTAGAATAAATAAAAATTATATCATCCAGTAACAATTGCACTTTAGCATAATAATTTTTATTATATTACTGCCTTTAAAGCTTGATTGCAAACCATTTAAAGAAGATTCATCTTTATAGAATGTATTTCAAATGTATTACTCTCTGTAAAGTTAATTCTGTTTTTCTTGGTTTTGAAGAGCCTGGAATAGTTTCTGAATTTTATGAGATCCATCTGTTTCGCGATATATTTCTTTGCTGCTGAATGTTCCAATTCTGAGCGTTCAAGACACAGGAAGTTCAGAAACTAGCTAGTGTTTTGAAATTCATCAAGAGCTATTTCCTCTCTCTTTCAGCGGAATCACTGAAACAATTGACAATGTATTCTGTGGCATTGTTCATTTAATAGAGTGTACTTTATTAAAGGTTATGGATGTACAACTTATATTCAATGCATGCCAATAAGTACATAAAAAATGTAAATGGAAAAAACTTCATTGTATTTTCTCAAAGCATGTATTTTGCAGGTTTTTTAAAACAGATCTGATTCAGCATTTTAGATTTTCACTCTAACCATGTGCGTAGGTAGAGGGTACTGTGTATGGGAAGAAACAAAAGGGGAAAACCCAAATTACCAATTTCCCTCTTTTACTTACCCAAAATATTGAAACCACAGGCAAACTTGGTGACAAAATAGGCCACAGCTTTAGTAAATAACATATATATTTTAACATCAACTTTATAAACATATTAATATAATATAACCTTATCTGTGTAAAACACGTGAGTACCACCTTGCCAACCTAAAACAATCTCTTGGACACTTGTCCTTCCCCCTCGTCCACAACGGTCTTTTCCCGGGCCTTATAGTAACGTAATGCTAACCACTGGCCGACCATTGGCTTAGTGAGCACATCCATTAACCAATACCTGTACCTGAGGTTAGGGGAGCGATCAGCCCCAACCATACATCTTTCCACGGACCGCTGGTCCAACCCACGGTGTGCAAAGGCAATTTATCTCCACTAGTCCCGCTGTTTTGCCCTTAAAATCAGCTGAGACACCACAACACTCCAGAACATCCTCCAAAGCCAAATTAAACAAATCAAGGCCCACCTCTGTAAGGTGGACCCCGTTGCTCCGAAGGTATATCGCAACATTCTGCTTAAATATGCGGTGATGCACCATGAGCCCCCCCACACCCTGAACAAACTTGGAAACCCTCTTGTTGAGTTTTATCTGACTGCTCCACAGCCCTCGTATCCTGCGCACCCCGCAAATAACCTCAAACCAAATTATGCAAATGTCGAGGAAAAGAATCAGCAATTGAGTCAAATCCATTTAAATCATGTCCCCCAGATCCCACACCAGAACAGTTCCAGGTCGTTACCCTCCCCCAGATGGACATTGAGGACATTGAGGGATATTTTGATGGCAAGCCAAGGTCAGTTAGAACAAAAAAGATTTCAGTCACAACAGCCATAAGAATTGCTCAGGATACAAAAGAATAAACCACTGTGAGCCTCAGAAGAAATACAGGCAGCTCTGGAAAAAGACAGTGTGGTTGTTTCAATGAGTAAAATAGTAATATACTTGAACAAAAATAAGCTGCATGGTCAAGTTGCCAGAAAAAAAGCATTTACTGCGCCAAAGCCACAAAAAAGCCTGTTAACAATATGCCGACAACACCTGGACACGCATCACAGCTTCTGGCATACTGTAATTTGGAGTGATGAGATCAAAATAGAGCTTTACCGTCACAATCATAAGTGTTATGTTTGGAGAGGGGTCAACAAGGCTTATAGTAAAAAAAAAATTGCATCCCCACTGTGACGCATGGTGGTGGCTCACTGATGTTTTGGGGGAGTGTGAGCTTTAAAGGCAGGAGGAATCTTGTGCAAATTGATGGCAAGATGAATGCAGCATGTTATCAGAAAATACTGGCAGATAATTTGCATTCTGCTGCACAAGGCTGCGCATGAGACGCTCTTGGACTTCTGAGCATGACAATGACCCTATGCACAAGGCCAAGCTGACCCTCCAGTGGTTACAGCAGAAAAAAGGTGAAGGTTCTGGAGTTTCCATCACAATCTCCTAACCGTAATATCATCAAGCCACTCTGTGGAGATCCCAAAAATGTAGTTCATGCAAGACGACCAAAGACTTTGCATAACCTAGAGGCAATTTGCCAAGACGAATGGGCAGCCATACCACCTGCAAGAATTAGGGGCCTCATAGACAACTACTACAAAAGACTGGACACTGTCATTGCTGCTAAAGGGGACAATACCCAGTATTAAGAACTAAGGATATGCAGGCTTTTGAACAGGGGTAATTTCATTTTTTTCTTTGTTGCCATGTTCTGTTTTATGATTGTGCCATTCTGTTATAACATACAGTTGAATATGAATCCCATAATAAACAAAATAAATGTGTTTTGCCTGCTCACTAATGTTTTTTAAAAAATGGTGCAAACATTAGCTATTCTCCAAGGGTATGCAAACTTTTGAGCACAACTGTACATAATATTTATATTATATTAAGGTTAACACTCTTTTCCTCAAAGCACTTGAACCTAAAAAACAGCATATACAAATATTGAAGAAAAATTTAATTTGCTCTTGTCCTTGTGGCGAAACCGACCTCGCCACGTGTCCTTGGAGGGGGCTGCTTGCCCGCCTCTTGCCTTTGGACTTTATGTGAATGTGTTAACCCAGATAGCTATGCCATGGAGCCCATTCGTGTTGTTAAAGACTTCGGCTCCATGGCAATTGAACTGTGTGAATAGGATCTGATTCGGTAGTTTTGTGCGCTCAGATCCCAGCTATCTGGGGATATGTGAAATGTCTGTGTCTTTTGTGTAAAAGGTGCCTTTATGTATTTTAAAGTGTTTTATGTCTTTTTGCAACCATGTGCTCAATGGAGTCTGCCTCTATCCCTGGATAATTGGATTACTTTCCCCCATTGTCTCCAGGATAGAGGGCTCTGTAAAACCTGTTTGAGCCAGATATCCATGTGCCAGCCAGGGCCCAAAAGATACTTTTACTAACTTTTGAACCCAATCCATCCGTTACAGTGTTCAATGTATCCAGGATAGCAACATAGCTGTTCAAATCAACATTGCAATGGATTTGCCATGAATAGTTGATTTGGAAATTTACACCTTGTGTATCTAAGCATAAAAGTTGTACTTTAGTGGATAGACCTCATAGTTTTCCTAGTACTCCTTAGTCATTAGAAAAATATTTTTTCTTTTGTCATAACAGTTATGTATTTGTTCATTTTGGCATAGCAGTTAAGTAATTTCTCACTTGAAATATTGAGTTTATTGAGCATATTAATTAAAGGACCACTATAGGCACCCAGACCACTTCAGCTCAATGAAGTGGTCTGGGTGCCAGGTCCCTCTAGTTTTAACCCTGCAGTTGAAAACATAGCAGTGAGAAGACACTGATGTCCATAGGGAAGAATTGAGTAATGCTTTCCTATGGGTGGTTTGAATGCATGCGCTGCTCTTGCTGCGCATGAGCATTCAGTGCTGACATCGGCAGGAGGAGGAGTGGTCACCAGCACCGATGGAGCCCGGCGCTGGAGAAAGGTAAGTGGCTGAAGGGGTTTTAACCCCTTCAGCCCAGCAGGAGGGGGACCTAAGGGTGGAGGGGGCCTAAGGACTACATAGTGCCAGGAAAACGAGTTTGTTTTCCAGGTACTATAGTGGTCCTTTAAATGAAGATTAATAACTACAGTAAAAGTCATATCAATTAACTTACAACCGTGTTGAACTTGACAAAACCCAATAAATACAGTAACGAAGATTCCCCCTTTCAAGCTACACAAAGAACTTTGCATAACGTATAAAGTGATAACATATTAGCATTAAAGGACCACTATAGTGCCAGGAAAACATACTCGTTTTCCTGGCACTATAGTGCCCTGAGGGTGCCCCCACCCTCAGGGACCCCCTCCCGCCCGGCCGGTTAAAACTTACCTTTTTTTCCAGCGCCAGGCGAGGAGCTCTCCTCCTCCTCTTCCTCTCCACCTCCGATTCTCCCCTTTGGCTGAATGCGCATGCACGGCAGGAGATGCGCGCGCATTCAGCCGGTCTCATAGGAAAGCATTTACAATGCTTTCCTATGGACGCTTGCGTGTTCTCACTGTGATTTTCACAGTGAGAAGCGCGCAAACGCCTCTAGCGGCTGTCAATGAGACAGCCACTAGAGGAGTAAGAGGCTGGATTAACCCATTTATAAACATAGCAGTTTCTCTGAAACTGCTATGTTTATTTAAAAAAGGGTTAATCCTAGAGGGACCTGAAGTGGTCTGGGTGCCTAGAGTGGTCCTTTAAGCTAAACATTGTGGGAACTTAGTAGCAAAGACTGTAGATATCATGAAATTGAACTGGACAGAGTAAACGCAAAGGATTTACTAAGTCCAAAAGAAAACAGCATTTTTTTGTATTAGTTGGTACCCTAGTTATTGTTGGATTTTTATCACACTCCAGCAATCACCAGTTTGGCAGAGAACTTGCCACAAGTTGCATTTCAATTAATATTTATAGCTACTAATTTATATTATATGTGCAAAAGGTTTCATGATGTACAGTATATCGTTGTATTCCATCAGAAATGAACACGTAGAGAATCTCTTTCAAGTGCTCAATAATATTTTGGATTAAAAAAGAGGATTGAGTTCTCACTTCTTACAGGAGAAAATAATATTTTTATACTGTGTATAGAAATTCATTATGTGCTCCAGAGACCTTCCGGAACTCATTCTGTTACACTTAGATCTAACCAGAGACTGGCTTAGAATTACTGTCCCTTCCTTTTCGAAATTAATAGGATGTATTGTTAAATAACATTTGTCTATGCAGATCTAATGCCATGCGTCGGTGGGGAAACTCAAGGGAAGTGATTCCTGGCACTCTTTTATACTTTTAACTAAAGTGTGAAACTTTGCTTCCTGTGAGATATCCTATGAATGGACGTGGCCCTTTTATCTTTGTATACGTTATGAATATCATATGTCTATTAACATTTCTTCACCCACTCTAATTTGGTTACCTCGGTTTGACTTCACTGAATGAACCATATGCTATGCTGAACTCACGTTCACGCACATCCTTGTTCTTAAAGACATATGGGGTTATTCACTAAACACCAGATTTTGACAAAATCCAGTGAAAATGACTGAATTCCGACAAAATTGCCAATTCTCATATTTACTAAGGACAAACACAGTTGGAATTCGGTCGGCCTGAACCAATCTGCAGCAATCGCCTAGATGCATTCAGTTTGTGGAGGAAATTGGTGCTCTCTCATACGAAGATTCAAGCACAACTTTCAATAAAATTCATGCCAGAATTTAAATGGCAGGATGTTCACAAATCATAATTTACTAGCTTTCACACAAGTGAATGATAATTTTAAGTACTGTTTGCCCACAGCAGTGCTATCAACTTCCCAGTCTCCACCCTTGAGTGGTAGATGGGGCTCAAATTATTTAAACAAGGCAATGGACATGCTATTGTCCATTCCCCACATAATGGCATGTATTCACTCCCCTGCCCACCTGGGTGGATAGGAGTTCTCAATGACCTGGCCAACCCTCATAAAAATAATTTTTTCTACCTAACCCCTATCACCCTAAGTATACTGATGGGGCAAATTCAACTAATACCTGTTAAAATAAAGGCTTACTATCAGAAGTCTAATCCTTCTTATCGTCAGCCCCAATAAAGGCCAAAAAAGATCATGTAACTCATCTTTTTAAATTAAAAGTCAGATTGCAAAACAAAACAACAAACACAGAAATAATAAAAACACACTGCAATAAAACTAATCCATCTTCATCCATGTATGCACAATTTATATGATGTTAAGTCATATGAGAAAAAAAACAAAAAACCCACATTGGATGTATGAAATACCAGAGACAATAGCAATGTCAGTGTCAATAACTGAATATGTACCTCAACAAGGATTCTGAAAAAATAAAGGGAAAATGAAAAAAAAGCAAAGAGCTATTAAAATCAACTTCAAATTCAGTGTTGTAACACATTATATGCTGCAGTTGGTTGTTGGTTTTTTATTGTCAGTGGTGCTTCCTTGAGCTGTCATGCACCCCAATTTCTTTTATAGTGAATAATTCAAAGTAAATTTTCAAATTAAAGCCAAAATAGCTAAAATGGAAAACATCTTATAACGGCAGATAAGAACCATTCGGCCCATCTAGTCTGCCCAATATTCTAAAAACGGTTTTCTTTGGTTTTTACTGTATGTATTGGGGCTGATGTGTACTTTGGCTGATGTGTACTAAGGAGTGATGGGAGTTTGAGCACAGGACTTGTTTTTTGTATTTGTATTCATTTTTGTATCACACAGCTATGTTACAATGCTGCCGCCCATCCCATGTGTTGCTTATAAGGGGATAATAATAACCCTTTCTGATTGCCTTGATGTGACAGATGGGCCAAAGTCTCTCATGGCCATTGGAGAAACTAAATAACCCTCATTTGTTTAAATATGCAAAGGGATGTTGGAAGAGCGCAGGTTACTATGTATTCGGGCTGATGTGTACAATGGTCGTTTCTACCGCCCAGGAGTGATGGGAGTTTGAGTGCAGGTCTTGTTTTTTGTATTTGTATTACATTTTCTAAATACTTTCATTAGTCCCTGTCCTTATCTTATAGTTAGGATAGCCTTATGTCTATCCCACGCATGCTTAAACTCCTTTACTGTGTTAACCTCTACCACTTCAGCTGGAAGGCTATTCCATGCATCCACTACTCTCTCAGTAAAGTAATACTTCCTGATATCATTTTTAAACCTTTTCCGCTCTAATTTAAGACTATGTCCTCTTGTTGTGGTAGTTTTTCTTCTTTTTTTAGATTGCATATAATTAAAAACACAAAAAACATTTTATGGTGCATCAAGAAACATTTCTGAAATTCTTTGCAAATACAAATCTTTCAATACTGTTGCCTGTCAAGACTGATCCCACAGGAATATGTTTACATTTATGAATAACAGGTCTATGACGACCCAAAACCGTGGAAAAAAATATATCACATTTTAGCAATGCCCGGTAAATCCTGTAATCTTTTTCTTCTATTCAAAGATCATTATTTTTAGCATGTGGCCCAATGTCACTATAGTTAATGGGGCATCATAAACAATATAACCCTTACAGCTCAGTGTAGTGATTATACTGCTATAGATATGTGGTTATAGCCACATAGCATAGAAACATAGAATGTGACGGGAGATAAGAACCATTCGGCCCATCTAGTCTGCCCAATTTTCTAAATACTTTCATTAGTCCCTGGCCTTACCTTATATCTAGGATAGCCTTATGCCTATCCCAGACATGCTTAAACTCCTTCAATGTGTTAACCTCTATCACTTCAGTTGGAAGGCTATTCCATGCATTTACAATTACTCAGTAAAGTAATTCTTCCTGATATTTTTAGACCTTTGCCCCTCTAATTTAAATCTATGTCCTCTTGTTGTGGTAGTTTTTCTTCTTTTAACCCCTTAAGGACGGAGCCAAATGTACACGTTGTGAACGAAACAAAATGTAAACAAAACCTGGCATTTGCGCTACATGTCTGTCCAACCGTAATACACCTCTTTCATAGTAAATGCACCCACCCTTATTATATATCATTTTATTCAGGGGAAACAGGACTTTCATTTAATATCAAATATTTAGCTATGAAACATAATTTAATATGAAAAAAATGGGAGAAAATAAGATTTTTTTATATTTTTTTAGTTCTACATGACATTTTAACGGTCAGTGTCATAATACGGTTTGCTTTTACTGCAATAAAATACACATATTTGTATTCAGCAAAGTCTCACGTGTAAAACAGTACCCCCTATGTACAGGTTTTATGGCGTTTTGGGAAGTTACAGGGTCAAATATGGCACGTTACATTTGAAATTGAAATTCGCCAGATTGGTTACGTTGCCTTTGAGACTGTATAGTAGCCCGGGAATGAAATTTACACCAATAATGGCATACCATTTGCAATAGTAGACAACCCAAGGTATTGCAAATGGGGTATGTCCAGTCTTTTTTAGTAGCCATTTGGTCACAAACACTAGCCAAAGTTAGCGTTAGTATCTGTTTGTGTGAAAAATGCAAAAAAACGCCAATTTTGGCCAGTGTTTGTGACTAAGTGGCTACTAAAAAAGACTGGACATACCCTGTTTGCAATACCTTGGGTTGTCTACTATTGCAAATGGTATGCCCTCATAGGGGTAATTTTCATGCTTGGGCTACCATAGGGTCACGAAGGCAACGTAACCAATCTGGCGAATTTTAATGTGAAAAAAAGAAACACAAGCCTTATATTTGACGCTGTAACTTTTGAAAACACCATAAAACCTGTACATGAGGGGTACTGTTGTACTCGGGAGACTTCGCTGAACACAAATATTTGTGTTTCAAAACAGTAAAAAGTATTGCAGCAATAATATAATCTGTGTAAGTGCTGTTTGTGCGTGAAAAATGCAAAAAACTTCACTTTTACTGGCGATATCATTGTTGTAATACATTTTACTGTTTTGAAACACTAATATTTGTGTTCAACGAAGTCTCCCGAGTAAAACAGTACCCCCAATTTACAGGTTATAGGGTTAAATATAGTGCTAGCAAATTAAATTCCTTATACTTTCGGCATGGGTTGTCAGGCAGGTCCCGCTAATTGTAATTAATTAGGATACCTAATTATGTAAAAATATTACATAAATATATGTGTAGAATTAATATATGTATATATATACATATGTGTATATATACATATATATAATTTTTTTAAATATTTTTATTTATATATAGGTGTATATATTTAGTGATATATATGTATATATTTATGTATATAGATATATATATTATTTCGTTCTACGTGTATTTTGATATAAATATATATATATTAAATCACAATACAGTTAGAACGAAATAACAAACATCTATATATTTTTTTATTATTTATTTTTAATTATTTTTTTAATTTTATTTTTTTTACGTATTTAAATTTTTTAATATTATATATAAATATATATATATAACAATAATTATATATATATATATATATATTTAATCAGTATTAGTCTACGTGTAATTTGATAGTAATATATATAAATAATTATATATATTAATATTTAAATACACTTCGTGTATGTGTAAATGTGTGTGTGTGTGTGTGTGTATGTGTATATATATATATATATGTATATATATATATATATATATATATATACTTAGATCATATATATATAATATATATGATCTAAGTATATTTTATATGTAACTGTAATTTTTTTTAAACTAATATTTTTTTTTTTTTACAGGACAGGGGGCAGAGACAGTGTCAGCCAGTGATTTTACATCACTGGCTGACACACAGGATCAGTGATCACAGTGACTGCCTGTCACTGTGATCACCTCCTGCAGATTGGGTAATTGGCCACAGGGGGGAGTGCCTGGGTGGTACAAGCACTCCCCCCTTCCAATCTGCAGGGGGATCTGTGTGCCAGTTACATGGGTCAGCCAATAGGCTGACACATGTAACACTGATCGCAGTGACAGGCTGTCACTGCGATCAGAGCGCTCTGAGATCGCAGTGACAGCCTGTCACTGCGATCTCAGAGTTAGCAGATCGCGGTCACTGACCCCAGGGGACTGCCTGGGGGGCCAGGTAAGTCCCCCGACCGCGATCTGCATTGCAGAAAGCCGCCGGCCACGTGTGTCAGCCGATTTGAAATCGGCTGACACACGTTAAAAAACTGATCGCAGTGACAGCCTGTCACTGCGATCAGAGACTGCAGATCGCGGTCACCGGCCACAGGGGGGGTTGCCTGGGGGGCCGGGCATCCCCCCCGACCGCGATCTGCAGCGGGCGAATAGCGCCGGCCACACGGGCGGCCATTAAAGTGAGGGCGTACTATTACGCCCACCGGCGTTTAGAGCCGGCTCCTGCAGGGCGTAATAGTACGCCCTCCGTCCTTAAGGGGTTAAATATAGTCTCCTCCTTTACTGTGTTGATTCCCTTTATGTATTTAAATGTTTCTATCATATCCCCCCTGTCTCTTCTTTCCTCCAAGCTAAACATGTTAAGATCCTTTAACCTTTCCTTGTATGTTTTATCCTACAATCAGGCTACATTATACATTCAGTTCAACTACTTGGCCTTGAAATTTTAAATTCACTTTGAATTTGCACTTTAGTAAATAACCCTGTGTGTTTAGTAAGACTGCCCATTGTCCAATAGCAACAATCTGTTGACCCAGCTAGGACTCATCTAATATATATACCTTCCATTAAATCATGGGAATTGTCACCAGTGGTAGTGCAGGAAAGATACAACATTAAAATGCATGGGAGGGGAGGTGGGGAGGATATATATGGACATCACCTCCTACACCTAGATCTTGTAGACCATGTTGATTGATATTATGGTTAGAGCAGAAACCATTGGACCTATTTTTTTTTTTAAATTTACTGTATGTCAAAACATAAACAATCTCAAATATATTTGTTAACATGTAATTTTCAAGCTTCTTATAAATATGCATTGACTTTAAGAGTTATATATTTATAAACTGAGATGAAAAGCTCTACTGGCACATGTTTAATATTTACTTTTGCATCACTTAATTAAAATAGATAAAATGCTTAACCTGACCGAAAAATACCCTTGTTTTGGATAGTGAGTTTAATATGAAGATAATTATATATCTGAGGCTATGTATTAACAGGTAAGATGTAATTAACAGGTAATCCCATATATTGTTTCATATATAAAATAATAAAATAAAAAAAATACATCTACATTACAAGAAAGCATGGAGTCAGGTAGACACAGACCATGAATAGACAGTGGATATGAGCCATCACCGGCTTCACTACGTCAAAGCTTGATGTAACCATGGCAACCTGATTATAAGAAGCCCTCAGAGGATACATAGGAAAACCTGTGTTGAGCACAAGCCTCTAGGTAACTGATATTTTACACACATTTGCAAAATGTTTATATTTTATAATATATTAATATAATAATATTTTGCAGTGCAGACAACTAAGTTTCTTCATCAAAATGTTATCAAAACTTTTTTGTCCAGATTTCTAAACATTTTCTCACTAAATTATTTTACCTCATCAAATGCTTTTCAGGATTTATTTACATGTATTTCCATTCATTTGTTTGAAAAAATATATATTTACTTTGGAAAGCATTGCCACTTCTGTGTTGTACTGATTTTCTTTTTTATTAAAGATGCACTAACCCATTATTTATTATATTATATTCTTAAAACAAAATTTAAAATTACAGCTATATAATTTATTTCAAAAGTAGAATGCATATCTGGCACTTAAAATTGAAGGGAAAAGCAATTTCATGTATAAAGTGGTATTCAGTTGTATCTATCATTTAAATTTTCTTTGTGCATTATGCATTCATGACTTTTTTTCCAAAACTATCCAGCTATTTTTTCTGTAACTTGCACATCTTTTGAATCCAACATTCACTCATTATCTACTCTATCCCTATTACTGTATGTCTTACAAACCATCTTCAAGTATCACTGTCATTCTCCTTTGAAAGATGACTGTCACACAGACACACACAAATACACACAAACTGAAACAAGGCTGTCACTCAAATAATTTCTACTCATGGGTGGCAAATATGGTTATAGTACTCATTGGCATAACTATAGAAACAAAAGAAAAAAAAGTTACCTGCGTGTTATCTTAAAACACTATGCACACTTAAATAACATGATTTATAGTACCACTGTGATGGCTTTTGACTTGCCAACATGGCATGCTGTTCAAGTAACTTTTCTTTTTTTTAATTTGCCAATTTTTATTTTCAAGAAAAAATTGGGGTTACAAAAACAAAAAGGGGAAGTGGGGTTTATGACATAATGCATTTGGTATACACAAGTAGAAAATCACATGACAGTATACCTACACTATCATAACGAAACACTTGGAAACAGGTGTACAACATAAGATGTAAATTGCTTGTACATGTGGGAGGGGAGAAAAGGATCTCCAACGTGATATTCTGTTTATTTATTTTTAGGAAAAGGGACAGGGAAATACGTGAGGTTCGGGGACAAGGAGGGGGAAATCACGATGCTTCACACAACAGAGTTTGCAGACATCAATGGGGCAATCAGTTTATAAAACAACAACAATAGTGTGGTGCAGCACCCTGTATCATGTCTATATGGCACCATGCAACCCGATGGGACCATTGCAGTGCACCCGGATTATCACAGTGTTCATTATATTGCACTGTTGGATCCGTAGATTGCATGTTGACATTAGTGCACCCATCAGTGAATGTATCAATGGCCATACTGTCAGGATTACAGTTGATCCAGCACGCAGAATAGTATCACACCTAGGACTAATGGTAACGTCTAACCGGACCTTAGAATGGCTAGACTTAACTTACCAGAGAATAGTCTAAATACTAGCTGAGGTCAGGAACACAGAAAAAAAACAGTTGCAAGGAATAGCCAAATAGCCAGGGATACCAGAAATCAGGGAAGTCAGAACAAAGCCAAAGTCAATAACCAAAGAAACACGGTCAGGAACACACTCTCGGATAACCAGCAAAGGAAAACCACGACAGGGCAATGAGTGGAAGAAATTAGTGGGTTTAAATATCCCTCTTGTGGATCCAATTGGCCGGTTCTTGCCTTTGATCTCAAAACGTGTGCGCGCGTCCTCTGTGTGCCGTCACCCGCACGTCGACGTCTCTACCACTGTGGACAGACGTGGGGCTATATAACAGTGTGGATTCGCAGCGGCTGGCGTCCACTGGCATGTCGCAAAACCCTGGCCTTATGGAATAGGACCGCCGAGCAGCACTTTTCCTATTTCTGGAAAGGTGATTATTGTTGTGCATAGCATATGGAGTGGATGTATGTGTGACACATACGACACCAGTGTGTGACCCCATGATGAGACACTGTCATATAGTAAATGGGTATAGTCGTGTGCATTGCAGTCAGTGGGGTGCCTGGTCTGCTTGTGCTAATATAACTCAGTTGGGATAGTCCATTGGGTTAGGGCCGTTGACATTTAGTCTTTCAGGATTACGTGGGAGCATGTAATTTGGTGTGAGAGAAGCTATGTCTGCAGGGACACTGTGGGTTTTTAAGCAAGGTTCCCAGATTACAGTTGCAAGTAACTTTTCATGGCTCTGTTTTACATCTTTGTCCCTCATTGAAATGAAAAGCATAATTTACGTGAATAGTTCCTACACCATGCTAAGAATGTCACTTCTGGTTTTAGTATGTCCACAAGACCAGAAGCTACTAAACTCAGAGAATACCTACTGTGAGGCATAGCAACAGTCACTGCTTTGTGTATATCGTTTTTGGATTTGTTTCTGTCAGCGATGATTGAACTTCTGGGAACTTGTATTCCCTTATATTTTGCCTTTCATTATTTTGTGTCATCAAGAGATCTTTGATTTGTTACTGTGATCTCCTCAATGAGTAGCACCTTGTGTTTAGTTAGTCATACTGATTTTGCAATAATGTTAAATTTTATTTCTCATTAATATATATTTTATTCTATTTTGAATATAATAAAGTACATAGTTTACATTGCTATTTTCATTTGTTTGTTTCATTCATTTTGCACTTAACTATACTTATTATATTTGTTCTATTTACATATGAGTCACCTCAAGCATATCAAATTTACAATAATAGCTATACATAGCATTATCTATGTAGATATTTTATTTTGGTGATTGTGTACACTATCCATAACTGGCTAGAAACTTTGACATAAAGATTGAAAATTATTTGAGATAAACACAAAACATTAAATGTAATACATACTATACCTGCACAGTATTTTTCAACATTACCTTGTGCTTTTATGAGCTAATCTTGCTATGGGTATACTATATAATGGCCAAATGTATGCTAGCTCCAACCACTTCAACCAATGCAATTTTATTTGTACTATAATAAAAGAAAAAAGTTATATATATTCTCCCTGTAATCATCTAATGCAAGTGTCTTCTTACATGCTTCATTCTCTTGGAGGACCACATATAACATAACTGCATCCAAAGGATGTAATGATTGTACAGGTGGCTTGCAAGAACCTTTTTTTTCTCTACAGAAACACAGCAAACATTCTATAAGCAAGTTCTCAATTTATTCATAATCATTGATGGTCAAAGAAAAATAAAATGTTGATAAATGTGTCCCGAGGCACTAATTTTCTCAGCATAGAACTTTAATGTAATGTTATTTGTGTGGGAAAATGTGGGTTGTTGATGAGGGGTATGAAAAGAAAAAAAATTTAATATTGAATGGTAACATTGTACAGACATCAGGCTAATGATATTCACAAAAAAGCCTGGCTAAATAGCTTCCTTCTTCTTAGATATTTGCATCACTAAATATTAATTGATGGCTAAAAAATAAATTAAGTTAACTTTTGTATCATTGTCTCAACAAATAACCTCTAAATATTGTAGAGTTCTATTGAATTTAAGTAAGTTTAGTTTTATCTTGCAAATTCAGGGTTACTGCTACTAAAGTAAATCAATGCATCGCTGGAGAAGAGAAACCGCTTTGTGTATTGCATGTTATTAAAAAGAGTTTCTTCCAAATTCTTATGTAAATATTCCCACTGGGCTATACTTGTAAATAGAAGCGAAAAAAATCTCATAAATCTTCGTTATCTTATTTTAGCTCAAAGAAACCTTTGGTTTCAGTAGTTCTTTTATACTAAAGAATGACGTTACTACATTAACAAGTTTCTGAAAGTCAAGCTAATTTTTTCACTTATATTAAACATTTTATATATAGTAAATTGTGTGGAACTGGCAATGGAATTGTAGATTTGAAGCCAAAGTTGCTTAATTGGGAAACCAAAACTTTCCATTCTTTAGATTTCCTATGAGAATGGTGAGAGGTAAAAAGATTTTGTACTGGGGACTTGCTGATTCCTGTTAATTCTTAATTCAGGGAAGTAACATATTGTTAATTGCTCATTTTTATTTGTGTGAAGAACTGAACAGTGTAAGGAGAGAGAGATCTGGGCTACGGAAGTGAAGGAACTGAGGAAGACAATTGTAGTGAGAGAAGCATCACCCAGGAAGACAGTGGGCTATCCTAAATAGGTGTGTTTTCAGTAACATCTTAAAGGACCACTGTAGGTGCCCTATATCTTAATGAAGTGGTCAGGATTCATTAGCATTGTTTTGTTGGTCCTGCAATGTAAAATATTACCATTTTGAACTTATGGTAATGTTTACATTGCAGGGTTAAACACGTCTTTAGAGACTGTATCCTGATAACTACTAGATGGTCACACTTGGTTCTGTGACATTCAACCTCCTCACCCATTGAACGCCCTGAAATGCTTTAAAGAGAGAAACTTTGGATTCAATGTTTCACTTGCCAACCATGTACTTCTCATCCCTAATGCTTCTCTATGAAATAAGTAAAACACTTTTGTTGCTTCAGGCTATCTGCCCCTTTAATCACCATGATACATATGTTGTAGACCAGATGTCGTTGGTTGGGGAAAATCAACACCCCTTTCAACTCTAATCCCATTGGTTGGCAACACCTCTGCCGATTTTACAAGATTTTATATCCAGATTAAACACTAATAGTTGGGGTATACAGTTGACAACCAATTTTACCAAAAAGGCAGTAACTTTTTAGACCTTAATATATTTATTGAAAATAATAAAATAAACACCAGCATGCACTTTAACTGTTGACATGAATAGCTTCATACAAATCTACAGTTGTCATTACGCACCTTGGCTGAAAAACATCCCTAAAGCACTGTTTCTCCGCATCAGAAGAAACTGCACAAAGGCAGAGGAGTTTAAAAAACAAGCAGACTGAAAAAAAGATTTCTTGGAAAAAGGATATAAGGAAGAGGAACTACAAACCATGTATACACAAGTACTTAAAGGGACACTATATGGAGGCATTATCATGTTTATATTGCCCCTAGGGACACCTCCAAGTGGCCACTATTCAGATGGCCACTGGTGGTGCTTCCTGGCTCAGTGCTGCACAGTAGGAAGCAGTGCCATTCAGCATCTTCACACTCTGCATGGGGACACTGAATTTTCCATTGATTCAATGCATCTCTATGAGGAGTTGCTGATTGTCCAAAACGGTGTTTGGCACCGCCCCTTGCTGAGGGGCTAAGGGGGGTACGCCACCTAAATGGTGGGTTTAGCACTATAGGGTAAGGTATACATGTTTGTGTTCTTGACCCTATAGTGTTCCTTTAACACCCAGAGGGATGCCCTTTTAGAAATGAAATAAGAAACAAATAATAAAGATACGGTAAAGGATATACCCATTGTTTGTAATTATGGGTATGGTGATAAGGAATTAAAGAAAATCATAACCAAACACTGGCCCATTTTAAAACAGGACCCATTATTAACTAATATCTCGATAGACATATCATGATTAATATTTAGGGGTGCAATAAATATGAGACAATTACTTGTAAAAAATCACATTAAAAAGGAACAACCAACAACGTTTTTAGATAAGGAAAGTGGTTTCTAAGGGTGTGGAATATGTTTAGCCTGTAGGAACACAAATAATTAAAAAAAAAAAGACGTAAAGAAGTTTAGCGATTCCCAAGAAAATAAGGAATTCCAGGTAAAATACCTTATCACTTGTCAATTGGTTAAAGGGACACTATAGTCACCAGAACAACTACAGCTTATTGTATTTATTCTGGTGAGTAGAATCATTACCTTCAGGCTTTTTGCTGTAAACACTGTCTTTTCAGAGACAATGCAGTGTTTAGATTACAGCGTAGTGATAACTTTACTGGCCACTCCTTAGATGGCTGTTAGAGATCCTTCCTGGGTCATGGCTGCCTAAAATGCATCCAGACATTCAGTGTCTCCTCCGTCTGCATTCAGACACTGAACTTTCCTCATAGAGATTAATTGATTCAATTCATCTCTATGAGGAGATGCTGATTGGCCAGGGCTGTGTTTGAATCATGCTGGCTCTGCCCCTTATCTGCCTCTTTGTCAGTCTCAGCCAATCCTATGGGGAAGCATTGTGATTGGATCAGGCTACCACTTCTCATGATGTCAGCAGACTGCTTGTTTTTCTGAGTCAAACAGCAGACAGAGTTACAGCTACAGGCTTGAATACAGTAGGATTTTGCTATATTTATGGAGGCATGAGGGGCCAAGGGGGGCTAGATGATGGTTTTAACACTATAGGGTCAGGAATACATGTTTGTGTTCTTGACCCTATAGTGATCCTTTAATGTAGTGTATTTGATGGAGTGTCCGTGCGGCTTGAACTATATAGGACGCAACAAAATAAATTTTACATATATGGATATAAGAACATGTTTGAAATATCAAAAAGGGCTGTGAAGGACATCGCATATCGCAACACTTTAAGATGAAACATGGCAATAACTCTAAGGATCTCAAATTCATGGGCATCCAAAAACGTTTTGGGTAACTGTCAAGGGGGAGATTTTATGAGGAAGTTTGGCCAACAGGGTATGAAGAGTATATTAAACATTGGGACTCTACAACTGCAGGGATTGAATATCAACTTTGAATTAGGTCATTTCATTTATTTTTTTTATACTGTTCTATCATGGTAACATTCTTAAAATTTACAAGCATGTATCATTATTTTTATCAGTATTATTAATATAATGATGGTCTTCAAATCCTAAGATATTTTAATTAAATATGTGTATAGGTATACTCACATTGATTTTAGTGATTTATATATATATATATATATTTAAGTTTTAGTGATTTATATATATTTCAGTTTTAGATGTACAGTATATACGCAGTATTAAATACACGTATACACCTCTATATCCATTAGGGAGTACACATATCGTCCATTCTCATGCTTCTGTTTTATTGCTTATTTTTCATTTTATTTTGTATACAGACACTCCTCACTTACCGACCGGGTTCCGTTCTTACGACCCGGTCATAGAACGAATTGGTCAGTAAGGGACGAGTTAAAGGTTTCCCTGCTCTGCTGCGTTCTTCTATGTTCGGGGAAATTTCACCACACATAGACAAATGCACCAGGGCAGGGAATCCCTCTAATTTCCCTGAATATAGATTTAAGGGATTTCCTGCTCTGGTGCGCATGTCTGTGTTCAGGGACATTTCCCCGAACATAGACGAATGCACAAGATCAGGGAATTTCTCTAATCTATGCTCGGGGAAATTTACCTAAATTAGAGGGATTCCCTGTTCTGTTGTTTTCATCTATGTTCTGGGAAATATCCCCGAACATAGAAGACCGCAGCAGAGCAAGGAAGAATCCCTCTAATTCCCACGACGGCTTGCACTTACCACTCCGTGAGAGAGCTGGTCGTAAGTGTGAGCCATTGTAAAACAGGTAGGTCGCAAAATGAGGACCGCGTGTATTTTTTTTTTTGTATATTATTTTATTTGATATTTGATTTTTTCCATGTCCTCTTCTCTGGCCTTTATTCTCTTTAGCTTTTTCCTTTTTTTTTTTTCTCTATTCCTTCCTTTTCTTCTTTTTCCCTTTTTTTTTTTATACAAATGTTTACATTTTTTGCCTCCCTTTCTCCCTGCAATATTGGACTGAGAATGGAACCCCTCATTGGTCACCTGGGAGGAGGCGGGCAGGGGAGGGAAGGCGGGCATTACACCGGCGGGTATGGCAGCATGAACTTCAGACTATGCGCACATGTGACTCCTTTAGGCCTCTGTACAATGGAATGGGTGACCTCACAGAAGGATGGAGATGGGGATGCGGCAGCCCAAGTTGGTTGGCGGATGTGGCAAGCAGAGTAAGCCGCGACATCACTTCCTCCAACCACAGAGGGAGAATGTCACACCCCCGTCAATCTATAAGGAATCACCAATGCATATAAGGGAAAAATAGGCAGAAGTGTGGCAAACCAATGGGGTTAGAGGTGAAAGGGGTGTTTATTTTCAACAACCAACAACGTATGGTCAATAACATATGTATCAAGGTGATTAAAGGGGCAGATAGCCTGAAGCATTCTGATTGGTTGAATCCAAACCTCATTAGAGGCAGATTCCTGAGACTGACTTACAGCTGACCGAAGAAGCTCAGAGGAAAGTGAAACACATTTTGGCTGATCTAGGATCTCTTGATACACGTGTGGACAGTAATTTATGTTTTATTTTACTGTTTTTATTCTTTTTTGTTCATAAATGTTTTAGTATTTTAAAGAAATCCTCTCAAGCCTCAGGAATCTTCATTTGGGGGAGTACCATCCCCTCTACAGTGGCACTATTTTATTGAGAATACTACACAATATTGGTCTCTCTCTTTTTACAGGAGGATACATCTCTATGAAGGAGTGGTCTGATGCTGCCCTAAGAGCATAACAGTCAAACCCTGTTTCCCCCAAAATAAGACATCCCCCGAAAATAAGATCTAGTCACTAGACACTAGTTTGGTAATCTACAGGGTGGCCCAAAATTCCCTACCCATCCTGCACACAGATGGGTAGGGACTTATGGACCACCCTGCATGTTCGGAGAATTTTCCCTAAACATCGATTCACAGGATTCCATTCATGAGTAAACTAATCTATGTTCAGGAAAGTTTCCACGAACATAGATTTGCAGGATTCCATTTGCGAGTAAGCTAATCTAGGTTCTGGAAAGTTTCCCTGAACATAGATTCATGGGATTCCATGCCTTAGTGAACCTGTCTATGTTCGGGGGAATGACCCCAAACATAGACCTGCTTTCTAGCACATGCTTGAAATACATATACGCTACATTACATGTGAGTGACCTGATTTTATAAAGTTTAAATATTGGGATATTATTTCCTACTGCACTATATTTAGTATTTTCTCTTTTGTTTTTCATGTCCTGTACTACATTCTGTATATACCTGTTTTAACAAGGGGGTAAGTCATTCCTCTTATTCTTGCACTTTAGCTCTCCACTATAGGAATGAGTGCATCTTGTACCATTAGAAGGTGAAAACCAATAAAGTATAGAATTGTGGATCCAATGTTGTGGAGGGTTTGAAGATTAAGAGAGTGGTCAACAAATCATTAGACACTTTTTAAGGGCAGTTTAAGTAGAATGGATTGAGTGGAAGCCAGATTGAAGAAGCACAAGGAGAGAGTTATATTGAAAAAGTTAGTTAGACAGGTAAACACAAGCCACTCAAAAAGCTTAGAAGCAGTCAGACATAATAAAACAGTAGTATGGCATTTTACAAAAAGCACAATTTTGTAATAGTAATAATATTCAAGAGGTCAAACATGTCTAAGCATTAAACGTAAGGAAAAAAAGAAAAAACGAAAGACAAAAAAAAAACATGAGATTTCCATAAATTAGAAAGGAAGAGCAACTGGGTCACAATGCACTTTAGTAGAAGAAAGGGAGGGTCGCACTCAGCCACAATTTTTCAACACAGGGTGCTACTGTGCATGGGTCAGCAAACCCCAAGGAATCCGTATTAGTGAAATAAAATTTCCCTGTGGCACTCACTGTGATTGCTTCCAGGCAGATTTATTGCAACGTTTCGACCTGTAACCAGGTCTTTATCATCAACACCATAGTGACAAAATTGGACTTATATACACACATAAAACAAACAAACAATCAATGTGCACTTACAAATTTCATTAAACATATGTTAAAAATAATTCAATTACTATATCAGATCAATGCATCAAAACCTAAAAATACATATAAAGAAATAAGCAAGTACATGGCTTAAATACAGAGAAAGAAAGGTTTTATCAGAAACCACATCAAGTATTATAAATACACACATCTTTTGTAATAAAAACATCAAATAAACGAGATTGCATGATTAATAATAAGTGAAAATACCTGAGGTTGCAACACTTAGAAGGTGAGAACGGGCCGCCTACTGCACGTAAAAATGCGTAATTACATCATTACGGTATAAGAGGAAATTCTATGGTGGCCGCAGAGGGTGAAAAGTGCTCGAACCCTGAGCGCATGTGTAAAAAAATAAACTAACCGTTTGGTCCTTAATTTGTGAATAAATGATTATATATTGAGAATGCTGAGTTTATACTTATTTGTGTTACAGTGTTAATTTGAATAAAAACCCACATGGAAACAAAGCAGCAGGGACAGAAACATATCCTTTGCTTTGAGTAGCCTGAAACTTAGATCATATCTCCCTTTCACAGGTGCCTCATTATAAGTTCCTTGGAGAACTTTGAATTACAGGGAAAGACTTGAATTGCATTGACTTGAGAGCCAATTTGCAACATTTAAGCCAACACAGCAGATTTGGAATACATATCCAATTCTGCTGATTAGAGATTTTTTTTTTTTTGCTTGACTTTTTTAAAATTCTAAAAACTCTAAAATTCTGCAACTTGGTTCCCAAGTCAATACAGCTAGTTGTTTACGCTTATGATTCCTCAGTTAAAATTTGGACAGATCGATTTGCCCATTTATGGATTAAAAGGCATTTCATTCACCTGGACTGCCCAGAACAAATATTTGCACACGTCAATTGTTTAGTGAATATACCTCTAAATATCAAGCAAAACATTGTTAAGGTCTGTAAAGTTTAAGAATTGTAATAATACATATCATTTTATAATTACTTTTCCCATTATCAAATAAGTTTTACAATGTAATTAATCAAAAATGTAACTCATTCTCATGTGTCAAGTTAATATTTCTTTTATAACAGTAACACATTTCTCAAGCTAAAGAAAAGGAAGTATGTTGGGTAAGTGGCCTTGAAAGAAGTAGGTCTGGCACATCAGAGTAGAAAAGTGTTGACTGGCAAATGTGAAGGGAGGGCATTCTGGTTTGGCTGCAAAGAAATGCTGCAACAGAGCATGATTGGCATATCTAAGCAAAGCTACATGTGCAAAGTAGTGAAAGTTTATATGTATGTTATCATCACTCAGATCATACAGATCAGCAAAAGATATACCGCATCAGTCTGGTTATACAAATCTAACCTGAACATGGGCTGTAAATGAAGTGGGTTACTTAATTTGACATGCATGATTTTAGTTCTGTACCAACTTGATTTATATTTGAGTGGTATGCATACTTTATGCTGGAGCAATTTTATATAAAGTTAAAATGTGTCGTACTTAACAATATTAATTTTGAATTAGCTGTTGTTGACTACGTTTCTTCTATAACATTAATCCTAAATTTGCAGAATAATATTGGCATCAAAAAAGTAATTATTTTAATTAGGATTTGCCACGTTATGGCTGTAGTAGCTATTATTTCTAGGTCATAAGCAAAATGAACTTGTCAGATATTTCTACAGGGAAGTTAATTAAGAAAAGCTCAAGCAAAGATGAAAAAGTATTATTTTGTATTGTACATTTAGCAGTATATACACCTATATCATTAATACAGAATATGTAACATATCATTGTTTATGAGAGTACACAATATATATATTGAATGCAGCACCGTCTTTCTTGCACAAGAGCTATTCTAAAAAATTTGGGGTGTTTGGTTTGAGCTGGCTTGCTGTTTTAATTTCAAATTAATTTTAATCCAAATTTTACTAAATAAAAAAAAGTGTTTGCCCATACCGCCAAACTCTGTTCAATTTCCATGAATAATTATTTTATTATTTTGACATAAACTAAACTCACTGCACCTACAGAGATATCAGCTATACCTCACTGAAAAGGTCTGCTGGAGACCAACATGACTGTAAGGGATTACTGCATGTCTTGTACAGAGAAAACCTTTTTTTTTTCCTTCAAACCAATTTGGACCACGCTGCACCAAGGGAAGCATAGTCCATGTCTAGTCATTCAGGCCCACCCGAAAGATCCTGCACAATCATCAGACTAGATGCACACTAGCCAATTATGAGGATTCTTAAATGGGAAGGAGGCATTCCTAAAAGGGGAAAGTGCCTAAGGAGGCAGGGAGGACACCTAAGTGTGTATGCTCCTTCTCTCCTATTCACACCTGTTCATATCTGCTACCTGTGCCCAGTTTTCTATGCTTCTTGCTGTGATCGGTTACTCCTTGCTCCTGCTCTGAATATCCGGTATCTGAACTTTGGCTTGTCTCCTGGTTTACAAATTTGTACTTCCTGACCCGGCCTATTGCCTGCCTGACCTTGTCTTTGCCTTATCCTTGCCTGTACCTCGCTTATTACTGCACTGTGACACCTGCTGTGTCCTACACAAATGTTTTGGCCAATAAATAAAGGTATTTACAAATTTCAAAAGCTGTTTGAGTTGGGAAATCCTTTTCCTTGGCTTGTTCATACCGAATATTTGTGCAGGAACAGAACATACAACTGACTCTCAGGAAATTTATTTTGCTCCAGTATTGCACCTTTAGTATGATTTGACTTCCAGCAGGTATAAATATTTTTCAAATACTCAAACCTGACTATAACCAGTTGACAAATTACACTAGGATGGTGCCAGTACACTCTTGGCACCATAACCAGTACAGCAGGTATGTGACTGTGTGCTTCTCTGTGTATATATGTGAATGTGTGTCTAAGCCAGTGATTTCCAAAGAAATGTCTACCAGTCCAGGATTTACCCAGTTGTGTCTAAGGTGTTTTTAGAAAATCCTAAATCATGGACTTGTAGGCATGCCTTCAGGACTGGTTTGGAAACCACTTGGCATATGTATGTGTAATTATATATGTTTGTATGTGAGTACATGTATGATTGTACAGCTATGTATGCATGCATGTCAATGTGTCAGGGTTATTAATGACATGTATATTTTGATAAGTCTGTGATTTGACAGCCACAGAACGCCTGGGCAGGTTTAGAAGGAGAGGGCTTGCAAGAAATGTGCAGCTTTAGCAAAGTGTTTTTAGATACAGCCCCCAGAGACAAAAAGTCTAATTACTGTAAATGCATGCATGTTTTCATTTGGGGTGATTTAAATTATTTAATTAATTTCCTTATGGGAATATACGTTTCTTTTAGTATAGTGTTTCCAATAGCGCAGCATTGGGAGTCCTACAGCACATGTGTAGCAATCGCCGTGCATCACTAATATAATGCTTTTCATCTTTCCCAGAGATTTTCAATGACTTATCAATATTTGTATCAATATCATTACCTATTATTTTGTTCACTGTAACAAATCCTGTTTGAACTCCAAGGAAATCGTTTTTTTTTGTAATTATGTTTTTAAAAGCAAATTTACCTTTCAGATTAAACTTATTGAAATATGGTTCTGTAACCAATTTTATTAGAACCATAGTAAGATTTGCCAGGCTCTTAGGGCTATGGGGAGCACAATGTCCAGTTGACACTACCACTCCATGTAGTGTGGTCTTGCAGACCATGGTAGAAGATCGTATCTATCCTCTACCAATACAAATATAAAAAAAAAATTAAAAAAAATTTAATTATTATTGTTAAAATAAATATTATTATTGGGCTGCTAAATGTTGTAGATACGTTTCTGTATGGGAACCATGATTACTGAAAATACATACCATACTCATAGATATACTTTTACAATAATAATTAATACACAAATAAAGAAAATATCCAAGGAACCCATGTTTAATACCCTGTGGTAATTTACTGGTGACCTGTATATCCAAATAAGGAAGATATCAATATAAAAAAGGATAAATAGCTCTGAATCAATGTTGCCAAAATCCGCAAAAAAAATATTTTTAGTATTCAAAAACCATAAAATCCAAAAAACACAATAAATCTCAATGCAAATAATGGTGACATAGGGTCAAGTCACCATCAGCAAAGGGTACCAAAAATCAATCTTCGCCTATGAGTTAGCACCCTGTGTGGTGCAAAACACATTGAAGCACCTATATCACGATGTGGTGGCTGCTCTGCTGGCAGTGTGGTGGCCGTGCAGTGCAGGGGAAGGTAAAGTTTACTATAATGAAACTGATCCTTGCAGCTGCCATCATCTTCTTCTGGATGATCCTTTTCAGCTCTTGAAGCTTCAGTTGCCAGCAGCTGACATCAATGATCTACTCTCATACATGCACTACCATCTATGAAGGATCCCATGAGACTGTGGGATCCTCCACAGACAGAGTCTTTTTTTCCCACTGGTGATGGATGAGAGCTTCACAAGGCTTAACAAAAGGTAGCTCTGTCTTCTGTCAAGCTTTGTCAAGCATATGAAAAATAAAAAGATAAAGTAGTCCCTACTTTATCATATTATACCTTTGGACTGGGTTAGAATTTCAGTAGGTAGGCATAGCAACCATTGCCAAATTAGTTGTTAGTGGTTTGTTAGGGATATATATTGACCATTTTAGATAGTGGCCATTTCAATTAACCTTCACTTACCCGTAAGATGTCCCTCCCACTCTCCCTGTTGTTTGTGGTTGTTTTTTTTTTCCAGTTTCCTCATATAGGCAGGGAATGGCCAAGGTAAATTGGGGGGTAGATGGAGTAGGAAGTTGGCATGGCTAGGCTTAGTGTGGTTTAGTCAGGAATGTTACACCTGGTGTGTAGGTTTGAGCTCATCAGTGGCTCCGAACCTGGAGGTGTAGGGGTGTTTTGGTACACCCCTACAGTTTAATCAGTTGGTTATGTGGTTGTTGGGAGGACCTTGTTAAATGTTATGTTATTTATGTTATAATATATTGCTATTATCGGTGGGGTCATTGCCAGGGGTATTTATGTATGAGGGATGGGGGTTTCTAAATATAATTATGGTTTTGTTGGCAATAACCCTGTTTTGTTAGATTTTTTTCAATAATAATTTCATAAATTAACAAATATTTTCCAATAAGAAAAGTCAGTATCCGTGTTTTATTTGGGATAAGTAATTGTTATGACTGTGCCGGTCAATGACTGTGCACATGTCATGCCTTTTGGAAACACTAATTTTGGATGTAACAGTGACAGTATCGTTTTAAGCTTTATGATCCAATTTGCTGTGATCTCAAATTTTTGTTGAGGATTTTGGTGATTTTAGCTGAACTTTTACAATCTAATATGATATAGAAGTGATTACACTACATTACATGAATGAAATTACCATTGGCAACTTTACTAATGGTCCTTTAAGCACACTGAGTGGAATATATATATTCACCCATTAATCCCAATACAGCCTACTAAATAAATGTAAGTTCATTAGGCATCTATTTAAGAGCTGTAAGCAGAGTGACTGATATTTGCTACATGTGTAAATAAGCTTTATCTCACTAATGTTGTTTGAATAGTCATTAGTAAAAAAGCTGAGCAGTTGAATACACAATTTATATTTTCTCAGCTCATATATTGCTAACCGCAAACTACACAAAGATATGTTTAATTAAGCTGAGGTTTCTTAAATTTCAATTGCAATATTAATTTCAATTATTTTAACCTTGGCATGCTTTAAGGTCTCCTTGACATTAAATAAGGACCTAATCTGTGTTAAGGAAAATGTTGTACAAGGAATCCTTCATTACCAATTAAAGCTGCATGAAGATATGTGAAATGAGGCTAAAATATAGTTTTAATCAAAAGTGTCACAGAAGAAAAGAACTGGACTTTTTATTTCTTGGAAAAGGTAACTGTGGGTTTACATTACATTTCAATAGAGTTGATGAAATTGTATTGCATTGTTAAAAATATATATATGGGAAACGTTGCACATACAGAAATATTCAGGTTATCTGCCAGAAATGAAACTCCACCTCCGACAGTGCATTAGCAATCCCAGTATGAGAGTTCTGAGCTGGCTAATGTCAATTATATGCATATTTCTTTGTACGGTCACTCATTCATTGGGTAAGAGTACTCAGCTGAGATGCAGCCAATAAATGTGCAGTATGAATTGCAGCTCTGCAGAAACAGGATGCAGTTAAATCATCATCGTGGAAACCTTGGAGCATGGTAGGAGTAGGACCCAGGTAAGAGACAAGTCAATGCACATCAATTTGCTCAAACACCGGAGAATGGCACCAGGGTACTCCGAGCATCATAACCACTATAGAGGGCTTTGGATGTCATGAAAGTTGGAGTAACCAGTTAAGTGTGATGGTAAAGAAACATTTTCCTGTGCACATAAGGCTTATGTATTTGTCCCTGAACTGAAGTAGCAGAAGCCTATGCAGGAAGCAACACAAGCAGCTATAGCTCCTCTATGTGGCAGCAGCAAGAGAGGAGGAGGAAACTGCACCAGTATGGCAAGATAGACAGGAGACTGACAGATGGGCTTTTTTTTCAATCTGGGCATCTGGGCATGTCACTAAGTGTTGTGGATGAATCCTAATGGTGGGTCAGTCATCTTTTGTCATTATCATTGCCTGTAGCATAATAACCTGTGAGGTGAGGCAGGTGTCTTTTCAGGTCAGCTACTCTGGACTTGAAGGTCATTTGTCATGCCCCAAACAACGTATGATCATTAGATTAAACATAAAATTCCATCTATACATAGATAGCAATTATATAGATTAAAACAATTTGGCCTTTTTTCACACCTGTTAGTCAATCCATCTGAGGTCCGCCAATAATGTATGCAGGAAATTACTAGAGCATAGACAAGCTCCTTGGTAGCATTTTAAGTTGCAGGATGGCAGGGGAGAGGTCCGGGGAGGAGAAATATGTCTTGGTGTCATCAGTGTACAGGTGGTAATGGAATCCAAATGAGGTAATAAGTTTGTCAAGAGAGGCAGTATAAAGATAAAATAGAAGGAGACTAAGGAGAGGGTAATGGAGAGAGTTGGAATTGAGACATATGGGTAAAGACAAGTCTTTCTAGAAGCTTTGAGGAAAAAGGGATCAGGGATATGGGACGATAGTTAGAGGGGGAGGACGGGTCAAGAGATGTTTTTTTCAGTACAGGTACTACAATGGCATGTTTAAGGTCAGCAGGGACAATGCCTGAAGAGAGAGAGCAGTTGAAGATGTGTGTTAAGGAAGGCACAAGACAGAGAGAGAGAGATCTGATAAGGTGAGATGGTACAGGATCGAACGGGCAAGTGGTGGGGCGAGAGGAAAAGAGAAGCACAGCCACCTCTTGTTTAGTAGCCAGGGAGAGAACGGCAAGATGGGGAAAATTCTTTCCCTAGCTGTTCAATCTTGTCGGTAAAGTAACATGCAAGGCTATCGGCTGTAAGGTTGGTTTGGGGGGTGGCCACAACAGGGCAAAGAAGAGAGTTAAAGGTGTCAAAGAGACACCTGGGATTGCAGGGGCATTAACTCATGAGAGAGGGAAAATATGACTGTTTGGCAAGGGCAAGGGCTGCACTGTATGAACACAATATGAATCTATAAAGTAGGTAGTCTGCCTGGGTGCGAGAATTCCTCCAGGAGCATTCAGCACAATGGGAGCATCTTTGCAGGTAACGTGTTGATTTAGTGTGCCGCTGTTGGGGGTGTGTCCTCCTCGAGGTGCATGTTTGGAGCGGGGCTGCAGCATTCAAGGCAGAGGTGAGGGTAGTGATGGAAGGGATGGATAGCAGTTGTGAATCAATATCAGCTGACCGCTGCTGGAGGTCAATACAATTAAGGTTCCTCCTGAGTTGAGGCGGGTTAGGCTGAGGTTGTTGGGTGAGGGGGTACTTAAGAGCAAACCATAAGAGGCGGTGATCAGAGAGAGGAAATTGAGTGTTGCAGATATTAGATACTGTACATGCATAAGAGAAAATGAGGTTGAGAGGATTAGTCCATTGAGATAAGCCGAGGGAGGAAGTAATTGAAAGTAGTTTAGAGGCTGCTGAGGTAAAAGGTGGGTTAATGGGAATATTGAAGTCCCTGAGAATTAGGGATGGAATATTAGTGGAGAGGAAGTAGGGTAGCCAGGCAGCAAAGTGGTCAAGGAAGAGGAGAGGGGAACCAGGGGGCGATAAATAACGTCAATGTTAGCAAGGAAGCAAATGAATTTCCAATGATGGGAAAGAGAGGGAAGGGTGGGTGGGTAGAGGTTTGAAGGAGCAGTGATGTGAGATGAGAAACTACCACCTTTACATTCAGAGTGTCTTGGGTTGTGGGTAAAGATGCAGGGGTAGCAGTGTCAGAGGGGGAGAACCATGTTTCTGTTAAGGCTAGTAAATCTAGGGAACGAGAGATGAAAAGGTTGTGGACAGCAGTGGATTTTGCAATATTGCAAACAGAGCGTGCATTCCAGAGGGCAGTATTGAAGGAATATGAGATGTGTATGAGATTGTTGTGGTTCTTTGAGTTAGTACGTGGTGGGTTTGCTGAGATAGGACCGGGGTTTGGAGAGACATCACCTGCTGCTAGGAGCAGAAGGAGTGAAAGAAAGTAAATATGATAGAAACATTTAAATATATAAAGGGAATCAACACAGTAAAGGAGGAGACTATATTTAAAAGAAGAAAAACTACCACAACAAGAGGACATAGTCTTAAATTAGAGGGACAAAGGTTTAAAAAATAATATCAGGAAGTATTACTTTACTGAGAGGGTAGTGGATGCATGGAATAGCCTTCCAGCTGAAGTGGTAGAGGTTAACACAGTAAAGGAGTTTAAGCATGCATGGGATAGGCATAAGGCTATCCTAACCATAAGATAAGGCTAGGGACTAAAGAAAGTTTTTAGAAAATTGGGCAGACTAGATGGGCCGAATGGTTCTTATCTGCCGTCACATTCTATGTTTCTATGTTTCTATGTTTCTATGTAAAGGTGGGAGTAGTATTTGAAAGTTTTGTAGGAGTGTATGTATATAGAGGATTTGGGAGAAGTTGGAGGAGATAGGCTGGAAAGGTATATGTAGAATAGAGAGGGGAGGGAAGTAAAATGGAAGTAATGAAGATGGTGTTGCCAGGGACAGGTGAGCAGAATGATAGGGATATTTTAGTAATGAGAGAAGTTAGTGTGAAAGTGAAAAATAGAAGGGAGAACATTATTTAGAGAAAATGTGTTTTGTTATAAAGATATGAAGATTATACATATGCACATATATATAATTATATATATACACACACACTACTCAAAAAAATACACAATATAACTCCAAGTCAATTACACTTCTGTGAAATCAAACTGTCCACTTAGGATGCAACACTCAGTGACAATCAATTTCACATGCTGTTGTGCAAATGGGATAGACAACAGGTGGAAATTATAGGCAATTAGCAAGACACCCCCAATAAAGGAGTGGTTCTGCAGGTGGTGACAACAGACCACTTCTCAGTTTCTATGTTTCCTGGTTGATATTTTGGTCACTTTTGAATGCTGGCGGTGCTTTCACTCTAGTGGTAGCATGAGACGGAGTCTACAACACACACAAGTGGCTCAGGTAGTGCAGCTCATCCAGGATGGCACATCAATGCAAGCTGTGGCAAGAAGGTTTGCTGTGTCTTTCAGTGTAGTGTCCAGAGCATGGAGACGCTACCAGGAGACAGGCCAGTACATCAGGAGACGTGGAGGAGGCCGTAGGAGGGCAACAACCCAGCAGGACCGCTACCTCCGCCTTTCTGCAAGGAGGAACAGGAGTAGCACTGCCAGAGCCCTGCAAAATGACCTCCAGCAGGCCACAAATGTGCATGTGTCTGCTCAAATGGTCAGAAACAGACTCCATGAGGGTGGTATGAGGGCCCGATGCCCACAGGTGGGGGTTGTGCTTACAGCCCAACATCATGCAGAATGTTTAGCATTTGCCAGAGAACACCGAGACTGGCAAATTCACCACTGGCGCACCTGTGCTCTTCACAGATGAAAGCAGGTTCACACTGAGCACATGTGACAGACGAGACAGAGTCTGGAGACGCCGTGGAAAACGTTCTGCTGCCTGCAACATCCTCCAGCATAACCAGTTTGGCAGTGGGTCAGTAATGGTGTGGGGTGGCATTTCTTTGGGGGGCCGCACAGCCCTCCATGTGCTCGCCAGATGAGATCCATATGCTGGTGCGGTTGGCCCTGGGTTCCTCCTAATTTAAGATAATGCTAGACCTCATGTGACTGGAATGTGTCAGCAGTTCCTGCAAGACGAAGGCATTGATGCTATGGACTGGCTTGTCCATTCCCCAGACCTGAATCCAATTGAGCATATCTGGGACATCATGTCACGTTGCACCACAGAGTGTCCAGGAGTTGGCAGATGATTTAGTCCAGGTCTGGGAGGAGATCCCTCAGGAGACCATCCGTCATCAGGAGCATGCACAGGCATTGTAGGGAGGTCATACAGGCACGTGGAGGCCACACACACTACTGAGCCTCATTTTGACTTGTTTTAAGGACATTACATCAAAGTTGGATCAGCCTGTAGTGTGTTTTTCCACTTTAATTTTGAGTGTGACTTCAAATCCAGACCTCCATGGGTTGAAAAATTTGATTTCCATTTTTTCATTTTTGTGTGATTTTTTTGTCAGCACATTCAACTATGTAAAGAACAAATTATTTCAGAAGAATATTTAATTCATTTAGATCTAGGATGTGTTATTTTTGTGTTCCCTTTATTTTTTGAGCAGTGTATATATAGATATATACATATACAAAAATACAGGCAACTCCTGCACTCCAACGAATAAAAAGAAAATAATACCTGGTGCTCTGGTGGCTCAATTATAAGCAAAGAAAAATACCACCAAAAGTTTACTTCTCCATTAATTGTGGAAGAAAAATCAAAATCGACGTTTCAGCTCCTCTAGGGAGCTTTCACCAGGACTATAAAAATTCATAAGACTGAAAATACATTTATATAGGACATGCAATTATAGGGTACTTACATTCAGCTGGTGTTCGCCGGGTTCGCCGTGCCCGCCCGCTCATATCGAAGCTGCTTCCTGGTCAGTAAGTCAGCTGACCAGGTATGCCGAAATCATTGGTCAAATATCGCGTTACCTGGCCAACCAAGGACGCTTATGTCCAATTGAATGAGTCACCTCAATACGGTATAGCATGTAGGACAAGCTTAGCAAATGAACCGCAATTCGAGACGGGACGTCCCCATAGCAACCAGCGTGTATCCCGGAGACTAGAGGGAAACGAACGAGCTAAAAAAAAAATGAATTCAAACACATAACAGATCGAGAATAATCTATATAGGAGCTATAACATTAGCTCTCAGATATTTAATTCCCCTAGTTTAACATCAAATCAGAGTACATTCCGTATGGGAATAAGTAAATATATAAATTGATAATACAAATAGCTCGAAAATATATACATAGTGAAATGGCATAAATAAATATTAATAATAATCAAATAATAAAAAAAGTTAATGATAAAAAAGAGTAGACTATAATCTAATCAATGAGATATCAAAAAAAACTTTGAGTGAAATCATGGTAGCTATTATATAGCAATCTTATACTGCAAAAAAATCAAATCCTGTGATGTGTATAACTATATCTACAATATTAATAAAAAGTGATACAAGATTAAACTTTTAAAATATGTTTAACTTGATATGAGTGTCTTATTATCTCTGAGAATATAAAATGGAGAGAAACAAGTCTCATCAAATCTTAGTAATAAGTGCCGGTATTTTTATTTGCTTATATACATATACATATATACACATATACCTATATTTATGAGTATTTAAACCATGGTTAAGGATGCAGTTTGTTAATAGTGATGTCGCGAACCGTTCGCGAACTTGCCGCGAACGGTTCGCCACATCACTATTTGTTAACAGAGGGATTTCAGGTGAGGAGAGGTTTAGTGACTTGATTGGTGTGTTTTGAAAATCAGCTGATCTGCACTATCAGTTATCTATAAGTATGGTAATGATGATGGGGTGGGGTGGGGTGGTGCGGGGAGTGGAGATTGGGTAGCCTTCCAGAGACGATACCTCTGCTTAGACATTTCTGCAGGGCTTGGTTGTTTGTGAGTACTGGGTGTTGCTGATCAATGCTGTTATTAGAGGCCGAGAATGAAATATAAGGTCGGGATTAGAAAAAAAACAAATAACACCATTATGGTTGGGGAGACATAGAGATCAGGGCCAGCCTTAGTTCTTTAGATGCCTTGTGCGAAAAATCTTCACAACGCCCCTCCCCCCCACCCTCCCGTCATCCTTGTATGATGTAATGTTTGTGTTGTCTGTGTATGTGATAGGTGTGATGACTGTGTGTGATATGTATGCTATGTGTTGGCTGTGTGTGATATCTGTAATGGGTGTATTAACTGTGTGTGTTATGCGTTTATTAGGTGTATGTGATATTTGTGCTGGGTTTATTGGCTGTGTGTGATGGGTATTTTATTCAGATAAAAATATGCATTAAGGCCTGTGTGTGAATGCAGGTGTATATTTTTGCAGAGTTATGTGCACACAGTCCCACAGTCAGATGCACATAGTTATACATATACACTGTCAAATACACCACATGCACATAGTTGCAGGCAGATAGTCACATACACAGGATCAGGCAGAAACACACAGGTAAAGGCAGTAACACACATGCACAGTTACAGGTAGATAAACACACTCACGCACAATTATAGGCAGGCAGCTACACACACACACACACACACACAGGCAGACAGCCACACATACAGTCTTACACACACACAGCCACACATACAGTCTTACACACACATACTTACATGCAGACAGTCACATACACATGCAGCCACATACACACACACACACACAGGCAGACAGCCACGCACATACACAGGCAGACAGCCATACACACAGTAACACAAACAGCCACACACACAGCCACACACACACACACAGAGGCAGACAGTCACACACACACACACACACAGAGGCAGGCAGTCACACACACACAGGCAGACAGTCACACACACACACATAGGCAGGAGACCATACACACACAGAGGCAGGCGGCCATACACACACAGGCAGACAGCCACACAAACACACAGAGGCAGACAGCCACACACAGGCAGACAGTCACACACACAGGAACACACAGGCAATCAGCCCCCCACACACACACACACACAGTCATTCACACACAGGCAGACAGTCACACACACAGACTCTGGCAGGCAGTCATAAACACACACACAGGCAGACAGTCATACACTTACCTCTGTTCATTCTGAGGAGTGGAGGCAGTGCAGGAACTTCCTGCTTTCCCTGCAGCAGTTAACACTTTTAGCTCCGCCCCCACCATCAGTTTAGCTCTGCCTCCCCCGCACGGTAAGCTCCGCCCCCACCGCAAATACTTTTTTAAAATAATAATCCCGGCCAGCCATGTGTGAGCTGTGTGGCCGTATTGTGCCCCCTGCTCCATGGCGCCCTGTGCGGCCGCACAGCTCGCACATCCCTAAGGCCGGCCCTGATGAAGATATTGAGGTAAATAGAGATGAAAAACCAGCAAAGAAAACATTTGGAATAAAAAGATATGAAGGATCAGATAGGTGAAAGTCATAAACAGTGAACATAAATTTACAAGACTATCAGTGAAAAAAGTAACACTAGCTAAACAAACAATTAACAAAAAAAGTCATAAAGAATGAACATAAAATAACAAGGCTATAAATGCACCAATTTAAAAAAAAACAGAAGATCAGGATTGGAAATATAATAGTTAGCAATTAAGTAGCGAGAATATAGGGAGGGAGGTGGAATAGAACACAATTTTAAATTAAGAAATAATGGGAAACAAATTAGTAGTACATGTAATTTTTTAATAGATCTTCCAGAGATGAATCCTCTGTTTAGGCTTTTCTGCAGGGCTTGGTTGCTTGTGAGTACTGGGTGTTGCTAATCAATGCTGTTATTAGGGGCCCAGTCTCTGCTTAAGCTATTCACCAAATGTTGTCTTGGGTCCACCTACTAGTACAGTGAAGTTGTCATTGTTCACGTATGCGCATCCCAGTCCACTCTCCTTGGCTGCCAGGTTGCATCGATGTCATGCAAACCGTTCTCGTTTTATTAAAAATGGCTGGACTTTTTCTGGACAGTCCTCGTACATCATAGCTCTCATGGGACAACAACAGTTCAGCATTTTTACAAACATTGTTGCTATAGGAACATTGACAATACCAGGACAAATGATGGACTAGAACTATTAAAGCAAATGTTATTAAAGGATTCTGTTATGACATACTTGATTTGGAAATACCATTGATATCCTTAGATTACACATCTACCTTTAAATACATATTCTTTCTTCTCTTGCTTCCTCCAACACCACTACTGACTGAAATAACTCTCTTAGGCATTGTCTTCTGACCTAACTGGTTACTCCCTTATCTTGTTTCACTATAGGGAACCATGACCAACAGCACTATTTATAAGCACAAATGCTTAATGGATGTAAAAGACTCCATGTCAAGGCCCTTCCAATCTCAATCATTTGTACACTCACCCACATACAAACTGACTTTTACACTTAAGAAAAAACTCTAAGCACCAAAAGAACTTTAGCTTAATAAACTGCTTTTGGTGTATATATTGCCTGCCATTGAGGAGCTAAACCACTTTATTTATGCAGGGCTAGCCACACCTCCCCTGGCTGTGATTCACATAGTCTACTAGACTAAAAATTGTTTCATGCGAAAAAAATTGGTTCATGCAATGATCATTTCAAACAATCCACAGGGTCACAAAAATGTTCCTATTACTGTGCTGCAAAATATTTACCTAATATAAAGGACACAGATGCACATTTTAGTGCCATTTGGATCACAGGACAAATGAAAAGAGCACACATATATGCTCTTTGTTTAATTCAGTTTGACGTACTTATCTTTCTTGTAACTAAAATTGAAGACCTTGGCAAAGGTCATTAAAGAAACACTAAAAAAGTTAACATGATTCACTGTTTTATTTTTTTAATACACTTGTTTCTATGGATAAGATTTATTATTTACTTATTTACTGTTTACATATATACATTCAATTAACAAATGTGTCTGTTTTCAATTATGAAAGTTTACTATAAGTATTATTATGTTATTAGGTTATTATTTATATATCGCAAACAAATTCCGCAGCGCTTTACAGCGGGTGGATGAACAAACATGTAGTTGTAACCAGACAAGATGGACACACAGGAACAGAGGGGTTGAGGGCCCGGCTCAAAGTACATATTTTGAAAGATGTAAAATACCTTGATAAAGATTTTTCAGGTATTCAGAAGCTATTGTATTTTGAGACCATTTTTTTGCTTGTGCCCCTACAGATATTTATATAAAATATTTTTTTTAATTAAATTGATTGACAATTAATTATTACCATCAGGTGTTATATCCAATAGCGTTGGCTTTGACATTTGAAATGTTTATTTTATGCCAAGCTTGCAAATATAGTCCAAAAGAAAAACTGTTTGTTTTGTGTGGTTTTGTTAGTGTGAGGTTTAACTACATCCAAACTCACAAACACAAACATTAACAATTTTGTATACTTGTATACACACTTTCAGAAGTTTTTTTGATAGATGTGATAATATGTATCTGGTAATTATCCACTTTTCACACATTTGCAAGTTGTTTTTTCCAGGCAGCAAGCCAGAAATCGATTCAGTGTTTCCAGACACCTTTTTGCCATGTAAAAATGAACTAATGAGAAATATATTCGCTTTAACACTTTAACCAGGCTGATTTTAACCTGCATTATTTTGGCTTTACATGCTTTGTATGGATAATGTATTAAAAAAAAAAAAGCAAACAAAATTAATCCAAACTAATAATATTAAACAAAAATATTTACTTTTAAAGTTATTTTTGGGCAAATACCCACACATTATATGATCAACTGTGAGCTTTGTCAATGAATGCCTGAGTGGGGTATCACAGGTGCCTGCTCTAACTGTTAAAAGACACCATAAGGCCATGCAAATTGAGTTCAGAGATTGTGTTAAGTCTAAGAGAGCGGTTTGTGTGGCCCCCGCACATCCGACTTAACACAGTGATCTCAGACTCTGGAAGCCAAACTCTGGGAGGCACAGACAAACACACTGCTAAACAGACATACATACTCTAAACAAAATTGAACATGCAAAAATACAAGTAATTCATTAGGCCAAAAGCTGTAAAATACATAGAAGTTGTTTTGTTGTCTAGAGTGGACTTTGAATCTAAAACAATCTTTGGTACTAAGCATTACTTGAAGTACTGGTGGAAAACTCTCCCAGTAATGCAGATTGGGTATGTAGTGTTTTAGCACCATTAACATCGTGACAATACTAGCATTTTTTGCTTCCATTGTTTTCTCCATTTTATAATGTCTTCCACCAAGCTGAAGACACAACAAATTTCACTTTGCGAACCCCCTCTTAGCTCAACATTGGCCGTATAGGACATGATCTTGAGGCTCTATTTCTTCCATACAGCATTTAGAGCAGCTGGACAAACCATTTCATATAAAACTAGGAAAATCTTTGAAATCACATTCAGTCTTTAAACAAATAAGAACACTTAATTCCAATACTTCCTATGCCAAGTCATGGCCACTTGATTAATCCTCTTTCACCCTCTTGATCTGCTCATTTACAAGAAACGTGAAATAAAGTATTTCTTAAATACCTAATATATTATAATCCACATGCATTAAATTCTACCACCCGTGTATTGAGTAGGTGTTTATAAAAAAAAAATGCTAATTGTTTTTCCACCATGATCACAGTTGCACATACCTAGTTAACATTACTACTTTCTTGTACATTCCCTTTAATTAGATGGTGCCAAAATGGTCAGCACATTGTTCTACACACAAAAATAATGCAAAATATTTAGATGAGTCAATATTGCACATATATATAGCATATTAAAAAATTACTAGCAATAGGGGACTCCTATTCGAAACATGTGAGATTTACCCGAATATTGGTGATCAGCAAATCTGCAAAAATCATAATTCTGAAGTGCAATATGACTATAGCACGATGGAAATTAAACAGCCTATGGACAAGCCATTTCATTTTTTTTTTTTTTTTTTTAAAAGCCTGTGGGGTCACTTTGACCTCCACATTAGTACAAGGGGTATTTTATACCTCACACATGCCCCGCTCACCCTGCTCTAAGATTGATAACCAGGGTAAGCTTAGTGTCTCCAAGCCCTCACCCATGGGCTGTGACATCTAATGGTAAATATACCATTTTTTACAAGTATTATATTAATAGCCTCACACTATTATTAGGATGAGGGAGGTAGGCAGAATTTTTTTTTTAGGGCTGGCCATTATTTTTTGTGAGTTGACAGTGTTATGTAAGTGGTGGGGGATGGGAGAGCTCTAGATCCGCCTGGTTATCAATACTAGAGCCTCCACCCAATGCCCATTGTAGTGGACAATATATAATTTCCAGTTTATTAATAAGAGATGCCAAAGTCAAGGGTGGGGGCTGGGGAAATAATGGGGGCCCTCCCCCATCAATTGTTTTAAAAAGAGACCCACTGTGGGGTATTAAGGAACACTGTGTCCCTCCATTTCTTTTTCTTTTTTTGATTGATTGATTGATAGCCCTGCCAAGGGGGAATAGGGGTGGGCAGTGATCGGTCCACCATATTTCTTTAAATTTACACCCCCACTCAATGACCATGGATGGGGGCACAGGGGGTGTACCTTACTATTTAGCAATAGCAGACATGCCCCCTGCTAACCACATGTTGAGTGGGGACATGATGGAGATTTACATCCTCCCATGTACTATTGTGGAGTCTATATTGACCCACACAAGCTTTTATTTATTTTTTATTTTTATTTTTTTAAATAATAGGTTAAGTCATTAAAAATGATCTATTTATTCCTACCAATTACATTTTTATCCCTCACTTCTGGGCGATGAGTGAGAGGTTAAAAATAAAATTGGTTTGCTGAACTTCATTTGAAATGCAAATTAAATGCCAGCAAATCGACTAGCCCAAACAATTTTTTAATTTGGAAAAAACTTTTAGGTTTGAGACAAGTTTTTTTGTCTAAAAAACTTCACAAGTCTGCTAACACATAAGTCACAGGTATTAGACTGGAATCCGTATCTAGTCAATTGTCCTTTTACAAATTCAACTCTTTGTTGTACCAAGTAGATTCAGGTTATGAGCCATCTCAGTTAACTACTGATTTTTATTTCATGACCTTGACTTGTATTTTGCATTTCTCAGCCTGTAATGACTTCTAGTCTTTGTTGTATTAATATTACCTTCCTGACCTCATCTTGTACCTGACTATCTACATTCCACCCATTACTTTTGTAATGGCACCCCCAGGCATAAAAGGGTTAAATCGCCGTTTAGTAGATATTCCCTTCCAGAGACACAGGCACAGCTACTGCAGAACACCAAATTCCCCAACTGAATACAAGGGAATGCTCCAAACTCCCGAACTGCATACAAGGGAATGCTCCAAACTCCCGATCTGCATACAAGGGAATGCTTCAAACTCCCGAACTGCATACAAAGTAGCACTCCAAACTCCCGAACTGGAACCTCACGAATAGCTGCTAGCAGACGAACAGGAAAAGCACCCAAGCGGCTTACACTCCTGGCAATCAGTCTCTAACAGCATACAGTAAATCCCCCCAAAGACGAGACAGAGCTCCGTGTTGAGGGTCAAGCAGTGGTCAGACAGAGCTGTGGGTTTATTGTTCTTATATACACATTCTTACACATTAGTACCACCCACAGGGTTTTGGAAAACAACCAATAAACACATACTCAGACACTCCCACACAAAATCCTCCCCTCTGCCTGTGATACAATTACCTTACACAATGGGTAATGTAATTGTCACAGGCAGAGAAATACAGTTTTCCCACATTATTCATTTTAAAAGTATGCATCACATTCACATAAAACTTACATTTTCAGAATCAGCATACTCCAAATACAAACATACGTCAAAATCATACAAATTGGTCCAGTGGTTCAAAAGATAGATCGTAGTGCTTTGTGACCAAATGAAGCATGGCTTTTCTGCCCAAAACCAGTTCCACAGAGTCTTCTATCCTGGAGATAATTGGGAAGTAATCCAATTATCTCCAAGGACAGAGGCAAAACTCCATTAAGCACATGGCAGTAAAAAGACAGTAAAATACAATAAAATACAGAAGGTTACATTTATTACATAAAATACAGACATGCAACATATCCCCAGATAGCTTAGGTCTGAGCGCACATTATTACTGAATGGCACCCAGACTACACACATACAGTTCAATTGCCATGGAGCCAAAGTCTTTTATTACACGAATAGGCTCCATGGCAAAGCTATCTGGGTTAAATTAGTTAATTCAGTAAATCCAAGAATCTACCGAACACCAGGGCAGAAATACATGCATAGACCTTTCTGCATAGGAAAATAAAGTATTTAAATGCCGGTCCATAGTCAAAAGGCAGCAGGCAGGCAACCAGGCTCCTCCAATGCACAGTGGCGAGATTGGTCTCATCACAACTTTGTTATCCAGCCTCTCATTAATATCCTGTGTTTTTTTGGTCTGCCTACTCTGGTGGGGATGTGGTGTTCTCTCTAGAGTGCAGAAGTTTCACATACTCAATTTCTGTGAAAAAATAGCATATGAATAAAACAATTTGCTGTGTTATTTCATAGTCACTATTCTTGAAGAGTCTTTTTACGAGGTTTCCTTAAAAATATTCTGACCAATCCCGTTCTCTATCTTTATTTGGGATGTAAAAGTAATTTTATGCTTCCCACAATCTGGATCATATGCTCTGTAATCCAAGATTTTTTTTAATCGTTATTTAGTAATTTATTGGGGTATCCATCACAAAGACTAATATAAAACTGCCTCCATTAAATAAACACTTTGTCCAAACTGGTCTCAAAGCTATAACACACATAGGACACAAAACTTCCACTTAGATCCCCATACTTGTCTTGTTCCAACTACTTGTTGTCACTTTATAAATAATAATAGTAATAGATATTAGTTACACTTTAACCTTTAAAGCACCAAGGCTATTTTGAGATTTGATGCTTTTATGACCAAAGCCTTTTTGGTACTTTTGCCATGTGTTTATTCTACCACAATTTGACCCTTTCTGGTTGAGTGTACCCTAACATACTATCAGTTTTAATACCCTATAAGTAGGCATAACACAATATTAAATAGGAAACAAATTATTGAAACATGTTTTTTCAGTTTTACTTTTAATATTTTCTACACATCAAATGCAAATAAAGAAAACTAAGTCAAAATAGATTCACTAATTATTCCTGATTGTTAAAATGCCTAATATCTCTTGGATTTTAATTCATTTCTAGAAGTTATAAAACAAATATTTCAAGGAGTGAATTACGTTTTTAAAACTATCACTTCGCAAAATTTGGCAAATATAACTTTATAGTTGTCACAAAATACAAAACTGCTACACGAAAGTACATATTTGTAGAAAGAAGAGCCCCTGGCATTTTGACACTTTTCATTTAAATATTTTGTCACAAACCAGGTCAAAATATTTAATCCTTTATGGGGTTTTATTTCAGAAAAAATCTTGGAAAAATACACCATTGCATTCAAATACCAATATTTCATAAAGACAACATCTTTCTCACTACTGTAAACACTGCATATTTTTTTATTGCTACTCTTTTCTATTAAAATGATACCCCAAATGTATGCCTTCTCCCTGAATTATATACGTAACCTAACCCATACTCCAACCCTTAATTCTACCCATACTCCTACCCATAATCCAACTGCTAATCCTGCCCATAATCCAACCGCTAATCCTGCCCATAATCAAACCCCTAATACTATCTATAATCCAAACCATAAAGTGCCTTAGGGGTCTGATTGGCAACGTGAGTGTGAATGTTGTGTGTGTATGCCCTTGCTATACGATTTTCCTTTTCTAAGTTTTTGCATCATGTGTAATGCTTTATCATTATGCATGAAAATGAGGGTCATCTTCAGCCAAGAATGCGCCTTTAATCATTATCTCCAATTCAATGGCTAACTTTGACTCCAAAGCCTAACTCTAACTGCATACTAAAATGAAGCCTAAGTTTCTTAAATGTATTTAATCTTGGCCACGCCAAAATGATGATGAAAAACAGGGAAGTCCATCTGTGGCTCATGGTGCATAGTGGTCTACAAGCAAATAAATCACAATGCCCTCTCTAAATGGAAACTGTACCTAAATAATATTGAATATATTTAAACATTATGGTGGGGATTAATGAAGGTAAAACCAATTAAATGTACCAAGGCAAAACCAGGTAATGTTCTGGGGTCTAGTGCTAGATAAGGAAAAATCACAATGGAAACCAAAAGAGTGTCTTTCAACATTTAGTACTTTGTACTTCCTGTTTTAATAAACATCTCCCAGCATGTGTTATTTTGGATGCCAAGTGGCAAATCTTGAAAGCCATTCTATTGGGTTTCCATAGTGATTGGACCTTATTTAGTACTTTTCCTCAGAATCATGTTTTTTTTGCCATGGTAAATATTCCCATATGTCTACTCATTCAATACAATTACTTTATTGTTTTAATTTAAAAATTGTAATATAATCAAAAGTCTATGACATAACTATTCTTGGTGTAATGTTCTTTGGGGACCAGTGTCAATTGTGGGATTAACATTAGATTCCATAGCAACAACTTTCCTATTCAGTCATGATGATTCAATGTCTGCATTTCAAGTTTCTATACACAAGGACAACGATAACTGTGTAACCATTGTGTGAATAATACAAAGTAATAAGAACATGGGAATATTATGTCAGATCTAATTTGAATACGCATTTTAGTATTTGTGCAATTAGCTTGAATAGTCAATGGCAAACACCATCACTCGATGTACTATGACTGCTTATAAAGACAAGGAGGGAGATTGTTCAAGGCAAGACAAGTGCTATTCCTTGGCAAAGTGCAAAATAAGGAGCAATCACCATGGAAACCAATAGAATGTCTCCAAGCGTTTAGCTGTTGTATCATAGTAGAGGTCTTACCGTGGCACAGCAGCGGAACTACAGATGGTGTAGTCGGTGTGGCCATACCAGAGCATGCAGCAGGGGTTGGCCCATGCACTTAAGTCATGGGCATGTGTAATCAAGGGCCTGGTTGGATGCTGCAGTCCTTTAACAGTGTGGCAAGGCCTCTATTACTTCACCAATTCAGTTGAAGTGCTGGGAGGAAGTGAGTACAGGTCACTTGCTCACAGCTTTCAGAGAGACACACATGGAGAGAGAATGCAGAGGAAGCACATGGAGGAGGAGGGGAGAGCGGACTTAGAGCAAGCCACAAACTCCCATCAGCCTCAGAGAGCACCTGCTGCAGCACCACTGGATCCCAGGGAAGCCACCCTTGTGCACCCAAAAGATAAGGAAACAGGATGGTGGCTCAAACGTAAATTATGACTTGTATTTGTCTGTGTAAGTGCATGTATTGGTATATGTGCATATATCCCAGCTTTTAAATGTTAACACTACATACAAATACACACCTGTGTTCAAACATCAATACTACACACAATTACACCCATACATTCAAACAACACTACAAACAAATTCACACCTGCATTCAAACACCAACACTACATACAATCAGTCTTCTGTATTGAAATACCAACACTACACACAAACACATACCTGCAATTAAACATTAATAATAAATACACACACACCCCTATATAAAATGCCAACAATATATAAACACATCCCTGCATTCAAATACCAACACTACACACAAATGTGCAACTGCATTGATATTACAATAATACATACAAATACTCCCCTGCACAATAGAAACAATACAAAGTAAAGTGTGCACAGTGCATATGATAAAAGTGAAGCATAACCTCCACAGTAATAGATATTTGTGAATGGTGTTGATCACCTCTGTATTTATAATATGTTGTTCTAAATGCTGCACTATGAAACTGTTTAATATCTGTATCAGCTTTCCCAGAGTTATGTAAGGAGAGTATTTTACTCTAAATATTTTTTAGTGCTGTTGCTATTTTTCATTTATTATGTTAACTTCAATTTCTATTGCTTAGACTGTGTTTTGGTTGATTGTGAGGTCCTTTTGTTTGGAGCTGCATGTGAACTTTAATATCAATTATAAGCACCTTCATTCAATCCAAATCAAATATTAAAATCAACTACGCCATTGCTTTCAAATGGAATGAGTGCATACAAACATAAAACTGCAATCAAAATCCAACACTAGATACAAATACACCTCTACATTCACACACACCTACTCCATATGAAACAGCCTACTTATTGATATAAAATATACATTTTGTAGGTTACTACGAGCTGCTTATTGATATATAATATACATTTTGTAGATTACTAAGACCTGCTTATTGATATATAATATACATTTTGTAGGTTACTACGGACTTCTTATTGATATAAAATATACATTTTGTAGGTTACTACGACCTGCTTATTGATATATAATATATATTTTGTAGGTTACCGTTCAGAAACAACAAATATAAAAAATACCCACACATACAGAATTTTTTTTTTAAATTCATAACAGAAAAAACAACAACAGGGATTTAAAATTCTAGGGATTATAAAGCAGTTCTTGTGTCTCAGCTCTTCTGTCTGCAGCTTCAAAATAAATACATCAGAAGGGGAAGGCAATGTTCAAATACACAGATGATCTGGCTGACAATGTAAAGCAAGTTGTAATTCACAAATATCCTGTTCATTAAAATTTAAAACAAAAAGTACTAGGAAAGCTTCTCATTGTATTAATCTACAAGAACAATAATATAAATTAGCTCACCATTGGTATTTTGTTCCCACACATTTGGCTAAAATTGATGGGCAAATTACAGACTTATGTTGGCGTTGTCATATTAAGAAGGGCACACACCATATTTGGTGGGAGTGTGGATTATTGGCATATCTTAAACTTAAAATAACAGATTTTCTAATTCATATCGAATCAGACATATAAGCTAACTCCATGGATATTTCTCTTGCATATTGACCTTTCCATTTCTGATAAATCCTCTCAATATCTGTGTATTAATATTCTACTTGCCTTTTAGCAATACATAGCAAGATATTGGAAGAGACGTGAGAGCCCCTCCTGAATGAGGTATAGGCCAAAATGTTATATAAAGCCTCTGCAGAGAGTTTTTTTGAAGTAAGGATGCTCTGATGAAATCAAAATATAATAAGATTTGTGTGCCATTCAATACATGCACTGTGAATGTCGGTGAATATATTTCTTTAGACTGAACATTTACCTTACGAGTCTTCTGTAAATGTGGAGGCCATTTTCACAAGTGAGGAGTTACTTAACGGGCCTTAGCAAACTGCTTAGATATGCTGTGAGGTGCGTTGTCTTGTCTGTTTTTTGTTTCTGATTTTTATGGGTTTATTGTTCTTTTTGGAGCAATGATCCCACGTTTATGCTTATCTATATAATATATATATTATCACCATTTGTGACTTTGTCTATATGTATATTGCTTAAAAATGTTAATAAATAATTAAATCTGAAAAAAAGAAGAAAAAAAATTTAAAATTAATCTGCTGGTGTTTGGGAATACAGATGACCAAAATGACTGCAGAACATAAAACATATACAAGTGACAATTGCATAAGAACAGCTAAAACGATGTATCCATGTTTTAAAATTCACATGCAGAAAGATAAGTCCTGTGCTCACTCCCATCACTGGGCGGCAGCAAAGACTACAGTACACATCAGCCCCAGTATATAGTAAAAACCAAAGAAAAACAAGTTACCTGTGCTCTATCCTTAATCCCTATGTATTTTTAAACAAATGGAGGTTTTTTAGTTACCTTCAATGGCCATGAGAGGATAAGCCCACCTGCCAAAGTCAAGGCAAACCTCCCCAGGTGGGTCCTAACTCTAACCATCCTTACTCTAAGTCTTGACGTTGGCAGGTGGGCTTATCCTCTCATGGCCATTGGAGGTAACTAAAAAACCTCCATTTGTTTAAAAAAAAATACATAAGGATTAAGGAAAGAGCGCAGGTAACATGTTTTAAAATACAATGCAGGCTGATATGTGCAAAGTTACTTCCTACATCTTCTGCAGTACTTGCCCAATTAGCTAGTTGAGCACCAGAATGTGTAAAAGGTATGTTCATTTTTTCATAATTTAACTTTGCGGGGGCGCCTGAGTTTTGTCCTTCCTAGGTCAGCACAAAACCAGGATACACCACTGGCTGTATGGTGGTGCACATTTCATTGAGCTCAATTCATAATGAGTTCCTTTTTGTTGAGTAAACAAATATTCTTGGTTCCTACTTGTCGGCTGATACAGGACATTGCTGCCCGATTGTCTATTCTCAACCGTATCTATCCTGAGACAATTTGATGTTGAAAGTGTAGAAGGCACATTATTACTGCCCTGAGTATATTGGAAGGGATATGAAGGGATATGAGTGGAGCAAACTTCCCACTGGCAAAGGGCACAAGAGTCTTTGTCTTGGCCTCCCAAAATAGCTGGCATCTGCCTTAACCATCTGCCAAGGTTCCCAGTTCCTGTGGCTGCAAAACAAGCCCCAATCATCACCCCTCCACCACTGTGCTTGATAGTTGGTATGAGGGTTTTTGCTGATATTCTGTGTTTGGATTTAACCAAGCGTGGCTGTGTGCAGTATGACTATGGGTCAAGTCCAGGAGATAAAAGTGTGGGCTCTCCCCCAAGATCCACCCCCCCCGCGCAAAAAAAAATATATACGCTCGTATGTATATATATTTCTGAGAAAATACAGTGCAACATTTATTGTAAAGTGCCAGTTTACACAGACATCTCCAAAATTCACATGCAATAAACGAATAAATATAGAACAGTTGTAACCACAAAATAAGTCTACTATGCAATAAACAAATAGTCAATGCTTTCCTACACGGAAGGCCAACTGCATGCACGGCACTTGGTGCACATGCGCAAAGGTCTCCCCCCCCCATAATCTGGTGTAGGTGGAGACCGATGAAGCACTGAAGGACATCTGGCGCTGGTCTTAGGTGAAAGAAAAGTCCCTCTAGTGGCTGTCTGATAGACAGCAACTTGAGGAGGACTTAACCCTGCAAGGTAATTATTGCAGTTTATAAAAACTGCAATAATTACATTTGCAGGGTTATGGGTGATTGGAGTTGGCACCCAGACCACTCCAATGGGCAGAAGTTGTCTGGGTGCCTGGAGTGTCATTTTAATAAACATGTTTCAACTTTAAAAAAACAAAAAAACTTACCTAGATAAAAGCATCAAAAGTACACCATTCAACTTTGTGAAACTTAGTTGCTTTGAAGAAAATAGTCATTCAAAAGGCTGACAGCCCACATGTTGGACACGTGTGATGACCCAATATTAGTATTAATCAGATTGAAAGTATGCAGAGAGATGACAAACCACTGGAGCATGTCCAACCTGTGTGTGACAACTCCTATCTCCCTCAACCTCTGCAGTGTGGCAGGACAAGCTGGATCCACACTCACCAGGTATTTGCCATCAGGGGAAACCTGCAAAGCTGGCTGAAGGGGTTGAACACCTCGGAACAATCCATCCAGAGAAAGGGGACAGGGCGATACGTGACCCACAATTCAACGGTGTTACAGAGTGGCAAGCACTAGAGACAACAGAGCCACCGGCTTATCCATAACCCACCAGGGTTTGGTTTCCTAAACACCTATGAGCTCAAACAGAAGAGATGTTGTGCTCCCCAGCAGTATACTGTATTCACTTAAAGGGCAGGTCCTGCAGGACTACTAATGGGAACGGTGTTCCTGCTGTGAAAAACAAGTGCAGGAACACCATTCTATGCGTTCCTGCAGGACTCGAGGGCTAAACATCTCAACTTTAATCTCGACTGTCCAAAGCACATTATTCCAGAAGTATTGTGGTTTGTTCACGTGCAACTTTGCAAACCAAAGCTGTGCTGCCATGTTCTTTTTAGAGAGAAAAGGCTCCTAGCAACCCTTCCAAACAAACCATACTTGTTCAGTCTTTTTCTAATCGTCTTAGCATGAATGCTAACATTTAATATGCTAACTGAGGCCTGTAGAGTCTGAGATGTAACTCTTGGATTTTTTGCAATTTCTCTGAGAATTGCACCGTCTGACCTTGGAGTGAATTTTGCTTCTGCGTCTTTTTGTTAAATAAATCATGACATAGTGTACTATGTTAGGTGTTGTCCATCTGAGGTTGTATTTACCTCATTTTAAGGCTTGCTAAGGAACTGATGATTGTTATTATGACCTGATATGTAAAACCATAGAATTCAAAGAGGGTGTACTTTCTTTTTACCATGACTATATACATATATATTTTTTTTTAAATATTTGTTAAGTTTTATAAGTGTATTAACACACATGCACTGTCATTTCTTCCCTAGTAACTACGCTTATGTATGATATATAAATCAGTTATTATTAACATTTTAGGTAATTTAGTGGAGGTTAATAATTGTAATTGAGAGAATTTTAATCATTATCAAATTTAAAATTCATTTTTTACAGGCCTTTCTTTCCCTAGATAAAGATGCTAGCCAATTCCCAAAAATGTTTAGCATTTGTCAGAAAGCTCTATGCTGGTAAATTATCTGGGGTTTCATATACTCCACGACAGTTCTCTTTATCAAAATTAAAGAAACCATGTATTGGAGTACACCTAGAGATGCCTCTCTGTATTTTATTAATTATGGTCACTGACTTTGCAAAAACTGTGCCAAAACTGTGCCGATTGATGGCATTACTTTTTGGTTTGATAACAATTGATGTCTTTAAATTTTAAAGTGTGTGTGTGTGTGTGTGTGTGTGTTCACATAATATTGGAGTAATGTGGAGTAATGCAACAACATATGAGAGACTAAACACTTGTGGCGAAGTGAGACAATGTGACAAAGTATAAACAATACGTTTAGTAAATAACACTGCAAAGTATTAACTATCTCTGATATATTATATACTTACTGTATATATTTTATATTTAAATTGTAACTGCCAATTTCAGATAGGAAAACACAATCTCAAAATGAGTATAAGAGAAAAAAAAAAGTAAATAGCTGTGTTTTCTGTGTCATTTGTTACAATTAACAATACTTTTATAAATATTGAAATGAATTGAAAAAAGTTGTCAGCAGGAAATGTTTTAAAAAGAATGAGAGAGGAAGAGGAAAACCGGAACAGAGTGGGGGCAGAAGGTAGGAGAGATGCATTTATACTCCGAGAAATGTAACATATACAAAATGTTATTTCAAACGAATGAAGGTACAGTTGAAAACTATACTCTAGCTCTGATTATGGAATTCTTAACAAAATTTAGTTGGCTGTGTGCTATTGATGTTGGCACATTTAGTTTCCTGTAATAATTTCAAACAGATGGCTTGATGTATTTGCTTTGCAGACCACACAATTAACATTAGAAAAGAATTTCCAAAATGTGTAACGTTCAAGTGAATCACTGGTCAGCATATTTGCAAACCTAGTTTTTTGGAGCCTGTACATATTTTGTTTTTCTACTTAAGACATTGTAAAACAGTAAAGCAAATAATTATTCTACCAAGTTAGCATTCACAAAATAGACATTGAAAACATCATTGGGAAAATAATAGGTATGCAGTGTCATTTATTATTATTCGGAGTGCTAAAGAAATGTTTGACTGTGAAATATAATTTAAAAACAATTACACTGCAAAATAAATTATTGCAAGTTCAATGCAAACACCAGTACATGGATTCTAATATAAAGCCATACCTTAATGTGTTGCGGAATGTTGACAAAGGTTTGGAAAAACACATACCCAAAGAATCTTCACAAAAATATTTGGATTTTTCCCATCTTGGCCATAATATATATTATGCTGGTACAAGACGCCATTTCTTCTTCTTAGAATCTTTCCTACTGTTCCACCCTCCTGCTGGAGATGTCAGGCCGATAGGGTTACGATGATGTACATTTGGTGGCATTGCCCGAAAATTGTCTCTGTTTGGGAGATGGTGAAGGAAGCACAGATTGATATTCTAGGGGACTCTGTTGAGTGGTCAGCTGAGCTCGCTCTGCTACATATTTCATCAAAACCTATTTCAGTGTTCAAGAAATCCATTATACGCCACTTGCTTAATGCTGCTAAGGCCCTGGTCCCCACTTTTTAGAAAAAGACCAAGGTGCCCACGTAGGAAGCTTGCTTGCGAAGGGTTGAGGATATACAGACAGTTGAGGCACTCCATGCTTCTCTACTTGGGATGGGTTCAGAACACGCTGAGGCTTTGCAACCATGGTTTGTGTATATGGTGACATAACTTATGATGCTTGAATGGAGTACAAGATGCAGGGGGTATGCGGAGGGAACAGGCCTTTCGGGCAAGGGAACTCTCTTTGCTTATTCTTTATCTGTCCTTTTATCTATTATACTTATCTCCACTGTCCTCTATAGCAGGCTTTACTTATACGATATGTGGCTCCAAGTGCAAGGACAGAGTTATAAATATAGTGTGGGATCCCTCCTAGCAACCCGGGAAGGTATATATAGGGGTGACTGTTGGAGAATGCTCCCCCTTTCACAATACTATATGTCATTGCACTGTGGTTTCGGAAGTCCCTTAACTTACAATGCAAATTTGAGATTGGTTATTGTACTTTGCACATTGCATTTGTGTGCCTTATTTACCCATGTGATTCTGATGAGGCCTGTGTGCTCTCATCTGTATTACTATATTTCTGATAATTATTCCATAATAAAAACAGATTTGCAAATATATATATATGAAACATTGACGTTGTGGCAGGCTTGCCAATGTATGATCATATAATGTAACTAAACCCCCATTATTTTTGCCTAGATTAGGTATTTAAAAAAAAAAAAAAAAAACTAATAAAATCTGTCAACATTGAAGTTGCTGTTTAGTGAATAAGTGAATGTGCTGGATCTTGTGTATTGTGTATTTTACATATGTGTGTGTGTGTGTATATATATATATATATCTATATAAATATATATAGATATATATATATATATATATATATATATAATTTTTCAAATTATTTTATTATTGCCATTTATATAGTGCCAACATATTCCGTAGTGCTTTACAATATTATGAGAGGGGGGATTTAACTATAAATAGAACAATTACAAGAAAACTTACAGGAACGATAGGTTGAAGAGGACCCTGCTCAAATGAGCTTCCAGTCTATAGGAGGTGGGGTATAAAACACATTAGGACATCAATCAAATAAGGTGGGAGTGAAGCAGAGCTGGAGGAGAGAGTACAGTGCTGCCCTTTAGGAGAGCGCAAGAGACAGGTATGTGAGGTAGAGGTTACTCTGGGATGCCATAAGCTTTCCTAAAGAGATGGATTTTAAGGCACTTCTTAAATGATTGAAGAGTAGGGGAGAGTCTGATGGCGGTAGGCAGGCTATTACACAGGAAGAGAGCCACCCTCGAGAAGTCCTGCAAGCGTGAGTTGGCCATACGGGTGCGAGCATCGGACAGGAGAAGGTCATGGCCAGAGCGGAGAGACCGAAAAGGGGCATACATATGGATCTGAGAAGAGATATAAGAGGGGCTAGAATTGCATTTTGAATTGACTCCTATATGATACAGGAAGCCAATGCAAGGACTGACAGAGGGGTGAGGTGTAAGAAGACCGACTAGAGAGGTAAAATCAGTCTGGCAGCAGCATTCATTACAGACTGTAGCAGGGCAATACGGGTTATGGGAAGTCCAATTAGGAGAGGGTTGCGTAAGAAAGGGGCAGATGTGGGCTATGTTTTTAAGATGGAATCTACAGGATTTGGAAACATACTGGATGTGAGGCTCAAAGGTGAGGCCAGAATCAAGTATGACGCCAAGACAGCACGCTTGCAAGGATGGACTTATGTGGATATCACTAACTTGAAAAGAAGAGGAAAGGAGGAGGAGGAGGAGGAAAGAAAAGGAGCTCAGTTTTAGAGAGATTTAGTTTCAGAAAGCGGAAGGACATCCAGTCAGAGATGGAAGAAAGGCAAGCAGTGACACATTGCAGGACGGCAGGGGACAGGTCCGTGGAGGAGAGATATATCTGAGTGTCATCAGCATACAGGTGGTAATGGAATCCAAATGAGGTAATAAGTTTGCCAAGAGAGACAGTATAAAGAGAAAATAGAAGGGGACTAAGGACAGAGACTTGGGGTCTCCAACCTAGACAGGACAAGGGGAGGAGGTATCATTAGAAAAAGGGACACTGAATGAGCATTGGGGGAGATAAGAGGAAAGCCACGAGAGGACTTCCTCTTTGTGTGTCAGAAATGGGGGACACCGCATATCGGTCACAGAGACCGAGTGATTGAAGAGTTTGAAAAAGGAGAGCATGATCAACGTTGTCATAGGCAGCAGAGAGGTCAAGAAGAATTAGTATGGAGTAGTGGCCTTTGGATTTAGCTGCGATTAGGTCATTAGTAACTTTGAAAAAAAAGGGGGAGATGTGGGCTATGTTTTTAAGATGGAATCTACAGGATTTGGAAACATACTGGATGTGAGGCTCAAAGGTGAGGCCAGAATCAAGTATGACGCCAAGACAGCACGCTTGCAAGGATGGACTTATGTGGATATCACTAACTTGAAAAGAAGAGGAAAGGAGGAGGAGGAGGAGGAAAGAAAAGGAGCTCAGTTTTAGAGAGATTTAGTTTCAGAAAGCGGAAGGACATCCAGTCAGAGATGGAAGAAAGGCAAGCAGTGACACATTGCAGGACGGCAGGGGACAGGTCCGTGGAGGAGAGATATATCTGAGTGTCATCAGCATACAGGTGGTAATGGAATCCAAATGAGGTAATAAGTTTGCCAAGAGAGACAGTATAAAGAGAAAATAGAAGGGGACTAAGGACAGAGACTTGGGGTCTCCAACCTAGACAGGACAAGGGGAGGAGGTATCATTAGAAAAAGGGACACTGAATGAGCATTGGGGGAGATAAGAGGAAAGCCACGAGAGGACTTCCTCTTTGTGTGTCAGAAATGGGGGACACCGCATATCGGTCACAGAGACCGAGTGATTGAAGAGTTTGAAAAAGGAGAGCATGATCAACGTTGTCATAGGCAGCAGAGAGGTCAAGAAGAATTAGTATGGAGTAGTGGCCTTTGGATTTAGCTGCGATTAGGTCATTAGTAACTTTGAAAAAAAAAAATGTTTCCATCATCACAGTTCACCAGTAACTGAATATATAATTGAATGTTTATTTGCAGCAGAAAGAGGGCAAACAGTGCATCTACCATGAGTTGTTTAACCTCTTAAGGGCCAAATGGATATTTTGCTGCTAAAGACCAGGGGTATGCAACCTTCAGCACACTATATGTTGTGAACTACATATACCCTCATGCAGCATTATGGGAGATGTAGTCCACAACACGTGAAATGCCAAATGTTGCTCTAGTCCAGGGTTCTACCAACTCTGGCCCTCCAGATGTTGGTGAACTACAACTCTCATGATTCTTTACATGAAACAGATAGCCAGAGAATCATGAGCGTAGTAGTTCAGCAACTTCTGGAGAGCCAGAGTTTGGAAAACCCTGCTCTAGATGTTGTGTCCTTATAGAACAGTTTGCATATATAGCATTGATAGCTCTAAAATACATTTATTGAACATGCAATTAATAATGTTATTAATTTCATTTTGGAACAGAACTTTGGAAAACCAAATTGTTAAGATTGCAAATACCAGCAATGGTTTTTAAGATGTTCCATATACATAGAGCAGACAAAAGAACATAGAATAGAAAATTGTGAAAAGAGAAAATCAGTCATTCAAAGAACACATGGAGATTGAATAAACACGAGCAGTAGAATAGCAAGCACATACTGGAGCTGCGCTGTGAACCTCACACACAGTCAAAACACCTTCCTAGAAAGTAAAACTCAGCATTTCACAATGGACTTTGCGTTTAACTTGGCAGAATACCAACAGCTAAGGGCAAGAACACAGTTCGAACGCCAAGTTCACATCCTTTGCAACCCATATACCTTACTGAATACTCAACATGGTTGTTAGATCATTATCACCAAAACAATAATCACCTTGTGAGTTAACTTAGGTAAACCTACGGTTCTGTGATTAGATCCAGCATAAGACAACCCCCCAAACCCTCCAAAAAATAGAAACAAACAAAAAAAAGCAACAAAAAGAAACAGAGCAGGTCATACTTCTAGCTTAATCTTATTAATATTGCTTCTCAGGGAAAAAAAAAAACCTATGAAGTATCACTCACACTTAGGGTGCAGTATATAGGTTATGTCTAGGATCTTAATATGTATACCTGTGAGGAGAGACCAGGGGGATATGATAGAAACATTTAAATACATAAAGGGAATCAACACAGTAAAGGAGGAGACTATATTCAAAAGAAGAAACAACTACCACATCAAGAGGACATAGTCTTAAATTAGAGGGGCAAAGGTGTAAAAATAATTTCAGGAAGTATTACTTTAGAAAGAGGGTAGTGGAAGCATAGAATAGCCTTCCAGCTGAAGTGGTAGAGGTTAACACAGTAAAGGAGTTTAAGCATGCGTGGGATAGGCATAAGGCTATCCTAACTATAAGATAAGACTAGGGACTAATGAAAGTATTTAGAAAATTGGGCAGACTAGATGGGCCGAATGGTTCATATTTGCTCTCACAGTCTATGTTTCTATGTTTAGATCTAGGTATTCTGCTTTTTTTATTAATACTCCAGATGGGAAACTGTTAAACATATATATTATTAAAAGGATACTCTAAGCACCATAATTACTACACTGTATTGCATTGATTATATTACCAGGACATATCTGAAGGCGTCTCACAATAAATTGTCATGAAACTAACCAGGCTGACATGCTGAAACAGTAATTTATAATCCAGCATTCGCAATATCCAATTTTGTGTGAATTTGGAGACTATTCATTAACTGAGTGCCATTTGGAGGACTGCAAATCCAGGTAAGTATCCAACCATTTATTAACAGTTTGACATCATACCATAGGATGGAGTCAGAGGACTCCTGATACATTACCATTGCTCATTATGGTGGTTATGGTACCCTTTAAAAATTGAAGTGGGTTTCCTTTAAACTAGATAAGGCATGGAAGTGAACTTCGTGCAGGGCCTTTGGTTCCCAAGCATAGTTACTGGTGGCCTGCAATTCAATGTTACCCAGGCCAGGACTGGCCCATAGGGATATTTCCTGGTGGGTGCGATATCAGCTGCTGACCAGATTGCTAGACTACAGTCAGTATACCATCCCTGGAGGTTTGCCAGTGGTTGCAGGGTGAGATGAGACAGTGCTCATGACTAGAGTTGAGCGAACCCGGACTGTATAGTTCGGGTTTTTACCGAACATTACGTTTTTTGGACCCCGGACCTGTACACGGACATATCAGTGTATGTTTGGGTTGGAGTTCGGTGTTCTGTGATTTAATGGCGCGTTTTGAAAGGCTGCAGGGCAGCCAAGCAACAAGCATTTGACTCGTGTGCCCTTAGAAGCCATCACAGCCATGCCTACTAATGGCATGGCTGTGATTGGCCAGTGCAGCATGTGACTCAGCCTCTATATATAAGCTGGAGTCGCGCAGCGCCGCACGCACATGAGCTCTTTATAGTGTAGGGAGAGGATGTTACAGCTGTTAGGGACAGATTAGGAAAGAATTTTGGTGTTGAATCTGCAAACTACAGCGATTATTCAAACGACAGCAATTATTTCTACGGGTGCTATAATACTAAATTTTTGTACCCTGCCCTGACCCCAGAGCCACAGAGAGTACAGTGCACTTGCAACTGCATGTGTGCCAAGCACATTACTTTAATCCTGTTCTGGTAGCTCAGTGGGCAACATCCAGGCATTTTTAAATACTGCAATTTGGGTGCTAAATAGTACATTTGCGTACTGCATTTCCTGCAGTCTAATAAAACCCTTAAATACTACCTTAAATACATTGTTGGTTTAAAAAATCTAATTTTTTGGTGCTAAATAGTACATTTGCGGCCTGCGGTGCACTTCATATCTGAGAGTCAAATAGAACCGCCAAATACTGTGCTTACAGCGCAGTTTTAAACATTCAAATTCTTTAGGTGCTAAAAAAGTCAATTTGGTGCCTGCACTTCATATGTGAGAGTCAAATGGAATCGTCAAATACTGTGCTTACATTGCGGTTTTAAACATTCGAATTCTTTAGGTGCTAAAAAGTAAATTTGGTACCTGCACTTCATATCTGAGAGTCAAATAGAGCCGTCAAATACTGCTGTGACATAGCAGTTTTAAACATTCGAATTCTTTAAGTGCTAAAAAGTCAGTTTGGCACCTGTACTTCATATCTGAGAGTCAAATAGAGCCGTCAAATACTGTGGTTGCAGCGCAGTTTTAAACATTAAAATTCTTTAGGTGCTAAATAGTACATTTGTGGCCTGCACTTCATATCTGAGAGTCAAATAGAACCGTCAAATACCATGATGGTTGTCACGGGCCTGGCGGCCCTACATGGAGCGGCGAAACTGCCGCAGGTGCATCTGCACCGGGGCCCATCAGGTGGCCCGAGCATTTAGGGCATTTAGGGCCACCCAATGGGTCCTATATCTTCAGGGGCCCGGTCAGCGCTGCAACCGTGTAATAGTGCGACCAGGCCCCTTTAAAAATAAAAATTGCTGCTACACTGCAAGTACTGCTGGGAGGAAGTGATGGCCAGCCACCCTGCAACTTAAAGGTAGTGTGTGTGTATATGTATGTGTCTGCATGTATGTCTGTATGTCTGTGTGTATGTCAGTATGCATGTATGTCTGTGTATGTCTGTATGTCTGTGTGTATGTATGTGTGTATGTGCATGTCAGCATGTATATATGTCTGTATGTATGTCTGTGTGTATGTATGTCTGTGTATGTGTATGCATGTATGTCTGTGTGTATGTCTGTATGTATGTGTCTGTATGTGTGTGTGTATGTCAGTATGTATATATGTCTGTTTGTCAGTATGTATGTATGTCTGTGTATGTGTCTGCAAGTATGTATGTATGTCTGTGTGTGTGTGTGCGTGTGTGCATATGTCAGTATGTATGTCTGTGTGTGTGTGTGTGTGTGTGTATGTATGTATGTCAGTATGCATGTATGTCTGTGTGTGTATGTCAGTATGTCTGAATGTGTGTATGTGTTTATCTATCTGTATGTGTGTATGTCAGTATGTATATATGTCTGTATGTATGTATGTCTGTGTGTGTATATGTCAGTATGTCTGTATGTATGTGTGTATGTCAGTATGTGAGTATGTATGTAGGTCAGTGTGTGTGTCTGTATGTCAGTATGTGTGTGTGTGTATCTGTATCTGTGTATGTGTCTATATGTGTGTATGTCTGTTTCAGTATTTGTGTCTGTTAGTATGTGTGTATGTATGTGTCTGTATGTCTGTGTGTATGTCAGTATGCATGTATGTCTGTGTATGTCTGTATGTCTGTGTGTATGTATGTGTGTATGTGTATGTCAGCATGTATATATGTCTGTATGTATGTCTGTGTGTATGTATGTCAGTATGCATGTATGTCTGTGTGTATGTCTGTATGTATGTGTCTGTATGTGTGTGTGTATGTCAGTTTGTATATATGTCTGTTTGTCAGTATGTATGTATGTCTGTGTATGTGTCTGCAAGTATGTATGTATGTCTGTGTGTGTGTGTGCGTGTGTGCATATGTCAGTATGTCTGTGTGTGTGTGTGTGTGTGTGTGTATGTATGTATGTCAGTATGCATGTATGTCTGTGTGTGTATGTCAGTATGTCTGAATGTGTGTATGTGTTTATCTATCTGTATGTGTGTATGTCAGTATGTATATATGTCTGTATGTATGTATGTCAGTGTGTGTATATGTCAGTATGTATGTGTGTATGTGTCTATCTATCAGTATGGATGTCAGTATGCATGTATGTATATGTGTGTGTGTATGTCAGTATATCTGTATGTATCTGTGTGTGTGTGTGTATGTATATCAGTATGTATGTGTATGTATGCCATTATGCATGTATGTCAGTATGTATTTATCTGTATGTATGTCAGTTTGTCAGTATGTATGTATGTCTGTATGTATGTGTGTATGTCAGTATGTGAGTATGTATGTAGGTCAGTGTGTGTGTCTGTATGTCATTATGTGTGTGTGTGTATCTGTATCTGTGTATGTGTCTATATGTGTGTATGTCTGTTTCAGTATTTGTGTCTGTTAGTATGTGTGTATCTTCCTGTGTGTGTGCCTGTGTCCTTTTGTGTCTGTGTGTGTGTATTCCTGTGGGCGGGATTTGGAAGCGGGGCTTGGAGGTGGGCACCCGGGGGCCCAGACCTTGAGCTATGTTAGGGGCCCCACAATTTCTGATGGCGGCCCTGATCAGAGCTGCTGCAGAAAGTGCAAGAAATGCACTGCAGGCCACAAATATTTATTTTTTTATATGTCACAATATTTTGGGGGCTACCCCAATTAAAAAAAACAGAAACAAAAACAAATAAAAAAAACAGTGTTGGATACCTCCTCCTCCTCCACCGCCACTTCCACCTACACCGCCATGGTCACCGCCTCCTCAACCTATGGGTCACTTAGTATAAACTATGTACACAATAGCAGAGGCTTGTGAAGGCCTTTTCTCCATGCATCAGGAGTTGAGCTCAGTTTGAACAATGAAAGAGTATATCTTGCACTCCAACCCTCTCTCAAATGGATAATTCTGGTGATCCTCCTGACAACCATGCTTAAGATTTTGATTTCTGTTCTTCCAAAGCTAAAATCAAAGATTCTATCTTGTGCTATTTTATGGCTCAACTGTATTTTAAATTTTTATGTATTTTATGTTATTTTAAGTGATTTCCCTATCCACATTTGTTTGCAGGGCACTTGTCCTACTCTTATCTCCATTTTAATTCCTTTTGCAGCCCTCTAGCCCTTTTCAGGACTTTTTTAGAGCCATTTTTGTGCCCAAAAGTTCGCGTCCTCATTGACTTCAATGGGGCTCGGGGTCAAGTTTTTTCTCAAGTTCGGCCAAACCCGCCGAACCCGAACATCCAGTTGTCCGCTCAACTCTACTCATGACATTCATAACACACGTTTGGCTTTGGCATTGATAGCAAGAGAGTCAGTGGAAAAACATAGTGTCATGCTCCTCCCCCCCACCCCCGCTTTCCAAACTATCTTTTTAAATGACAGTTTTAATATCATAAACATTGTTGTATATTGTGGCAGAACAGACCTTGCCACGTGTTCTTGGAGGGGGTTGCTTGCCCGCCTCCTACCTTCTGACTATGGCCCTGGGATATATGGCATTTGAAAACACTATTTGTGCCCTGTGACAAAACTGGAGATTGTGCACAAATATGACTATTGTCCATATTTTTTCTGATTCCCTTCATTTGTTGCACTGTTCCCCATGTATTTCATCTGTTGGTTCAGCTGGATAGACTACCAGACAAACTGTGGAGTTACTGGGTGGCCACCATTTCGTGTATCAGAGGCACATGGTGAGAACAATGGATGAAGCACATGGTGAGAACAATGGATGGCGGCCATTTTATCTCACAGACACTGTTTTGACTTTTCTACACGGTGCCGTCTCGCCAGTATTTGGTGCACAAAGACATTGTTCAGTAGTTTTAAACTACAGAACAGGGGACACATTTAACAGTAATTATTTTTCATATAGCCTGTATATGTTCTGTGGAATCTGCATTAAACTGTATCTTCCAAACTACTGAACGGATCTGGGTGAATTTTGGATATGTGGTTCACCCAGATCCCCTGGTTCCGATGATATATGGGGTTATTGCATGTTTTGGGGTCCCTGTGATATGTTTTATAATACTGTATTTTCCTGCCTGTGATAATTAAGTTAGTCTATTGTGTTGAGATAATTGTATCACAGACAGAGGGGAGGATTTCTGATGTAATGAATGGGAGTGTTAGCTGTGTTGTAATGTGTTGATTGGTTGTTCTTCAAAACCCTGTGGGCAGTACTATGTTTGTAGAATGTAGAATAAAAGATGCTGTATGTGCCAGTACAGTCATTACCTCTTTACCCTTCAAAATGTAGCCTTGTCTCGTTATTGGAGTGAACTGCTATAATCACTCTGGGGATTGCTTTGCTCTGCATACTCCCTTGAGCTTTAATCACTTAGCTCTTTTAAGAGCTTGTTCCTGATATGCTCTCCTGGAGGAGAGGTCTTCCCCACATGGTCCTGGAGAACAGAAGCTGATCCAGGGTGGACAGAAGACTGCGAGAATCCAGTTAAGCTACGGCGGTTGTGGAGTCCGCAGTGGTTGTGGTGTCCAGTGCGTGCTTGTGGTCCTCGGTGCAGGCTAGGAAGCGTCCATCAATGGAAGGCACTCGGTCGGAGTACGGGGAGTTCCGTTACATATATATGCACACATAATGAGTAAGGTACATGTAGGTAGTGTGAGTGCACATGTAGCAGTGTGAGTAAATGTCTGAGTACATGTATTTCTGTGTATGTGTGTCACAGTGTGCTTGTGTGTGTGTGTGTGTATAATAGTGTGGGTAGCAGTCTGTGTGGAGTAGTAGTATGTGTCTGTCTAGCATGTGAAGCAGTGTGTGTACATTGTCGGTATCAAAGTGTGTGTAATAGCAGTATGTATTAATATAACTTCAAAAATGAAATAAATTAAAGAAGCTATCCTATTCTTCCCTAATGCCAGGCATAACTCACAAACACATTAATAATCAGGCAAAAAAATAAACAAAAGGTAATGAGAAGAAATGGAAAAATCACCACTTATTTATAAGATAATTAGATAAAATGTCCCTATTCTTTGTATATTGAGTGCTTAGTCTATTCATTATGACAACTTAGTTAAAGGGACACTATAGTCACCAAAACAACTTCAGCTTAATGAAGCGGTTTACGTGTACGGATCATGTCTCTGAAGTTTCACTGCTTAATTCGCTTTCATTTAGGAGTTAAATCACTTTTCTTTATGTTTATGCAGCCCTAGTCACACCTCCCCAGGCTGTGAAAGACTGAAACAGCCTTTATGAAAATAAAATGGTTTCACTTTCAATCAGATGTAACTTACTTTAAAATGTTTATCTCCTGCTCTGTAAATTGAACTTTATTTACATATAGGAGACAGCAGAGACATGTTCCATATACCAAAGCTGCTTCAGTAGGCTAAAGTTGTTTTACTGATTATAGTCTCCCTTTCATTTTGACAACTAACATTGACTATTTCTGCTATAGGGATCAATAAAGTTTTGTTGGTGATTTGTTCTAGTCTTATCTTTATACACTGTAATAAGATATTAACTAAGAAAAAAATATTGGTTTGATCCCTGTGGTAGACACAATCTATTTCCGTACATTCTAAGAGTTGTCATAATTAATATAGTATGTTATACAGCATCCATTGTGAAGCTGCATTCTTAGTGAGCTGTCCAGGAGGTGGGAGGGTCTGGGAGGGAGGGTCTGCTGCTGATTGGCTGGAATATGTCTGCTGACTGTGAGGTACAGGGTCAAAGTTTACTCAATGGTGAGTCTGTGGCGAACCGTTTGTGGTGAACCGTTCGTGGTGAACCATTCGCGAACCATTCGGCGAACAGTTCGGGACATTACTACTGGTGGGTCATTGATCTCATAATCTGGTCTCCAGAAGCTAGCCCTTGGGATCAGATGCATTTTTTTCTAATAGACTAAACCCATGCAGCAATATTCTATTGATTCTGGAATTCTGCCTAGCTCTCCAATATTCACACCACAATAGATAAATTGTAATTTCATAAGCAAATCTTAAATGTATAACTTTCATTATCATCTAAAAATAATAGGTTTATTTTCCATATCTCTCAGATAACTAGTTTATAATCAAGTTAATGTATTCACTTTTCTTTAAATGCTGAAGCAACGCATTACAAATATAGTTATATTATTCCAATCTCTTTGAATGCTAGGTAACTGAGCGCTATTTAGTTAATTATCTTGTTTGTTTGTTTTTTAGCAGAACTTGCATAACCGATAACTAATCATTATTCATTTGTTTCTTTGGTCGCTTAAGCTATACTAATCGGCATACCTTTTTACAAGCTTCTATAATAATTTGTGCAATAGATTTATTTAATTCTTAAAATTATGAATTTATTTACTGAAGTTCACAACCTATGCCTTTGTTTTTAAATTTATTTTCATGTTTTGAGAGTAATAGTTTGATTGTTTTTTTTTCTATCTTTATATATAGTATTACCTTGTTATGAACAAGTTTAGCTTTCGTTTAACAGGAATTGTTTGTGATTATTTGTGATAATTATGCAGAACCTATACCTATTTATCAATGCTTGTACGAGCTCAATAATTCAGATTTATTTCTTGACAAAACACATAAGTGTTTTTGCTGTTACAAATTTTAGCCAAACTGGAGCAAATGATGATCCGAATAGCTATCATAAGGGGAGAAGAAAACCCTTATATAATATATTATATATTAAATTCTACATACATACTTTTTATCATTATAAATATTAACTTTGACCACAGTTATCCCAAGTATTGTTAGTGATCAAGGTTGTGACTGCTGACAGCCATTTAATCACAAAATGAATCATAAATGGTTGTTACTTTGTGTTGGTTATGAAAATAACTGCTGTCTCCAGCATGTTGGGGTCATCAAATTATAGACTTTGTGAAAAACCAACATTCTTTCTTGCATTGTTCCATGAAAAAGTACTCAGAAGTTTTGATTTGTAAGTTTCTGATGACACAGCAAGAGATCTTGAAATGTGGAACAGTACATCTGTTAAATTTAAAATCTGAAGCCAAAGAGTACTAGAATGATAAGAACAAATATTTATTTCAGCCATTGTCACATAGAATTAAGTATAAATTGGCTTGTTCCCTGGTCAATCAGAAACTTTTGGTAAGAATTATTTTAGGGGAGCGCGGTTTTTGTGTATTGTAAGTATGCAAGATGTGGTCAGTGACCTGAAAAAAAGATGAAATGTATCTTGAAGAATGAGCAGGCTAACTTAAATAAAAAACTAAAGTAGATGAGATGGTTGGGCCACAGCCAAACCAAGAAGGAACAGCTGAAGGCCAAGATCTTTTTCACAACCTCGAGATCCAATATGTTCTAGATCTTCTCTAGAGGTCTCCACAAATGTATGTACGTTCTTTGGCTGGACCTCTACCTAGAAATCTGCTAGAAAAAGCCCAGAATGAGTATACCACATATATACTCCTAAGGATGTGACATTCAGGACACTCTGACACCCTTCTTTGCACCTGGTTTAGACACATTTAGGCTTTTTTCACATTAACATATGTAAATAAAGGAGGGAATGAGCAAATTATAGCAAACATTAAAAAAAAGAGAGAAAAAAATAATTACAGACCAATGAGTCTTTTTTTTTCTTCAACATTTGCTCCTCCACCATGTACACATAATTTTAAGGCCTGCTGTGATGATAATGATACAAAGTTTGCATTCCACTCTTTTTAATTTACTTGAAGGGCCTCAGTTCTATACTGGCATTTATCATTTGTGCTAATAAAAGTATATAAAAAGCTTCACATTTTAACAGACATTAGGTACTGGGACTCTGAACTACAGGTGTGTACTGCACACTGCATGAGGTATGTATCCAGAATAAATTACCATCGACATTTTATTAAATGTACTAATTTAATGAATGAAGTACAAAATACATTTATTTGTTCTATTGATTAACAGAATTGTCACGATTTTTCTCTTCATAAACATAACAAACTAACAAAAATTGACTGAAAAGTAGACTTGTGCATGCCACAAATTTCAGTTCTGCCAATGTTTTTATTCTGAAGAAAGAAAATGTTTTGGGAAACCTGAAATTCAGTCCGATGCCAGTTCGGCTCCGCCGAATGTTGATTTGGAAACCAAGTCAGAAGAGCAAGCCAAAAATTTGTAATGTATATATGTTGTGGTACACTAATAAGAGCATTTTCTCACCATTTGGTTCACAGATCAAGAGAGAAAAGTAACAAATAGAGGGAAAATAGGAGGAAAAGCAAAAAAAAAGAATCTATATTTTATATTATATATTTTAAATAAATAATATGTATTGATTTATTTACTGCTCCTCCTGGTTTTTTCCTCTACTACTCACTTCTCGCCTGATCTGTGAATAAAGCCAACATTTAGTGACTGTCCCTTAACCATAAATCTTTATATTTTTTGCAGAATCTAGAATACTGACACCCCCATCCCAAACCTTGGAACCTTTGGCTTTTCACATATTAGGTTATCCATAATTCTGCTCAGAATTCAAAAAAATTCTGTGGAAAACCAGATTGGACATAAATCAGCCGAATTGCATTTTGAACTCTGCTAGAAAGTGTCAACAGAAACTTGAATAGGAGTTAAGGTGGACAACTTGGTCTTGCATTAGAAGTGCCTGGGCACACATGGCAACTCCCTTGTACAGGCTTATGTGTGAAACATAGTGCAGATATCCATGCAATACAAGTTAGTATTTATATTAACGCTCCTTTATATAGTTATAGTTACATAGTTACATGGCTGAAAAGAGACTTGCATCCATCAAGTTCAGCCTTTCTCACGTATGTTTTTGCTGTTTATCCAAAAGAAGGCAAAAAACACAGTCTGAAGCGCTTCAAATTTTGCAACAAACTAGGAAAAAATTTGTTCTTGACCTCAAAATGGCAGTCACATATCTCTTTGGATCAAGAAGCTATTACCCCACTAACTAGACATTACATCCCTGTATGTTATGTTTTTGCAAGTATTTATCCAATTGCTGTTTAAACATCTGTACGGACTCTGATAAAAATCACCTCTTCAGGCAGAGAATTCTATATCCTTATAGTTCTTATTGTAAAAAAAAACTTTTCTTTGCCTTAGACTAAATCTCTTTTCTTCCAGCATAATTGCGTGACCTAGTGTCCTATGTATAGCTCTGTTTATGAATAGATTTTCACATAATGGTTTGCACTGTCCCTGAAAATATTTGTGTCATATCCCCTCTGAGGCTCCATTTTTCCAAACTAATGAGAATTAAATTTTTTAACCTTTCTTCAAAACTAAAATGCTCCATTTCAATCCTCATGCTTTTTTTTCAAACATTTGTAACATTGAGGTATCCTTAGTACTTGCACAATTTTTTTAGTTAGGAAGAGGTACATATATATATATTCATACAGGCTGAGCATTGGCATGAGTGTGCACCTTTTTTTAGAACATAGACAAGCTTAATAAAACATGCTTAACATTAGTGAAGA